>JARHVA010004463.1:122500-585000 GCA_037957365.1 Torreya grandis
CTATTCCCCCTATAAATGTAGTAGGTAGGAAGGCTACTGACAATAATTTAAAAGAAATGAATAGTATTATGTGTGGCCTATTAGAGGTAGAAATTTTGAAGGTGATGCACTATATGTATATTAAATAAATGTGGAACAATTATAAGACTATCTATGAGGGATAATCCAAGGTTAATTTGGCCAAGTTTCAAACCCATAAAATATAGTTTTAAAGCCTAAGGATGAATGAAGATGAGACCATTACAGCCTAATTATTGAGGGTTGATGAAGTGGACAACATCATAAGAGGCCTAGTTGAATAATTTAAAGAGTCTAATTTTGTTCAATTTTTTTTGATATCTAACCATTATGTTTGATTCTAAATTATCATCTATTAATGAGATGCAAGATCCAGACAAGCTAGAGATGGATGGACTTCATGTCACCCTAACAACCTATGAGATGAGGACAAGTGAAGGAAGACTTGAAAATAAGTAAGTTGCATTCAAGGTAGAAAATAAGTAAAAGGATAAGAAGACACAAGGTATTAAAGTTAAATACAATTATTATTTTGATATTTATGATGATGAGTTGATAACTATGTTTGTTAGAAAATTAAAAATAAGTTCATGTAAATACAAGTGTAAGTTACCTTTCAAGTGATTTAATTATGGATAAATTGGACACATTGATAATAAGTTCCCTCATAAGAATAATATAAAGGATGATGAAGATCATGATGATGACAAGAAGTCTTATAGGTCTGATAAGGGGAAAAAAGATTTAGAAGGTATGATGACAAGAAATAGTTTTTTTAAGAACAAAAGAAGCTTTTACAAGGAAGATTGCATCTCATATGATGAGAGTGAGAGAATTTATTCTAAGAGTGACCATGAAGGTGATTTTCCTATTTCAATGAATCTATCTTCATGGCCAAGGAATCAAGATGTTCAAATCAAGAAGAGACCATATGGATTGGAGGTACTATTGGTGATTTAGATGAAGAAGAATATGAAGTAGATTTTTAGGTTGAGTTATTGAATGATTTAGAATAATTGAAGATGGTGAAGAAGAATAATAAGTATATGAGGTCTCTTATCAAAGAATATGAGGAAAAAAATTATTTTTTTGAAGATAGATTGAGAAACAACTCCAAAGAACAAGAATAAATAGTCAAATAGGTGGAGACTCAAATTAAGATTGTGACTATAATCCTAAAGGCTAAAGAATAAGAATGTCCAAGGTATGTAGCTAAAATGGATTCCTTGATAGCTGATCTAGATCAGGAATCGAGTAAGGTAAAGTACTTTGTAAATTTTGAAAAGAGTACCAATGATGTAGACATCTTGAGTAGTCAAAAGATTGATAATGACAAAACATGTCTTGGTTTCAATGGAGACCAAAAGAAGAGTACTAATGTGATCAAGGATAATTAGACCTTAAAGGTTGATGGTCAATCAAATAATGATGGTTCTAGACAAATGAATACTAATCCTATTAGGTAGACTAATGCTATAAGGTATGATAATCCTTTAAATGAATATTTTTATTTATGCAACTAATTTGGTCATAGAGAAAGGCATTGTAGAAGACCCTCCAAGAACTAATAATCATATAAATATGAGGATAATCACCATTAAAGAGGTATGTGTAATGGTGTTTTTTTATCAAGAGGAATAGTTTACTTTAATTGTCAAAAGGTTAGTCATATTGCAAAGTTATATAAGCATGTATTCTCAAGTCAAATCAAGAAGGTTGAGGCCCTTAGAATGTAATAACAAAGACAAAATAATGAATGGAGACCAAAGGTAGCTAAGGTGAATGATGATCAATATGCATGTCCAAGTGGAATATTTTCCATGGTGGAACATAATTTAGATGCAAAGGAGTGCCGATAATTCTCCTTATTAGCTTAGATTGTGGATGGAGTAAAGACAAATGGAACAAGTAAGAATGTTGTTCAAACAAAGATTGAAGAGGTCAAGACACAAAGGCTATTAAATAATAAGAGGATTATGAATAAATTTTAGTCTAGTGAGGACATGGAGATCTAGGAATCTCTTGAGTTTATGTTATTTTAGTACCCTATTGAAGAGGTGAGTCTATTATTCTTCAAGGAGGCACTCAGCCAATGAGCAAAAGCATGAAATATGCTTGGTCTTAGGGGATATTTGTGTGCTTCATTGATATTTAGATCGAAGGTTTAGTCAATAGTCTATTAGAGGTGTGATTACAAGATATGGGTTACAAATAATTTTTATGATGATTTGATCAAACAGAGTCAAATTCATGATAGTATCTGAATATCTCATGGAGATAAGGGGAGCCAATCATGATTTAAGAGTAGGTGCGTGAACCTAATCTATGATGAGTTTTTTCCATGAGATATAATGATATTATTTGGATAGAAAAGGTTTGTTTTTCTAGGTCCAAATATCATATATTTTTCAAGAGATGACCCTTTGTCATTAATGTCAAAGGTGGAGAATGTTCTAATTTGTGAGAAAGATCAGTTTGAAGAATATCCAACTTGGGTAGATGTGAATGATCATCTTTATTTGAGTGTTTACCATAAATGAAAAAGGGGGAGATTGTTAAGGTTGTTACTATTGTCAGTTTTATGGTATTGAAATTATCATTGATGTTAAGGTCAATATGAATGTTATTAATGTCAAGGTCAAAGTTGAGGACATGCATGGTGAAGTGGTATGTGACAAAGAAGGCTTATGACAAGATAAAATTTTAATGAAACCTATTATATATATATTGAGAGAGAATTATAAGGAAAATTGGTAATTATTTTGAGGATTGATGACATGTCAAGGTCAAGATCAAGATACAAGGTATGCATACTTTTGAGCACTAGTCTTAAGAAGCATTATCATATCATGAACATGTGTGTAAAGATGGTAGTATAGTAAGATGGGTACACATAAGTATTATTTAATGTTAAATTATTCCCAATAATTCATGTGAAGTGTTGAAACACTCAGAAATTTCTCAAGGTAAACCTTCTGGGTATGTTCTTAAGCCTAAGCATGCAACCAGACTAGTCCTAGACTCTCCCTAAACTAATGAAGAGCCTTGAGGTTTTATGAAGGATTAAAATTAGTGATATATCATGTGAGAATATATTTTACAATATGTAAACATGTATATAAGGTATGTAATATTTCATAGGAGGATTCAAGGCCAGTTCATAGCTTATTCATTTATATGAAGAGACCTAGTGAGAAGACATAAGCTTGGCAGCATGTTGAGGTGAGAATTTTATGGTTTATGAGAATATTATTAGAAGTGTGTGATCATAGTATGAGGTTTTATGAAATTATTATTAGGTTTTGATAATAGTAAAGTAGGTTTCAAGGTGTGTTCAAGTTCTAAGTGTGACTGGTAGTTCAATGCCTAATGTGCAAAGAGACTTAGTGTGGCCAAATGAGGGGTCAAGTTTAGTTACCAAGATGCCAAAGCTCATGATAGAATATTAATATGTGTAAGATGTTTTTTCAAGTGTTTTTACCAAGTATAAGTTTAAATTATAAAGGATAAATCATGAAATGTTGTTTTGACAATTTCTATGTGCATAGAATGAGGTATTACATACCCAAAAAGGATTTTTATTATGCTCATTGGCATGTAAAACATTTATATGAGGATACAAGTAGTTCATGGTAATTTGGGAATTTAATTATTTTAAATTTATTGGAATTTATTTTTGAGTTGAGGGCCTAAGATTTATGAATGATTGTTAAGAATGGAAGATAGTCTAAACCCTCTCTAAAACCATAATAGTGGCCTGCTATGGAAGATATGATTCAAAAGTGATTAAAATGGTTTGTTTGACCTATTATTATTATTGTTGTTGTTGTTGTTGTTGTTGTTGTATTTTGTATTAAACTCTCCTAGGTACCTCCAAGTGGCATTGGTCTATCATAAGAGTGTGTGGAAGCTATAGGAAATCCCTTATTTTTCATATTTTTTATGTAACAAGTAAGGTTGACCAAGTCAAAGCATGAAAATTATTTGAGGATAATGTGTGAGACTTTTTATTTTGTGACCATATAATTTTTTTTATCAGGTTTCATAATTTAAATATGATAAACTATTCATATAAGTTAGCCTATTGCTAAAAAGGCATAGTGAGGAAGATAGTGAGAAAACTAGGTAGTAGTGAGAATGAGATTAGGTATGGGTTTTCAATGATTAGGGATGGATAAAAATGCACATATTTATTATTAAATATATATAAAACATATCCATAATGGAAATAATTTTTTAATAAGCTTGTGTGTGACATAAAGTTGATCTCAAAGTGACGTATCTAACACAGTGAGGTCTGTGTAGGGTAAAGACATGAGATTTCTCTGTAAGACTAATATTAAAATTTAAAATGATAATATATCTATTTAAAGATGTTATAAATATTATAAAGTATCATATAAACCCATTATAAGTTAATAAAAGTGTTCACACAAGTATTCTAAGTCTGGCTTTCCATGACTATGTTTTGGAGCATTCATGCAATTTTTGTGTTAGTGAGAATGATGTTTTTGAGTCATTATGCATATATTTTAAGAATATAATTAATATTAATTTATTATATATGTCTCATATTTTAATTTAAATTCATTTATCTTCATGATAAATTCCTATGAAGGTGTGAAAATTCAAAGGTTCTTGACTAGGTGTTTGAGGTATGTTTGTAGTTCTAAGTGAGCATATGGAAGTGGTTTATTTGAGGTAATTTACTCTATATGGTAAAATATAATGGACTTGGTAATGAAAATTAGGGAATAAATTTTCTATAAAATTGATTTTTAATGTTTTTATGTGTCAAATTTGAGTGTATACTTAATATATTCAAGGCAAACTTTCTGGTAGTGAGAAGGATTAATTGTGAGTAGGCCTAATGGTGTGGTTCAAGGAGTGAAATGAGATAAATGGTGTTGGGGACCTAAGGTGAGATTATAATGGGTATAATATAAGTGTGTGTGAAGTGTTTCATATATTTTTGGAAACTTAAGATGTTCCAAGGTGATGAAGGTGAAATGTGTGCTTTAAGAAGGCTTAATTACATTAGGTCTCTATTAGGCCTGATGGTGGTTTTCATCCTTAAGGGTGGTGAAAAACATATGTAATGTTTTTTTAAAATTTTAAGCATGCTTTTTATATATTCCAATTATGATCCAATTATTGTGAGGTTTTTTTCCAACCAAGGTATGTGAAATCAAGAGTCAATTATAAGAAGGTCTAATGGGCCTAATTTGACTAGTTTGAATATTGAAGAAATGAATGAACAATATAGAGGTTTGGTAACAAGGTAGAGGGATTTAAGACCATAAAATAGGTGTGGTGAATAATTATTGAGATTATAATAGTGATTATATAGGTGATTATCAAGGTCATATGACCTAATTCTGCCAAGAAGAGGATTAATTGACCAAAGAGGCCTAATAGGTTGTTTGAAGGAGATAGAAGAGTGTGAAGAACAAGAGAAAGGGATAATCATAATTTTAATGATAAAAAATTGTCCAAAGGTTATTTTAGGTTATAGGTGACTGAGTTTTTTATAATTTACCTATGATTTTAGTGCCTCCTTAGAAGTTGGTACTTGTTAAAGGCTTAGTTGAGTTAGTGATTGACTAGTGAGGGCTTAGTGATCCTTGTCAGGTTGGTGCCTCACTAAAAATTGATTAATTTACTATATTAATGTATTAAATTATATTTTTTAGTGGTATTTATCACCCATGATGTTTTCCCACATATCTCTTGTGTTCTTATGTTGTATGTTTTTATAGATACTTGTTTATGCATTAATTAATGTATGTATGTGAATGAATACTTCATAGATGTTAAGTGAAATTTAATGATTGTTTTAAGGGAATTTATTGATCCCACATCTCATTATTTTTACTTATAATATGAATATAATGTGAAACTAGCAAAGGAACCATAGTAGTAGGGACTACCACTATAACTGTTAGTGAAGGAATGGAGAGCAATACAATAGTGGTAGGGGAAGAATATATGGAGATGGAAATTGTTGAGATGATTTTGGGGGTTAAGGAGTGGATAATAGAGATGATAATTAACATTTTATAAACTCTAGGAGACTTACCTATGTAGGTGTTATAAGTGGAGAGAGAGGTGCCAAAGAGAATGTGTTATTTTGTATACCTTGAAGAGGTTCAAACTTATCAATTATAGTGGTTGTGTCCATGATAGTATAAATTAAATGGGTGAAAAATAAATGGGGATTAGTTAGACCTATGATAATTTACTTTATAATATAAGGGTTCTATTCCCTTTAACCATTGGACTCTCTCTCTTTTAGAATAATCTCTCCTTCTATAAGATAGGGAGGCTAGTACAATCACTATGTTTAAAGCCATTAGTGACTCTATATTTATCCTATCCACCTTAACATTTCATATAATTACTCTTTAGTAATATATAAGTCATATTGAATTGCTAGGTAAATAATCATTACCATCTGTTTGTCCCTCATATAGGTTGAAGCTTTGTAATCATCTAATGCATTCAAGAAAATGACATCATGTTCACACTCTTGGTGATCATATGTAATGGTCACCCAATTTTCATCTTTGAGGAGTTGAATATAGCTTATAATCCTTCCTTCAGGGTCCCATTACCTAAATTGGTCCACCTTTAAATTTTAATGGGATATGACTCTCCCCACCTGATTAAAATGAGTCTTCACCATAAACTAAAGTTGTATAAAGATTAGTGGGGTCTTTTAGTAGTAATATATATGACTTAGGTGTTAGGATCTTATAGCACAATTGATTACTTTTGTATAAGCAACTAAACACAAAATTAAACTAGAAATAATAAGTAACTAGAAATTAGAAACAACAAATAATAGGAGATACAAGAAACAACCAATCTTGTATTAAACTCTTCCAGAAGGAAATACAATGAAGAAATCTCTCTCTTCTCACACCTCTTAGATGTATAGATCTCTTTCCCTCAAGAGTTCTCTCTCTCTCTCTCTTAATTACAACCAACTCAACTACTTGAATTGATCCACCTTACAAGCTATGAGGATCTAACCCTATTATATAGAACTAGGGTTCATGAGCCATGCATTCTCCACCATTAGATGCACCTCTTAATCAAAGGTTCAAATCTATCCTACCAAAAATAGAAAAGTAGACTCAAGACTAACAGTTAGTCCTTACATGCAAACTCATTGTTCTCCTCAAAATTAGAATTTTGGGAACGCACAAATGACTGACACCGATCTCTGTCTGTCTGCATATGACCAATGTCAACCCATCCCTAACTGATGTCGGTCGATCCTGACCGATGTCAGTGACTATGTAACTCTAACAACATCTGCATTTGCTCATTTGGTGAAGCTTTTAGCTCCAAAACTCAATAATCTCCCACTTGGAGATAAACAGTTGCACATGTATCTGTACAACAACATCCTCTAGCTTGTTTCTCCATCTTCAAGTTCAATCTTAAAGACCAACAAAAGTTGAATGAAGATTCAACTTCTCCTTTATTACTAGCTTTGTTAAGATATCCATAAGGTTCTTATCCATATGGATCTTTTCCAGCTTCGATTGACCATCCTCCAATACCTGTCTAATGAAGTGGTACCTAAGCTGTATATGTTTGGTTCTTGAATGAAAGGCTGAATTCTTTGCCAAATGAATTGCACTTTGACTATCACTGTACAATCTGTAACTCTCTTGCTCCTTTCCCAACTCTTCCATGAACTGAGTCAACCAAATCATTCCCTTGCTAGCCTCTGTGATTGGAATGTATTCTACCTCTATATTAGATAAGGCAACAACCTTCTATAATTTTGAAATCCAGCTAACTGCCGTTCCACCAACAATGAACACATATCCTGTGGTGCTTCTCCTACCATCCAAGTCACCTGCCATATCCAAATCTACATACCCATGTAGAGAAGTGTTTGACACTCCATAGCATACATACCTACTTTTGGTCCCTCTCAGATATCTAAGAATCCATTAAACTACTTTCTAGTGCTTCTTTGCTAGATTGGCCATAAACTTGCTGACAACTCCCACTGCTTGGGCAATATCTGGTCTAGGTGTGCTAACCAATTTTGCATCCTACATATTGAACCTCTCCAACACTAACCTGGCCATATGTCTCACATGTCCATTCTTTCCTTTCTTTAACCTATAAATCCATTCATTTTTTAGTGCTTTCTTTTTGGCTGGCAACTCTACCAAATCCCACATTTGGTTCTCTTCCAAGGAATCAATTTCCTCATTCATGCCATGCTCCCACTATTTCCTAGATTCTACCTACATTGCCTCTTTAATGCTTCCTAGTTTTCCACCATCAGTGAGAAACAAGTAGTATAAAGAAGGGGAATAATGAATTTGAGGCTTACTTACACTTTCAAACCTCCTCATGGGCATTTAAGACTCATTGATAGCTTACTATCTGCCCAAATTTTGTTCTAACAGTGATCGATCCTGGTCATCTCTCAATCTACACTAGACTAACGTCAGTTCCACCTACTCAACATCACCGACTTTGGTCTCCATCAGACCGACATCAGTTCCTGCCTGAACTTGCCTGACATCACCAACTTTAGTCTCTACCAGACTGATGTTGATTCCTACCTGATCAACATCAGTTCTTACTTGACTGACATTGATATCTATGTTTTCCTATGAGTGATGATTTTTACCTGTGAGCTCATTTTGGATCATAACCTTGTCCAAATCAACATTGCCCTACTCAAAATTATTCAGTCTCTTGAGCTGATCTCTATCCATCATCTTCTCCTTGAAAACCAAGGCTTTCCAGTTCTTAAATATGCCAAAAACATTAGATTTCCTATTTATGCAATAAACGCAATCTTTTCTTATAGCATCATCAACGAAAGAAACATAACACTATGATCCTCTAATAGAAGCTCCCTAAGCTGGTCCCCACATGTCTACGTGAACAAGCTCCAACCTGTGCTTCTTCTTTGTTGACCCAGTCTTGAGAAACCTCACTTTCTCTTGTTTCCCAAAAATACATTGCTTACAAAAATCTCAATCTATCAAATCTGAAAGCTTACCATTTGAATTAAGAACATGCATTCCCTTCTCACTCATGTGACCAAGCCTACAGTGCCATATCTTTGCATCTACATCTGAAGTAGATAAAATAGAAGGAGAATCAGTAATACAAGTAGATAGATAAAGCGTACCTACTTTCTTACCTCTTGCTAATACAAGTGCACCCTTGGAAACTTTCTAAGATTCTAGTGTGAGAGTTACTGTGTAACCCTCATCACCTAACTTCCCTATGGAAATCAAATTTCTCTTTAGGATGGGTACATGCATGACATCCTTCAACACCCATGTGTTGCCAGTCTACAACTTCAGCTGCACTTCCCATTTGCCATTGAATTTCTCCATTCTTAGCTTACTTTCTTCTACCATTGCTTTACTCTCACTCAAATAGAAACCCCTGTGAGTGACCTATAATCAACAAACACTAACCTGCTTCGAACCAGGTTCTGATACCAACTATTAGTGAACCAAGCTCTGATACCACTTGTTAGGATCTTATAGCACAATTGATTACTTTTGTATAAGCAACTAAACATAGAATTAAACCTGAAATAATAAGTAACTAGAAATTAGAAACAACAAATAATAAGAGATACAAGAAACAACCAATTTTGTATTAAACTCTTCCAGAAGGAAATACAATGAAGAAATCTCTCTCTTCTCACACCTCTCAGATGTATAGATCTCTTTCCCTTAAGAGTTCTCTCTCTATCTCTCTCTCTTAATTAAAACCAACTCAACTACTTGAATTGATCCACCTTACAAGTTATGAGGATCTAACCCTATTATATAGAACTAGGGTTCATGAGCCATGCATTCTCCATCGTTAGATGCACCTCTTAATCAAAGGTTCAAATCTGTCCTGCCAAAAATAGAAAAGTGGACTTAAGACTAATAGTTAGTCCTTACATGCAAACTCACTGTTCTCCTCAAAATTAGAATTTTGGGAATGCACAGATGACTGACATTGGTCTCTATCTATCTGCATATGACTGATGTCTGCCGATCCCTAACCGAAGTCGATCAATCCTGATCGATGTTGGTGACTGTGTAACTCCAACAACCTCTGCATTTGCTCATCTGGTGAAGCTTTTAGCTCCACAACTCAACATTAGGCCAATATCCTCATATATATTATTGTATAATTAGTGGGAAATATATTTTTCATCCACTTTGTCTAGGACGTGTCATGGTAAAAATATAATGGGTGCCTTTATCCCTTCAATTCTAATTATGGTAAAATTTGTATAATACTAATAATCCCCCATATTAGTTATTATTATTCTCAAATTATTAGATATTTTAGGCATCTGAGTGTTATTAATGGATTGGTAAACTCAAGGATAAATTTCCTCATAAATACTTATAATATCATTCCTAAATCTATAGACAAACAAGAAAGAATAGCCCTCACATATTCTACATATGACTAACATAGTTGTCCATGGGTTTTATGGATCATCCCAAGAACTACACTCTAATAGATATTGCATCATATATAAATTCATTTCCATTGGTATTTATTCATTTTTAAATATTTTTGATTCAACCTAACACTAATAATCTCTCCTAGGGTAAAAATTTTGTCATACATTAGGAGAATGTCCAACAATGGGAGCCATTCCACTTACACATAAGTAATTCTAGAAAAACCATGAAATATATTTAAAAAGGACATAGCTATTATAATACTATGATTGAATTTGATTATACTGTTAGAGGAAATGCATCCCTTGGGGTTCAATTTTTGGCCTTTCACTAGCCACTAGTTTAATTTTCCCTCTATAGTGTTGTGCTCAAGCCATATGTTTGCCAAGACTTGGATATAATAAATAGAAATCCCTATAATACTTAGATATATCTCAAATTACCTTTTAAAAGCATAATCAATTGCATTATTTCCTTTTCTAAGATTTATATAGTTCTTAAAGTAAGTACCATTGATTAACAAATCATGAAGCAAATTGATACATGGAATTACCTTTGTTTTCACATCTAATTGATGGTTCCACATGGTTTTGATTGGTATCAAACCATCAATGTACTACTTAACCTCCTAGGATAGCATTTTTAAGAGTAAGGTATTATTGACTCTACTACATTTTAGATAGTTGAATAGTATGGAAACTTGAAATTTATGGAACTTTTGTCGAATACAATGTATGTGTATTTGATGTTTCTAAAAATGGAATATGTAGAAGGATACTAAATGCATATTGGTCTTGGATATTCCATTTTAGTAATCTAGGACTATGTATTTATTTTGTAAACTAACTATTTGATCCTATAGATTCACTAAAAAAAATCTAGGGATTTTAGTCACTTGAGAGCTTAGGGTTACAATGTTTTATTAATGACAAATTGACCTTATTTTTCCTATATTTTTCATATATAACCAAATATTTCACCTTGAATGCATAATTTTTGTGAAATTAATGTGAATAATGTCCTTTTGATTTTTTTCCCATTTGAATTAAAATTTTATAATCAACTTTGGTGGGCTATCTTGTTTGCCAAATGGGAACTTTTCATCAATTCGTGTGTGTCTAATCATCTCTTTAAACACATCATTATACCACTTACCAACCTTTTCCTTATATATTGAGCTTATTAATGTGTACTCTAGCCATGCATGTCTTTAATCATGACATTTTTATATTTATTATTCACCTAAGACTTTAGACTTATGATCTTGATTTATGTGTTTCAGTGATATGAGTTAACAAAATTTAACCACATCGAGTGACCTCAAATCTATAGGAACTCAAATATTGACGGACACATCTAATATAAATTTAAACTATGTATGTATTTTTGGAAATCTCTAGTTTATGGGATGCTAACATGTGGCATTATCTCAAAGTTGTAGAGGCTCAGAGGCTCAGGACCTCAAAACCTTGGGGCTATTAAATTGATTTTTTACCTTTGAAGCCTTAGGTTAAAAAATTATGCCAACTATGAAACCCTCAGATATAAAAATATTATGGTAATTACATTATGGTACCATTAGGATTTGATTTGACCTTCTAGGTTTTAGGCTAACAGAATTATGCCATGTGGTATAGTCTCAGGGCCTTGGGAGTATGGACTTAGAATTTTCATGAAGTGAACTTTTTCCTAGTTAACATGGTCTTGCCACATAGATAGACTATAGTAACTCAATTATCAATAAGGAATTTTTTTTTTTATAAATTATAATGCATTATGAGTAATGTGATAGTGTCATTTGTCTAAAAATTTGGAAATAATAAGGAATTTTTTTAGGGCTAAAGGGTTTTAAGTAACGTGACAGTGTCACTTATCCCAATCTTGGATCTTAGAGAGTTTGTGTAATTTGATCATAAATATTTTATAATAATTTTCAAATAGTTATATGAACAAACTAAAATATAATAAAAATTAAGACACAATATATTATCTTTGTTAGTCCAAAAAGCATAATGTCAATTTCCAAAGAAACATTATGAAAGTCTAAAGTTTAAAATGAATCATAATTGGATCCCAAGCTTTGATTTTCACAATTCAAAATTTTGTAAATTGATAAATTTAAGGGCAACCTTATCATTTTGCATATTAAAACCAATATAAAGGACATCTAAGGTTTTTAGGATATTTAATAAAGATATTCAAATAATAGTGGGTATCTATTTAAATTCAAAAAATGTTGTGTGTGTGTGTGTGTGTGTGTGTGTGTGTGTGTGTGTGTGTGTGTGTGTGTGTGTGTGTGTGTGTGTGTGTGTGTGTGTGTGTGTGTGTGTGTGTGTGTGTGTGTGTGTGTGTTTTAGGGCACAAAAAATGGCAACTTGGTGGGGAAATAATCATAAGAATTTGAGTACCTATAATATTTATAATGCATTATAATATAATTTCATATCTAACAAGAAAAAAAATTGATAAACCATTCCCTAGAAAATGATTCCTCCTCCATGCAACATACTTACTATATACACATTATATTTTCACACTTTTATCAATTACTGACACTTTAAATCTTGCAAGAACCAATCAAGACTCAATCCCTATGAGTGGACACCCTAAGGGGTTCACTAATAAATGGGTGGGAAAACCTTTGGTGCTTCACAGGATTATTGTCCCTTATTGCCATATAATTACCAATCCAACTAGTTCTTAAAACCTTTCCCTAAGCTATTTCTCCTCCCTTACATAACCTTCTAGTATTTTTCCTCTTTTTATCCTTAATTTAATTAATTGGAACCATTTTGACATATTAAACATACTAGGTCAACCTAATTGACCTAGTACATTTTGTGAACATTTTAACTCCTTCAGTTTGTTAGCCTTCTGGCTGACCTAGCATAGACATAGTGAGTTAGCCCAGAAACATGCTAGGTTGACTAGATCGACCTAGCACAGATGATGTTCCAAAAAAAAATTAGGTTAAGATACTCCTATAAATATAATATCATTGTGTTCATTATTCATATATGTATTCAAGAGTTATTATTTGCTTGTGCTTCTTCACAATCTGCTCTTCTACCATTCTACTTATAGGGACTTAGTTTAGGTTTCTTATTTTGGAGAATCTAGTCTTGTGGATAGGTCTTGGATGTTTTGGCCTAACAGAGTGATCCTTATGAACCAAAATAACCAATTATGAATCCCATTTGGCCAAAGGAGACATTTAGTCTCAAAAAGTTCACATTTAGGTAAGTATATTCTAACTTTGTTCTCCTCTCTTTTAGTAGATAGAAGTAGAATAAGTGTTGCCTCGAATAATATTACTCTTCATATTCCATGTATTAGGTTATTACTCATACTTACCTTATTTGAATTTACCTATACATTTTTTGATTGCTTAGATTCACTAACTCCCACATTATGCCACAAGCTTTGGTGTGCACTAGATTAGATTTACTTTTCTTGTTATTAGATTAGTGAAATATTAAATCATAGGACTCTTTTAGGGTTGTTATGTGATTGTTTTAGATTATAGGATTTAGAATCCTATCTCACATGGTGTTTTGTGAAAATTATCCCCTAGTCAAGTCTAGTGGATCCTCACATTGGTCATGCTCTTGATTAATAATTTCATGCACCCCTCAATCAAAAGTGTAGGTGTGCTCTATCCCATCTGATCCAGGATTGATTTATGGACACATTGTATTTTTAATTACATACATTCTAGTGAACCCGACATGAAACAAACCCTTGTAGGATTTATTTCACTTATTTCATTTCTATTCATCATTATTTTTATCATATATTTATTGTGCTAGATCATTTGTCAACCTAGTTTATTTATCTCTATTTGCAAGTTTGTAGGAATAGGTAACTAGCTGGACCAACTCAACCCAGTAAAGATTTCAAAACTTGTAGAATTATATCTAGATAACTAGATCAACCAACTCAATCCAGTCTATTTTTTTCCAATTTTTAGACCTCTTGTTCATTTAACTAGGTTGACCAAGTCAACCTAGTGTATTTTCAACACTTTTTCAGTAGGTTTCTATATTGCTTGGTCAACCAACTTGACCTAGTTTGTAGGTTTTTGATATTTTTATTCAAGGTTTTAGATCAACAATCTTCTCCTCTTTATCTCTAAACCATTTAGGTGAGTTTCTAATTCTCTATATCTTTTTATTTTTGTAATTTCTTTTCAAACTTTGTAGTCTTTAAAACTGCCCCTGCACACTCAATTAGGTCGACCCTATGGACCTAGTTTTGTGTTTTGTGTGTTTTGAAAAAGTTAGGTTGACCTAACTGACCTAGTTCATTTTCAGACTTTACTTCCATAATAAAATTTTGACCCTATTCTATATGATTGTGTATGTAGTTTCTCAACTATACCTTATTTCAAAGTTGGAATAAACCATATATGTTAATCACATCTTTATTTTTAGTTACTTACATGATTAGAATATTTCACATAATCTAATTAGGGGATTTTAAATTAATCATTTAGTTTCACTATTTCTATTCTTTTGCACACATATCCAAACCACATAAAAATCAATAATCATTTGAACATTTGATGTATAACCTACTTATATTTCATCACCAAGGGGGAATCTAACTTGATGCTCTAGTCAAGTATAAATTTTGGTTAATGGTATATTTTAGATAAGCACCTAACACCCTTATCAATGTGGTGTGTGAAGTGAGGGGGTAGGACCCAATACCAATCTTGTATCATTTCCACTATATTCCCTTTCATCCTAAACTTTCCTAAAACTATCCTTAGATTTCTATTTAATACCTGGTTTATATTCAAAATCCCTTTTCACTTAAAAACATTCTTAATAATATAATCAACATTCTAGGTTGACCAAGTAGCTAGCTTTAATTTCAAGTTATTTTCTCTCTTTGATCAATTGTGTGTGTAAAAACATGTATTAGCCAGCATTAGTGTAAGATTTTACTTTGTGTGAATCAATTGGATTGGCTAGCATCAATTCATTTAATTATATGTTTCCTTTCTACACTTACTTTCTTAGATTAGCTACAAATTATCTTGATTTATTTCCAAACTCATTATCAATATTTTCCTCTTCCCTATTCACTATATTAGGTCAACCTGGTTAAACCTATAATTTTTTTTACTTATATGCACTATAATAGATCAACTTGGTCAACCTAATATATTCCGTAAACCTTGTTTCATGCACTAGGTTAACCTGGTCGACCTAGTTCTATTTCCTACTTTTCCTATTTTTCAATCTAATTTCTCATTTTTCCAATTTTGCATCTTGTTCATCTCTATTTAGTTAGAATGAGGTCTCCTATTAGAATATTTTTGGACAACCTAAATCCATTTAGATACTATATGGGATGTTCTTTCCCTCTTCTCTTTTTCTCCTAAGAAAACCATCACTCTTGGGGCAGCTCTTCTCCTCCTTCATCTATGAACTATAACATGGTGTAAATTACACCTCAAGATGAAGTTGATAAATCCAATCATTTCCATACTTATCAAAATACATCTCAATCTCTCCAAACCAATGTGTGAGTAATTGATATAATTTTTTTTAATAGTCCTACTAATAACCCTTCCCCTAACACTAATTTACGGAGTGCTCCAACCAAAACTAACTCACCTCCCGATATGACCCAACTCTTATCTCAAGTCATTCAACAAATGAACATCATGCAGAACTCTAATACTAATCAAATTATGTAACTTAAACAACACTTAATCAATGTGGCTAATCAACCTCCAACTATTCATCCTCAATCTAATCCTAATTATATTCCTCCACGTCTTAGGGATTCCTTAGGTAATGTTATTCCTCAACCCATAATGAATAAAAATATGCTTCAAACCATTTAAAATAAGCCTTTACATCCCTTCATTGTATCCATTGATATTGGTACCATCATTCCAACTATCAAATATGATGGGACTAAAGACCTTGATTTATTCCTCAAATCCTTTGGTAACCTTTACAAAGAGTGGATCCAAACTAATACATTTGCCACTTAAGAGTGTATCCAAACTAATACATTTGCCACAACTAAACTATTATTCAAAACTGTCACTGGTGATGTATTAGAATGTTATAATCAACTTCCTCATAATTATATTTGGCAACTTTAAGATTTGGTCAATCCTTTGGTTAAAGAGTTTCAACATAATGATCTTCCTAAAAATTGTCTTAGTCACTTCATAAATACTAAACAATATCCTAATGAATCAACTCATGATTTTATTAAAAGATGGAAATATTTAGCTCATAAAGGTGATCATGACTGATGATTATTTATTCAAACTCTTTAGTACTACTTTGACTCATACTCTTAAATACAAGGTTTGAAACTTTTATCCTCAAACTCTTAATGAATCTCTTGACCAAGATAAACATCAAGACTTTATTATGAATCAATTCAAACCTAATCATAAATTTCTTAAAGGATATTTTCAAACATCTAATGCTATCACTAGAAATACTTTCCAAACCAAAACTGGAGTTGCCAAATCTAATGTTCCTTTACCATCTCATACACATATTTTATTTCAACAAATGCAATATTTTTTATCATCCTTGAAGCATTTCATTTATCCAAATTCTCCTCCCATGTGGTATGATCGTAATCTATTCTATTGGTTTCATGCCAACATTTGGATTTCTCATGAATCTCATAGAGGTATCATTAAATGTGCCATTTCTTATATGCTTGGTAACTCATTCAACCATGAGTCTATTATCAAACTTCATCATCAAGAGTATTCTACCATATCTAAAGAATGATAAAACTTTAAATCTTTTACTTCTAATAATAAAAAATATTCTTCAAAAATTAATCAATCAAATGTCAAGGATGTTTGTGTCATCGATGTCAATTTTGACCTTTATTATAATGAATCTCAATATGTCAACACTAATAAGGTTAATTATAATCATAAAATGGCTCATAAATATCCTACTACCAAGCCTAAGAAATCGTATTTATAAGAATAATTACTTAAAGATACTACTGCCACTCATGATGATTTAGAAGCACTTAAGGAAAAACTTCCTCCTTTTGATCACGCCACCACATTTATACCTCATAAATATAAATTACCTTATAAACATAATGATAATTCTTCTAAATGACATTAGAATTTTATTGAAGAAGTCAACTCTATGCCTTTTAATATTCCTCTTATGGATTTTTTTCACACTTCACCTTATCATCATAAATTTATTATGCAACAACTTAAAGAAATTTAAGATCCATCTCCCATATATTAAGAACCACCTTCTATCAATTCTCAATTTAAATAATGTCAATACCATTGAGACTATGTGTCCTTCTTCCAAGCCTTCCATTAAATTTCTTTAAGAGGACATAATCAATCATAAAATTCTTTTTTGTATTGATGATCTGCCTCTCTTTATCAAAGTATCCATTACTACCACCCTTATCTAAAAAGTTCTAGTTGATGAAGGTTTTGGTATTAATGTCACATCCTTATGGCTCATTTAATAACTTGGTTATAAAAAATATCATCTTAAACAAACCCATATTACTTTTTGTGGCTTTGATAAGACTAATCAAAAGCCACTTGGATACATTTGGCTTCTATTGACCAATGGACCTAAGATTGTTAGAACCAAAATTATGGTTATTGATCTTCCTTTATATTATAACATTCTTCTTGGTCATCCATGAACTCATCAAATGAGGTCCATCACCTCTTCTAGTAGTTAGTGCATTAAATTTTTACATAATGGAAAATGTTATAAACATGAAGTTGATCCCAACCCATGGAGCATCCAGGTTCCCAATCCTAAGCCTCAATATCAAATTCCTATAATTTATAAAATCAATAGTGATCCTTTACCTAAATTTATCAACATGAATCCTAATCTTTAAGTTAATCTTATGTATTTTGATGATCATGAGCCCAATGAGTTGTAACACACTTACAATATTATGAAACTACCCCCATATATTATGGATTAGCTTCCTCCTTATCTCTTACCCACATATCATATTGTTCCTATCATGGATGAGATTACTAAGTTTTCCCCTCCATATAATGCTCAAGAGCCATCTTTACTTGAATATGCCTTTGCTTTCAATGAATTTAGAGTGGATAAATTATTCCAAAATCCTCTCACCATGTCCCCTTGTATATTTAACAACATTAGGATTTCACCTTCTGAAACTCCCCATGATTCTCAAACATGTACAATTTCTCCAACATATGATTACAACTATATCATGGCCCAACCTCACTCTCAAGACTTGGATGTCAAGCACTATTAAAAGGTTTTATCTAAAATTCATGCCTTCAACCATGATGTACATACCATATCTACACATCATGACTTAGATCCTAAGGGTCATGTACCTCCTACTAATCCTCATTTTATTGATACTCCTTGGGTGGTAGAACAACTTACACCTTTCAAACCTACATACAATCCTACATCTTCTCTACCTCATATGAATCTTATCATTTCTTTAGATCTTTCTCCCATAATTGAATCTACCAACATGATTGTCTCTTTGAATCCATCCTCTTCATCAACTTTTGAACTTACACTAGATGCCAAAGTAACTAATGTTGATCAAATTCATTCTAAATAATATCTCCATGGCAATAAAATTATAGATATTAGAGTAGATGTTAAATATTATTCCTAGTGATGAAGCTATTCTAGAGTTATTTCATGCCCACAAACCTCAAATTCCTTGACAACATCATAAACTTGGAAATTTTAAGAATAAAACTCCTTTATTTAACAACCTTGTCACTAATATAGATCCTAAAACAATTCTAATTTCAGCCTTGCCTAATTCACCTTACCACTTTCAAGATAATAATGCCATGATTATCTAAGAAACAACTCATATCGACTATGATATCCCATCTCATCCTTGACCAATCATGGTTTCTCAAGAACTCTCACCAGCTAAGCATGATAAATTTAGCTTATTCTTTTATAAATATCAAAAGGCATTTGCTTGGCCCTACCAAGACATGCCTTAATATTGTGGTTCATAATATCATCACTTATCCTGACACTAATCCAGTACATCAAAAGAAATGCAAAATCCCACCTAAAGTTACTAATATATGTCATAAGGAAATCATTAAACTACTATATTCTAAACTCATTAAACTTTTGGATTATTCTAAATGAGTTTCTAAAATTATCCCAATTCATAAGATCACTATCCTCATCCATATTTACATCAATTTCTACAACCTTAATCTTATTTATCCTAAGGACAACTTCCCCTTACCTTCAATAGATTTTATTTTTGATTCCATGGCTGGATATGAAATGTTATCTCTTATGGATGGCTTTTCAAGATAAAATTAGATTCATATCACTCCTAAGGACCAACATAAGACTACTTTCACCATGGAATGGGGCACATATTGTTACATCAAAATGCCCTTCAGTCTCAATAATGTCATAGCCAATTAACAACGTGATATGACCCACATATTTCATGATCTCATCCACAAAATTGTTGAAAATTATTTGGATAATCTTATTTCTAAATCCAAACATTGTAAGAACCATCTTTTTGATCTTGTTATAATCTTTGACCATCTCCTTAAATACAAAGTTAGACTTAATCCTTTCAAATGTGTTTTTGGAGTCATATTTGGAAAATTATTATGATTATTAGTCTCTCTCCATGACATTGATGTTGACACATCCAAAATTAGTTTTATTTTTAACATGCCCATTCCTTGATCTATTCTTGATATTTGTAATTATTTAGGTAAACTTGGGGAAATTAGATGATTTATCCCTGAAGTGGCTTATCACAATTACTCCATCAATTCCTTCTCAAGAAATTTACAAATTTAGAATAGATAGATTCATGTCAAAAATAATTTGACAATATGAAACAGTCATTAATTCATCCACCTATACTTCATCCACCTTCCAATGATAAACCATTGATTTTATACACTTCTTCCACACCTATTTTAGTTAGAACAATGCTTGCCCACCAAGATGATATAGGAAGAGAGTATGCTATTTACTACATTAGTTGAGGCTTCATTGATTATGAGACACTTTATACCAAAGTTGAGCATGATTGCCTAACTATCTATTTTGTAACTAAAAAGCTTCATCATTATATGCTATACCAAACTACTTATGTCATCATTTATTCTAACCCCCTTTGTTATTTCTTCTCTAAAGCCTTTCCTCATAGAGATATAATTGGTAAATATGTGGTCTTACTTATTGAATTTGATCTCTACATCATCACACAAAAAGATATTAAAGGAAAATTCATCATTGACCAACTTGTTGTACCTCCCATTTCAACCACTTCTTCATTTTAAAATGATCTTCCTAATGACAATATCCTTTTCATTGAAGGTATTAATTAATCTCTATCCCTTAAATACTATTTTTATATCTTTAGTTTTGATCTTAAAGCCAATAATTTTGAATAATGTTCCTCTCCCTTTGGTACTATTAAATCAAAGGTAGTTGTTAAGGAGCTCCTTAAAATTAATGTTGACTTACATGGGGATACTTAGAACTTCCACTTTGATGGTGATAAATGCCTTGAAGGAGTTGGGGTAAGTTTCATTCTCACTAGTCCTCTTGGTAATATCATTCCTTTAGATTTTTTTTTTACCTTTGATGTCACCAACAATATGGCCAAATACAAAGCTCTTATCTTAGGCATGAGAGCTGATCTTGATCTAGACATCCAATATCTTCATGTTTTAGGAGATTTTTAGATAATTTGTCATCAAGTTAATGGTGATTATCAATGTAAAAGTGAGAACCTTATTACCTATCATCAAATTGAAACCACTCTTGCTAAGGATTTTATCTCTTTCACTATCGAGCTCACTTTTTGAGACCAAAATTCCATTATTGATTATCTTGCCTATTCATCTTCTCTCTTTCATCCTCATCAAGTTATTTTTGATCCTTCCTTTATTATAGAAATATAAAAATCTCCATCATCTACCCAACCACCTGATTCACTTGTATATCACATTGAGGCTATGACTATTAGACAAATCCTTAGGTATCAAGATATCATTCATTACTTAGAACATCAAACTTATCCTCTTGATCTAGATTCTCATGAAAAGACACACATTTATAAATAAATTTTCAAGTATGTATTTCAACATAACATCCTTTACTATCACAAAACCAAAGGTAGCTTACTCTATTATGTTATGCAAGATGAGGGTCCTCATCTACTTAATCAAGCACATGGGGGAATTTGTGGTGGTCACTATAGTGGACATGCTACAACATGCAAATGCCTATGTATGGGTTACTTTTGGCCTACTCTTGAAAAGAGTGTAATTGAATTTGTTAAGAAGTGCAATCCTTGTGAGCTTTATAATGATCTTATCCATTCACCTCCTGTCAAGATTCAAACTATCAAATCTCCTTGGCCACTTTCCACATGGAGATTTGATCTCATTGATAAACTTCCTTGTTCCCAAGATGGGCATGTATTTATCATCACTGCTACTGAGTACTTTACCAAGTGGGTCAAAGCCATGTCCCTTGTAAATGTTACCGGTCTTGTCATATACAAATTCACTGTTAACTATTTTTTTTACCACTTTAGTGTTCCCCATACCATCATTTTAGACAATGGTGGTAATTTTAAAAATAAACAAGTTAAATAACTTTGTACCAAATTTAAGATTAATCACAAGTTTTCCATGCCTTATCATCCATAATGCAATGGTCAAGATGAGGCCACCAATAAAATTATCAAAAAAAATATCCAAGAGATAATTTATGAAACCTGCATGGATTAGCATATTCATCTTTACCTTGCAATTTGGGCCTATCAGACTGGCATTCATAATGCCACTGGGGTAACTCCATTTTTGCTAGTGTATGGTTATGAGTCAGTCCTTCCATTAGAATTTGAGATTCCCTATCTTTGTATATCTCTTCATAATATTATTCATGATGAAGAATTATGTGAATCTCACCTTCATGCCCTTTATCTTCTTGATGAATGTTGACTTTTTGCATTATAACACAATCTCCAATACAAGGCTCATATTGCCTAACAACATAACAAACATGTTAAAGTCCATACTTTTAATGTTGGTGATCTTGTCCTTAAATTATATTACACCCATGGTAAATAAGTAAAATATGCCAAAAATTGGTGGGGTCCATATTTAGTTAAATAAATTCTTGGTCTAAGCACTTATTGTCTTCAAACTAATAAAAGTCATATCTTTAAAGAGCCCACCAATGCTCAATTCCTAAAAAAAAATTTTGATTAAACATTTCCTTCTTGTCATGTTTTCTATCTATATCTTTATAACTATTTTGGTAGGTTAGTTAATCATGGATTTCTCCCTTTGTATTAGTTTCCCTTCCTTTTTCAAACATTTAGTCCCCTTTTTTGGTCTTTTAGTTTCTTGATGTACCAAAGTCTTCTTTATATTCTTGCATTTTCTCTTGATTTTTACACCCCTTGGGTATTTATTTTGTAAGTTGATTTATAAAACTATGGATAGGACCTGACATCCCTCACAAAACCACCATCTTTTACTTATTTTCCTTCCTTTTTTACTACTTACCAATGTTATTTTGGCATCCTTTGGGTTTTTCTTTATGATGTGTTTTGTACAAGGGATCCCTCACTTTTACTTTTCTCTTACTTATTATCACCCTCATGGGTCTCTATTTTATGATTTACTTTTTAAGACCATGGATAGGACCCAACCCTCATAAAATTACCATTCTTTTCATGTTCTTGATCCTTGGTTTCAACTTTAGCTTTTACTTTCATTGTTAGATAGAATTTGAAAATAATCTATGTTAGCATGTTTTCCTCCATTTCCCTCTTTCTTATGATAAAGAATCGCACTTTTCTATCATTTTATCCTTTATTTTTACCCTTTGTCACATTTTTTTAATTTGAAGTAATTCAAATTATTTCATGTGTCATTCCTATTGATTTCCCCTTTCTCTCATCTCCTCATTGGATAAAACAAGGTCAAAGTCAAGATAACAATTTTATTTCACCTTGATTTATGAGACTCTTAAATCCCATGCACTTTGAAAATTTTCTCTCTGAGTAACCATGTCCCAATTTTTCAAATTAAATTCATATTTAACACCCATGTTTGGTTTTCCAAATATGTATGGAGGAGGAATAAAAATGGCCATCAAGAAATTTAAAAGCCAAATCATTTGAAAATAAAATGTAATGATATTTAAAAGGCAATATACAAATTTCAAAATTCAAAGTTCACAACAAAAGACATGATTAAAACCACATCTCCTATCTCCAATCAAATTTCAAATTCCACAATTGGCTTCATATAGAGATAAAGTCCTTTGGAGTGTGGTAGGCCATTAGATTGGAATAAGGGAATTAATTTTTTTTTATGGTGATACCTACTTTCTCATGCAAGTACCTAATATTCATAGTAAACCAATGACTCTGTAAGGGGTATTGAAGAATGGGGAGCACATCATGGGGAGGTAGGTCCATTTTAATTTTCATGTATTTAGCCTTAATGGGATGATCTTTATACTCCATTTGTTTACCCAAGACTAGTATCACTAAGATAAGTTTTTCATAGTTCTTAAGGTTAAAAGTCCTCTTGTTTTGACAAACCTAATTTGAGTGTCTTGACTTTGATAAAAATTTATCTTTACCTTGCTTTTTCCTTCATTCTCCCCTCCACCAATTTCAATTCCCCCCTTGATAGACAAATTGTGATTTCAAATTTGTTTTCCCTCTTCTTCTAATTCATTCTTCTTCATTCTTAAAAACATGTTAGCACTACTTTGTTTCATTTTTCTCTATCCTTAAAGCAAAAAAACATGTTTGAGTAACTTTAGATCATTCTATTTATACCATGATTTTACATTTAATAGACTTAATTTTCTTTCCTTTTACCATTTATCATGATTTTCATGTCTTATTGTTATGGAAACCTGAGTCTGTACCCTTTTTCCATTGTTGAGTGAGATGTGGATTGTTACTCCTTATTTGACAATGTTGTTTTCCATTTTATGCATCCTTTTTCCATTGATGATTAAGATGTGGATTGTTATTTCTCATTCATCAATGTTGTTTTACCATTTTATCATTTTAGTTAGTCTTTTTACCATTTATTTTTATTTTTCCATCCTATTTGACATGTATCCTTGGTTTAATTTGGTGAGTTTGCCTTTCTTACTTTAGGATAGCTTGTTTGAATTTTCTATCTTTAGTAGCCTTGGATTTTTTATTACCTTATTTAATCTTATTTGTTTAACTTGGTAATTTGGTATAACATAGCACCTATCACCCTAGCTTACCAAATTTCCCAAGTACATCCCATCCTCATACCATGATCTATCTTGGATTTTATTGTGTTTGTTTGTTTGTTTTTTCTCTTTAGTTTTGTATTCTTGGATTTTTTGAAAGAAGTCTTCATGCCCTACACAATAAAAACTAATAACACAACATAAAAGCATCCCTTGATAAAGGTAAGTCAAGGTAATAATTGCATTTACTTTTTAGATTACTTTCCATTTCAATCATTTACTTTTAGTTATTTTTTCTTTAAAATTATGAAACTTTTTTGAGCATCGACATTGTGTGTGTCCTTATGTTATTTCTTGAATCACCATCCCCTATTACACCTTACTGACACATGATGAGCTTCAAGTGTGGCATATGTATACACATAATATTTTCACACTTTTATCAATTATTGATGTTTTACATCTTGTAGGAACCTGTCGAGATTCAATCTCTCTAAGTTCATGCTCTAAGGGGTGAAATGGGAAAGGGGTGGGTATAACTTTTGTGCTTCATAGGATTGTTCCTTTTTTCCACATTATTACCAATCCAACTAGTTCCTAAAACATTTTCCTAAGCTATTTCTCCTCCTTTACATAGTATTCTAGTCTTTTTCCTCTTTTTATCCTTCATTTTCTTAATTGGCACCCTTTTATCCTATTCAACATACTAGGTTGACCTATTCAACCTAGTAAAATTTATAGACATTTTAGCTCCTTTATTTTGTTAGCCTCCCGACTAACCTAGTATAGACCTAGTGAGTTAGCTTGAAAACATGCTAGGTTTACTAGGTCAACCTAGCACAACTAATGTTATGGAATAATTTTAGAGTATGATACTCCTATAAATACAATATAATTTTGTTCATTATTCATATATACAATCAAGAGTTATTATTCACTCACGCTTCTTCGCAATATACTCTTCCACCATTCTACTTAAGGATATTTAGTTTAGGTTTCTTATTTTGGAGAATCTAATCTTGTAAATAGGTCTTAGATGCTTTGGCCTAACAAAGTGATCCTTATAAACCACAAAAACCTCTTATAAATCCCCATTGGCCAAGGGAGATATTGAGTCCTAATGAGTTCACATTTAGGTAAGAATAATCTTACTCAATATCTTCTCTTTTAGTAGATAGAAGTAACATAAGCATTAGCTCAAGTAATATTACTCTTCATTACCATGTATTAGGGTGTTACTCATACTTTATTTGAAGTTCCCTATACATGTTTTTATTGCTTCACTTTACTAACCCCCACTTTGTGACACAAACTTTGGTGTGCACTAGATTATATTTAATTTTCTTATTATTAGATTAGTGAAATATTAAATTAGAGGACTCTTTTAAGGTTGTTATGTGATTGTGTTAGACTATAGGCTTTGGAACCCTATCTCATATAGTGTGTTGTAATAAGTGATCCCCTAATTAGGTCTAATAGATTCTCATATTGGTCATGATCCCACTTAACAATTGTACGACCCCCTAATTGTAAGTGTAGGTGTGCTCTATCCCATCTGATCTATGTCTGATTTATGGGTACACTACATTTTTGATTGCATACACTTACCCTTTACATTCTAGGGATCTAGGTGTGTGATTTTGTGATATTTATTTCCCCCTTTTTATGAGAGTTTTAATAAAGTCCTAGATAAACATTGTAGGTTTTGTTTTGAGTTTAAATTTTATAACCAAAAAGTAATGAAATATTGAGCATTATTTTTATACCATCTAGGCATCCATATCCTTGATAGAGATACCTTTAGTTCCTCTCTAAGACTTGATCTACTACCAACTAGGCATCCATATACCCATTAAAGATTACTTGAATCACCCATATTATATAATTTTTCATGATATTATTTGAAACATAGATATAAGAAGGGTTGGGAATCATCTTTGGTTGGGTGAATGTGTAAGAAAATTTATTTTATTCAACACATCCCTACTAGTGTGCATCTATGTATTATTTCCCATCCAAGTATTAGTATTCAACCATGATGTTCATATTTTTTAATGAGTGTATCATAATAAATCCCAAAGGTATAGTAAACCAACTCAGTTGAAGCAAAACCTAATTTAGTCATAACACATACCTCAATCCTAGAAGTTGAAGTACTATCAAAATAAATCCTTGTAAATACCAATTGTATAACTTTTATATTATCCCCTTATTTTTATCAAGTATTTTATAATTACATCATAGGAAATCATTTGGTCATTCTATAATTATAGGAAAAAAAACTAATCTAAAAAGCATAACAACTAATCTACCCAAAGAAATATGTAGAAAGTAGGAAATATTAACCTAAAAAGTAGGAAATCTATTCTACTTCTACATCTACATCTTTAATTAAAGTCATTCAAAATCATCTCCATATGGAGCATCCATGAAATAATGTTTCAAAAATTATCTATTAATTGGAAAAGTGAGGTCATTACCTTCCAGGTCCTTCAAATAGAAGACATTATTACCTAGTATCTCATATTTTTGATATGGCCCAATCTATAAAGGAATAAACTTATCTTGTTAACCTTTATTCTCATGTGTTTAATCCCATAAAATAACTAGGTATATAATCCCTGAGGCCTTGATTTTAGATCTCTTATCAAACCACCTATTAACAATATCTTGGTGTTTACTAAAGTTATGTAGTGCTTCAGTCCATGCATCTTCCATATGAACTATGTTAAGTAATCTGATTTGGATTAGTTCATCTTCTCCCAAGTATTCTTGTATAAATTGGTATGTTAGGATTTTAAGAGTGATGGGGAAGATTGGATGTTGTTCATACACTAGTATAAAAGGTGAATCCTTGAGGGCTTCTTTTTGTCTTGTCATTTTTACCCATAGTGTATACTTCATTAACATATGCCATTATCTTGGTTTTTCTTATGTTGAATTCTTGATGGCATCCATAATATAATTTTTTTAGGTTTAACTACTCCATTGCATTATGTATAATAATTTGAAGAGAACTTTATGCTAATTTGGTTATTATAATCCCACTCAAGAAATTAGAAAGCTAGATCATTATCATAAACTAAATAAATTAGAGTGCTAAACTTGATCAATATGTTATCTTATATAAACTTGATAACATAAAGTGCTCTAAAATTCTTAGTGGCCACAACTTTTATCCATCTAGTGCAATTTTTAGTAGTTATTAGGAAAAATTTGTGACCTACTAAAGAATTTGGGTTTATTACCCCAATGAAGTTAAGACCCCATTAAACAAAAGAAAACCTTTCAATTACTTGTTTTATAGACATGAGATTATTTGATTCTCTTTTTCCAAACACCTCACATTCATGGTAGGTCGTAACATGGTTTTGGGCATATTTGAAAAGTGTAGGCTATTCATAACCCATCCTCAAAATTTATATGGATTGTTGCATTGCTTGAGAGATGTCCACTTCTTATCTTCTAATGTATATTTTTTAGGATGTCCATAACTTATTTTGAAACACACCTTATATCAATACCTTTATGGTTCTTCTAGTATATGACTCCTTTTTTTATCATAGAATGGGATGATTTGATCCTAAGGGCTCATCTCTAATCTTTATTTAACTCAGGAGAATATGTACCCATGAGTAAGTAGTAGATGATTTGAGCATACCATTCACCACCAACTACTTGAGTCTCATTGAATTTTTCAATAAAAGTGCATGAATCAGTCTTAGTCATGCACTAGATGATTCTTTGGCATCTTACCATATTGGTTAGTATGATCTCAAGATCAAAATCTTGTAACTTTGCCATCCATTTACCTCTTATTTCACCTAATTCATTATAACTGAGTGTGAGCTTGATATTTGGGTTAGGAATGATGGCATACATCTTATTCCTTAGAATATAATACTTAAAATTCTTGATAACTTTGATTAATGCATATATCTATTTATCTATCATGTAATATTTCAAATTTGTATCTTTCAATTTAGTGCTCATCAAGGTAATTGGGCATTCATTGTTTTCTACCTTTTATGTGAGTATCGCTTCTATAGTGTTATCTAAGAGAAATGAATAAAGGTATAAATATTTAGCAACTATAGATTGAGAAATTATAGTTTTTATGTCTTGTAAATATTTCATGGATTCTCTTGTCCATTCTATTTTAGCATCTTGATTAAGATGGAATTCAATTTTTTGACAATCTCTACAAATCCAAAAAAAAATTATATAAATTTTTTATCTTACCCAAGAAATACTTCAAATCTTTCTTGTTATTATGAGGTTGTTGATGTTCATTTTTATACAAGAAAAAAATCAAGATGTGGTTGTTTTGATTCACCATAAATACTCTTACAAGGTGCTCCTAATAACTCCCCAAGGTTTCTTCTACCTAGTATAGGTGCACCGATCTTCATTTAGTGTCTCATTGTAAAAATTCCATACAAGGGGCATGTGTGAATGTTTTAGACAAATCAATATACATTTAAATTATGAGATAATTCC
Source organism: Torreya grandis (assembly GCA_037957365.1). Lineage (NCBI taxonomy): Eukaryota > Viridiplantae > Streptophyta > Pinopsida > Cupressales > Taxaceae > Torreya > Torreya grandis. The sequence goes on from JARHVA010004463.1 coordinate 151,755, forward strand.
TAGACAACCAATATAATTATTTAACTATGTGAATGTAACTATTTCAAACACATTTATAACATATAAGATTCAATAATGTGAAAGCATATATAACAAAGGAGCATGAAATCAAGATAAATCATTAGATTTATGTTACAACTCAGAAACTAAACTAACAAAGATGATAAGAAAAATAAAAGAGATAAGGGTAGGGAGAAAATAGGAGAGACCACATTATAATGGAAAAATATATTCCTCTCAAACAAACAAGTTCTTAAATACACCAATTGCGAGACCTAATATAACTCCAACTAAGGACAGTGAAAGAGTATGTGGAATAAAGTAACAATGCCCACAAGGAAAATAAGGTCACCATATATATTTAGAGACCAATTATATTAAATTACAAAGCTTCCAAATTAGTATATTTACATGAAGGATCATTTTGGATTCATCAATAATTAGTTGGATTATAGACTTGGCCTTAAACAGCCTCAATTTAGTAATATAATCTAGAAAATAGGAAAATACATACAAGAAAAATGACTAATTCACTACTCTAATGCTAAGATTAAAAGTTACAACTAGGGTAGCCTTTTATAATCCTAAAAAAATTCCATCCCCTACTAATATGTAGTTTATGATATTATATATAAAATTTAATCTATGGAGTTTCAAATTCATCCTACTATTGGGGCATTTAAAACCAATCATCATTATTCATAGAGATGGTAGTTGAGATTATCAAAGATATACCATCTTGACCATGCTCTTGAAAAAACTAAAGTGAACTTTGGTATCAAAAGGTCATTGAGATTACTTATGCATTTCCATTTAGATGTATTTCAAGTATCTGGGAACCATGCCTCTTAAAGGATAAATTTGTATTATGCCCTTTGATTGAACTCAATTTAATGAAGAGACCATAATATGTTGCAAGCACAATAACTTCAGACCCATAGTCTAGTACTATAGAAGTGTGTTTGAGTCAGGCAATAAGGACCAAAGTTTCAAGGCTTCATTCATCAAGAAGAAAGTTTAGATAATTTCATGGCAAAAGAAACAACCTGAAAAATCTACATTGGTACATACAACTTTGCATGCAAAAAATGAAGAAAAACCATGGTTCATTGATAGTAGATGTTTGAGGCACATGATATGAGATAAAAGAAAGTTCATAACCTTGAATAAGATTAATGGTGGCATAGTGAAATTTAGAGATAATACACTGCTAGAATTGTTAGAAAAGGTACACTAAGTTTGGATAATGGTAGAACTAAAACTAAAAATGTTTTGTATGTATAAGGTATTAAACATAATATTTTGAGTGTAAGTCTATTGTGTGATCAGGGGTACACACTAAATTTTTATGTAGAAGGTTGTGAAATTAGGAGAAAAGATTCAGATGTGTTGGTTGTAAATGCTCAAAAAAATAAACAATAATTTGTATATGTTATCAGACATCAAAGATTAAAGATATTGTTTGAGTCAGATTAAATAAAGTTGGCTATGGCACAAGAGAATGGGACATATAAATTTTGACAATCTTGTCAACATTGATAAGAAGCAAGTAGTCATAAATCTTCCAAATATTATAAAGCCATCTGACACAATCTATGAACCTTGTCAACATGGGAAGCAGTCTAGAAGATGGTTCAAAACAAAAGAGTACTTGACCACTCACATGTTAGAGCTTGTTCACATTGATCTATGTGGACCTATGAGAACTCAAAGTACTCAAGGTGAGAAATATTTCATGTTTCTTATTGATTATTTTTCATGTATGACTTGGGTAATGTTTTTAAAGAAAAAATTAGAAGCTTTTAGACATTTCAAAGCATTCAAATCATTAGTTGAGAATGAAACTAGTTTGAATATCAAGTGTCTAAGATCAGATTGAGAAGGAGAATTCATGTCAAATTAGTTTATTGAGTTTTGTGAAGACCATGGAATAAAGAGAAATTATTCAATAGATAGAACTCCATAGCAAAATGGAGTAGTTGAGTGAAGAAATAGAATAGTTCAGGAGAAGGCAAGGACAATGCTAAATGAATCCAAGATACCAGATAAATATTGGAGAGAGGTAGTTGCTAAAATAGTGCTTATTCAAAATAGATAATTATTGAGGGTCAATAGTGACAAGACTCCTTATGATCTATGGAAAGATAAACAAGCAATAGTTGATTATTTTAGAGTTTTTAGTAGTAGATGCTTCATAAAGAAAATTGATGAAAAACTTGTTAAGTTTGAATCTAGAGTAGATGAAGGTATATGTCCTGATTATTCTTTCAAAATTAAAGCTTATAAATATTATAACTAAATAACCAAAAAAATTGTTGAAAGTGTAAGTGTCAGGATAGAAGAAGATGGAACATAAAGAATTAGTGATCCAATAGACATTCATGAAATCATTGAAGAGGAAGATTTTGAAGAATTAGATGAAGATGAGAAGAAGGAGAACAAGGACACCAAAAATCCATCCAAATATGTTTAGAGAAATTATAATTAAAGAGATCGTTGGGGACATAAATGAAGGAATTCACACTAGAAGAATGATGGTAAGTAAATCTGAGCAAGTTAATTTTTCTTTGTTATCCAAAATCTAGCCTAGAAATTTTTCAGAAGCTAGACATGATAAGCATTGGGTTAAGGCAATGGATGAATAATTAAATTAGATAGAAAAGAATGATACTTGGGAATTAGTACCTAGACCAAAAGATCACAATGTGATAGGAAAAAAATGGGTTTATATAAATAATTTGAATGAAAATGGAGAAGTGACCAGGTCTGAAGTGAGACTAGTATGTAAAGGATATGTTGAGATTAAGGGAATAGATTTTGAAGAAAATTTTGCACCAGTGGCAAGGCTATAGGCTATTATAATTTTTCTTGCATATGAAATGTTGAAAATTTTCAAAATATTTTAGATGGATGTCAAATCTACCTTCCTAAAAAAGAATCTAGAAAAAGAGGTCTGCATTGAGCATCTTGAGGGATTTATTCTCTAAAATATTAGTAGCTATGTATGTAGATTGATGAAAGCACTGTATGGATTGAAACAAGCTCCCAAAGCTTGGTATGAAAGACTTGATAAATACCTATAGGATCAAGGTTTCAAGAGAGGATTTTTTGATAGTAATCTCTACATCAAAATATAAGGTGAGGATTAATTGATTGGTATGGTATATGTTGATGATATCATTTTTGGAGGAAACATTGAAAAGATGACAAAATAATTTTCTAATAATATGAAAAAAAAATTGAGATGTTTATGCCTGGAGAATTGTTATTTTTCTTAGGATTTCAAATATTTTAGTCAGATAAAGTAATTTTCATATCCCAAAGTAAATATGCCAAGGAAATGTTGAATAAATTTGGTTTTGAGGATTGTGCACTAGTTGGCACACCAATGTGTATAGGAAAAAAGGTGAGCAAGGATGAATATTCACCTATTGTAGATCAATATTTATATAGATATATGATTGGTAGTCTTTTATATTTAATAACATCAAGTCCAAACATCATGAATGAATTAGGTATGGTTGCAAGATATCAGTCAACTTCAAAAGATAGTCATGTTTAGTTGGTGAAGAGAATATTTAGATATATCATGGGGACACTAGATTATGGATTGTGGTATCCCACATGAAGAGATTTCATTTTGGTTACTTATACATATTTATATTGGGTAGGTTTCTTAGATGGTAGAAAGAGTACAAGTGGAGGATATTTTTTACCTTGGTGATAGCTTAGTATCATGGCTAAGAAAAAAGCAGAATTCAATATCACTTTTTGTAACTAAAGTAGAATATATTGCAACAATATTGTGTTGTACTCAAGTGCTTTGAATGAAGAAAACTTTGGAAGATATACATGTAAAATATGATGAACCTATTTCTATTTTTTGTGACAACATAAGTGTTATTAATATTTTGAAGAATCTAGTAATGCATTCAAGAACAAAACATATTCCCATCATATATCACTTTTTACGAGAGCAAGTTGTAGATCAACATGTTATGATGGAATATATTAGTAGGACATAGAAAATTATAGATATTTTCATGAAGTTACTACCAAAAGACACATTTGAGTATCTATGGGAGAAGTTGGGAGTAGTTTATTATACTTCCTACCATTGAGGTTCAACATTAGTTATGGGGGAGCTAAGTGTTAGCTCTAGGTAGGCCCTTTGCCATTAATGTCAAAAGGGAAGAAGAAAAAACAAGTACAGGTATAGGTATAGGTGTAGAATACATACATAGAATAGGTACAAGTTGCTTCAGTAAGGGGGAGTTACTGAATGTTTTTTAGATGATAGTTTGTGCAGGTTTTAAGATGTGGTAGTTTCAAATTGAGGTTTCCATCAATGACAAAGGGGGAGATTATTGTAAATATTGTCATTGATGTCAAAGGTCTAGCATTATTGGTGATAAAGGCCCCATTGCATTTAATGGTGTTTTTAATATTCATATCTTGGATAATGTGTGTTAATATTTATTTAATATTAATGAGTATATTTTTGGTTACATATAAGTCAAAAGAGGGCCCATGGAGAAGTCAAAGAGTCATGGGGTAAAGACAAAAGAGGGTAGGCACATTTTTCCATGAAGGGAAATTTTAAGGAATATGAAAACTAACCAAGATAAAGACAAAAGAGGAAAGGATGATTTTGCTTATGAAGGGTCACCATATGACTTTTCAAATGCAAGGATACAAAGGGTCATGTAAGTTTGACACCATTTTCCATGAGGATTGAAGGGTCAAAAAGGGTGAATGCTAAAGGTTATTTGAAAATCTATAAATAAAGGCTTGAGAATCCATTTGTAATATGCAAGAGAGTGCATGGTTTGTATTTGTTTTCAAAGAGAGAAAAGCAAGAGATATTATAGAGTTCTATCATTTATTGAGTAAGCAACATTGAGAGATAGTTGTGTTTTATACACAAGAGGGGTTGATGCTCCTTTGGGTTGGTGATCATAAATCTTTGCAAGGGTTTGGTTATCTTATGGGTTGGTGCACACAAATATTTGTTGTGTTGGTGCTTGGCAAAGGGGTTGGTGCTCCTACAAGTTGGTGCTTACAAACTTTGTAATTTGAGTTGGTACTCATTCATATACTTTAGATTGTTCTTCATGGTTTTTCCCTCTTTGGGTTTCCATGTAAAAATTTTGTGTCTCTCTCTTTCTCTTGTGTAGTGCATATTATTTTAGTTTTATTTCATATCTTGAATGTGTGATTAAGTGGTTAGAGAAAAGAAATCAGATAAAGTAAAAGATATATAATATACTGATTCACCCCCCCTCTCAATATTTTTGGTTTTAAAAACTACCATATTGAAGTTCATTTATTTTTCAGTTAGGTTTATAGTCTTTTTATTTAATTCTACTCAATGTGCCTTGTGTTATTTATGACCACACTACTAAACTAAAACTTGATTTTGCCATTAGATTGAATGTATAATCCCATCTCTTCCTCTAAGGGTTTTGGCATGTTGGAAAAAACGTTAAATTTTTGAAAGTGTTTTGATAACATCATCATGAATGTATCCTATATAGATAGGGTCATACCATGTGGCTAATCCATGCTATTTTGTTTCTTTATTTGGGCTTAATATGCACTAATGATATTTTGGTTGTGGTGAAGTAATAGTTCACCATGTAACATCATCCTACTCACTCGAGAATCTAATATGTTTTGAGACTACATAGACCACCCAAGGCAATAGGTCACTAAGATCATTCCACTTGGTAGTATCCCACTCATCCACTCACTCAGAGGATTTTAGTATGTACATAGTCACTAGGGATAGTAGGTCATTAGGATCACTCCACTTGGTATAATATTGGTCATCTAGAGAGTTAAATATTATTGGGTGAGTTTTAAATTCTTAAATCTTGTAGAGTAGTGGAAAGATGCCACATGTCTTTGAGATTTGTTTGAAGAATCACTTAATTATTGAATAAGTATAAATTTGACACATGGTCCTAGGATAAATATGGAGGATCGACTAAGTACCAAAAAACATTTTAAAATAGGAAGGGCCATCAATAATTGTGAAATATCACCATGTGGCACAATAAATACTTTGGGTGCCTGTGGAAAAATATAAAAGGGCAAAGTCAACATTTTAATTTCTAAAAGTAAATAGCTAAGCTTTTTAAAATAAATGGATAAAGAAAAATATGAAAAAATGACTAGGTATGAAAGTTGAATAAAGTCATGAAAGAACTAAACTTTAACATAATTATATGTTTATTCTCACCAATATTAAATTTGATTTTCCCATTTGACTAAAAATTGACCAGGTTAAAATTGAAACAATGTAAACACTTAGATAAAACCTGGGGTCTCTGTAAAACCTGGGGTCTATCTTTGGTTTTTAATTTGTTAGCTTCAGGTCTGTGTAATTTGGTTTTGTTACTTCGGTGAAGTAGGTTTTAGGCTTGCCTGGGGACGTTACTGTTTTATCTTTCTCCTTTTGTTCAGGGTTTCGGGGTCCCTTCAAAACCTATTTTTACCTTAATCTAAAACACTTAGATAATTTAAACAAAATTTGAAGAAATCTAAAAGATGAAATAGCATGGTTAATATTCATAAGACTTAGGCAAATTCATCTATTTATATCAAGAGGTCGTATATGTGATTTAGTTTCTAAGCCAAGTGTTAGCAAAATCTCAATATAAATTTACCTAGACTTGGTTAGAATCATGAAATACACATGATTTAAAACTCCACATTAGGAAACCTACACCTTAAAATGGCAAACAAAATAGGTATAATAAAACTACCCTTAAAATATATAAGACCATAATCTAGAGTATAAAGAGGGTCCCTATTTTTATTTTAAAAATGGGGCATGTTGTTTGAGCAACAATAAATGGTGGCTCCTACTTTGAGATACTCATGAGTATCTAGACAATCCAAAATATTTGGTTCATAATAATATAATCATCAACTCCAAGCAATCATCAAAAATTAATTCACATTATGAAGTCACTAAAGTCTTATGAAACTTGTGACATAATAAGCCAAGAACTTGCTAAATACCATCTATGTGTGTGATTAAGCGATTAATTCATTTTATTGTAATTCACATTTAATAATTTAGATTTAATTTAGGTTATAACTATTGAGAAAAAGAAGAATTTAAAATTTAGCTTTGAGGAAAGTGTTTTCAACATTACTATTCTTCTAGTCAGGAATATATAGCCCTAAAAGAGATGCCTCTAGTCCCTTATGAAGGCTTTGATCTACTACCAACTAGGTCAAAAAACTTATGGCAGAGGCTACCAAGATAACCCTTTTGAGAAGAATTTTTATATTTTTTAATTTAATTCATCTTTATTTTCTTCTAAAAGGATATTTTACATTTGATTCATACAGGGTTGGGGACTAAGCCACGGTTATAAGGAAGTTTAAAAGTTCATGACTAACTCTAGAAAAAATAAAATTAAAACAATGTTACACTTTTTTAGATAATTCATTAAGTACTCGAGATGGATTCAAATAAGAAAATAACATTTCTAAATACATAATCTCTTTTAAGAATCATTGATCAATTACAACAGTTAACACAAGATATTCAATCAAAACTCAATTAGGCTCTTGAGTTCCATTCATGTCACCTATGCAACATGCCTTTTATTTCATTTCTTAGATTAAATAGGGAACCTAAAGGAAAAAGAGAAGGACTACACATAAAAAAAAATAAGAAAGGGAAACTAAAGTAAAAAAAGGGATAGAAAGGAAAAAGGTATAAAGCAACCAACAAAGGAAAAGATAAATATTTAAATAGGTTCTTTCAGGTAAGAGTATGTCTAAATTCAGTTAGAAATATATGTTATAGTATTTTTAGAAGGCCTAGGGGACATATATTTAGGCCTATGTTGTCCTATACACTCATGGACACTATCCCATAGATATTTATAAATATTATTTTCATGTTAATTTAGTAAATTCTAATCATGAAACTCAATAATGAACCTACATTTAACTTCCATAAATTATTTAGGATAAGTGAAAGAGAATACCTTAGCCAAAACATTATATTATGGTGGGGAACAAGGGTGGGTATTCTAACAGATTAAAAAGAACTGAGCATCCAACTTGGTAGATGCATTTTCTTGGTTGCAGCCAATTGATAAGTATATAATGAGATACTTTGTAATGAAAATGGAAGACTACATAATATCCTCTTCTTTATTTAAACCTTGTGGATTACTTTTTGGATACTCTTGGACTAATATTCTTGCTTTGACTGCATCTTCATATTTATTATTTTTGTTGAGAAGGTATGGGAGTTGTTCTTCACATGCCAAAGACATTATGTATTTTTCATTAGTGGTTGAATTATGTGGAGTGTTGGGTTGAATTAGGTCATTCTCATCTTGAATATCCATTGGCTTTAATTCTCTTTTTAAACCACTATGTTTATGATCTTCTATGTGTATCTTGAACATCTCTTTTACCTTGGATGTAGAATATGTTGGCATTGGGAAACCAAGGATAGTTATAGTGTCATCAAATGAAATCATGAGTTCATTAGTTTACATTAACTTAGGCATAGAAAAGAGCTCTTATTTTTCTAGGGTTGAATGTTTTTTATTTTCATTCCCACTTTGACTACCTATACTGTTGGGAGTAACACAAGGTAGACATATTTAACTGGTTTGAAGGTGAGGCTAACTTGAGGTGGAGGATCATTAATATTGAGTTATTCCAAGTTATTCCAATCAAGGGATAAACTTACCTCTTCTTGGTTTTATTCTCCTCAATGGAAGTAGTCCAACTCAATATTTTTTATTCTTTCATTTCATTCCTTTCTAATGATGCATGGAAAGTCACGCTACTACTATAAAGATGCTCATTAACTTGGACCATATTTTGAAATGTATGAGAAAGAGTGCATGATAAGGATGCTTCAAATGCATAATATGCATCTTCCTCTAACTACTCTAGCTCCTTTAATTATTCTTCTATTTGAGTACATGATTCCTCAAGATATTTTTCTTCATTTTGTGTGGGCATATTTTCATCGATTTATTTTTAGTCTCTAATTTGTTTTCAACAACTACTGCTCTCTCACATTTGGAGTCATCATTAATATTGACCATTTTGACTACAAGTCAAAATATGTCAACATCCTATAGTCCAAAAATTGATATATGGGTATGATATGATGATATAGGGTGTGTTATAGTTTATTTGATGTGATTTAATGTTTTATTAGCCTTTGTCATAGTTCATTTATTCTTTATGTCATTTGATGTCACTTAGGGGTCATTTTATGGCTCATAAATGAAGTGGTATAGTTATAAATGTGTCCATGTGTTCCAAACTTACTTTTAATGTCTAATATGTTATATTCTTTGTCAAAAATGTTAGGACTAGCTAAAACTTGCAGGTTCCTAAATAAAAATCAAGAAAGCAAATAGAAAAGGAGTTTTAAAGGTTGTATGGCCTATGAGAGAGAGTGGAATATGAGAGAATATTTTGGGATGGATAATAAACTTCTTGGAAGTCATTTCCATAATTTAAATGTTATTTTAATGCCAAAAATGGTATAAAACATTATATCTCTCCATCATTTCACTATGCAAGTAGAACTAGTTAATAGGTCTTTAGATAGTACAATCAGTAGTAAAACTTCTAGGTCAAGATATATTGGTTTTAGATAAAACACTTTTTCATATTAATTTTCATGTTTTTATTTTTAGGAATGGTCACCTATACTTTATTAACCATCCTTAACAAGTTGATTGTTCATTTCTTCTTGTTGTTTCCCACACTATGTTAGTTTTGCTCTTGTTTGGGCTATTATGTACAACTCTATTGATTATTTTTATTTCATAAGATGTATCCTATATAATATAATGTTTCATAATTTTATTTTCATGATTGTAAGTTATCTCATGATCTAAATAGTTTAGGTTGTAGGTTGGTGTCACCAAGTGAAGTTACAATCAAATTTCACTACTTGTAGAAGGTCCTATTACTCATAATGGTTTAATGCGAATGTAATATGCTATGATAAATGTTTTCATGTCATAAAAATCACTCTTCTCTCCAATTTATGTCTCTCAAAATCATACATCAATCAAACACATAGTCAAAGATGTGATACATAGTCAACTTCATGCATACAATTAGCTGAATCATGGTGTGTGGAGTAATGAGGATGTTCTTGGAGCTATTTAAATATTCCATTAGGTGTTATACATATTATTTAAACATGATAAATTAAATAAATATCTCCAAGTGTATATGAATAACTACAATGACTATTTCTCACAAACATGTAGACCTATAACTCTAATATGAAACTACAGATGCTCTTAGGAGAATGCCATGTTAGGAAAAAGATAATATATCTTGTTTTAAGCCTTTAAATGTTGTTCATTATATTTTAATATTATGGGATATATTTTTTTTTTGAAATCTCATATATTATGCACATGTTTCATGTTTATCTTCACTCACTACCTACACATTAAATGTCCACCTATAGGTGGTAGTGATAGAGATTTGGGATTATTTTATAGGGGTGCTCAATCATTTTTTGATGTCCTCATTAGGTTTGTAAAATATGGAGAGTCATTTATAATCTATTATAAGTTCATAATATGTGCATAACCCACATTTTAACTTCACTACCCTATGCACTAGTGTGTGCATCTACAAGCTACCACAACGATTTGAGATGCTTCATAGAGGAGATTAGAACATGCTTTGAAATATTATTCAAGTTTGTAGATGCTAAAAAATATATGAAATTCATTTTTTATACATAAAATTGGAAATAAAAGTGAGAAGACACTTCAAGAGGAGATAATTTGAGTTTAAAGGATAAAATCCCTAAAAGTCCCAAAATAGAGCCCTAGGCCCTTTTTGTTGATGTCAAATAACAATGTTGCATAGAGTTTGATTAGGTTTTGATTCATCTAAGCTATATCCCTATCCTAAGGGAAGATCCATGTATAAATTAGAGGGTATGTGACTATAATAGTGTAGTTTTTGAAGTCCTCCAACATTGAGATTTGTTCACTACAATTTCTTAGTGAGGTCTACAGGTTTTGAGTTTCAAGTGACCTTTGTATCCAAAGATGGTAAGGTGAGAATGTATATGCATGAAAAATGGTTTTAAGTAGTTGAACAGAACTTTTATGGTCTAAGGTTCATCAAAAAAGAGTTTATATGAAAATTATGGGTTTACACCATCACCTACATGTGCCTGACCATCAGAATATCCACCTAGAACTTGTATAAATGTAACTCATAAGTTCACAAAGTGAATCCTTGGAAGATGTAAACATATAAACAAAAAATTGATAATGGTAAATAATTTATATAATTAAAAAAGTGTTAAATTATTATAAACACAAGTTTTAAGGAATTGAAGGATCACCTATATGTTTCTTTTTATCTCAACATAGTCAACTATAGCTGGGTGTAGTGGACAATGAGTAAAAGTGTGGTGTTATGATTTTTGGTATTGCATGAACATGATGTGGATAGGTCCAAAAAAATTTAATATGAATTTATAGACTTAAGTGAAGTATTTTTATATTGATATAATGTATAAATCATGAAAATAAACCTATACATACCTCTTTCAAGCAAGAAACATAGTCTATAGTCAAGACCAGTCAGGTGGAGAGGTATGCAATGAGAAGCATTTGGAAAGGTTTGTATGTTAATTAGGTATTTAAACACATTTATCATAGTTTTATTGGACTTTTAATACCCTCACATAGTATAAAAAATGTAGATAAAGGTTCAAACAATGTAACCTACAGTCTATGGGTAAAGCTTGCACATAGTCATCTTTCTCAAAAGTCTATTTTGGGTTTTTTGATATTTATAGGTGATAGAGACATGATAAAACCATGAAAATTTATATATAAAATACTCATAACTTTATAAAACCCCTCATGTATTCATTTTTTTAAGGATAAAGCTTAAGTGCCCTTTATTTTATCTCAGATAGAGGGCACTCCCTAAGGGTGTAGACCTGTAGGTTTTAAAATAAAATGATGAGAAGACAAGCTTGAAGCTGATGTAAAACTATAAGGGGATTTTAAAATTTGTGTCAAACATGTAAAAACATGAAAAATCATGCACAGACGTGATAAAATCAATAGGGTGTCCTAAACCTATAAACCTACAGGCAGGCTTATTAGGTCTATTTAAGCCTAAAGTCTAATTGGGGGGTCAATATAATTTATATAATTAGATAGACATTAAAAATAATTTAAACATTCTTTTGGGGAGTTATAAGGTGTGTTAAATCTATTTTCATGCAAATGAAACCACAAATAAGTCACTTTTGGGCTTAAGACCACTTGAACTTGCACATAATGGAATGAAAAGCTCGAGAGGCTATTTTTAAATGTTCACACCTAATTAGAGGTTTTTAATGGGAGTTTAAAGAATTTTGGGATGATTAATTAGGTATTTAATGATAACCTCATGGAATTTTTTAGATAATTGGATGTTAGACCTATATGAAACATCCTTAGAAGGAAAAATGGCTTAAACCCCTCTAAAACCCTTGGTAATGACATAATTGGGAATATGAAGGAGAATAGGAATCCAAAAGTAATAAATTATAATGAAATCATTTTAACTTGTATACCACTATCCAAGGCTTCCTGCCATCAACTTGCATTATGCCCTACTTGTACAGACAGACAAGAAAATGGATTTATTTAACATTTTATGGTGCCTTGTAGGTATGGAAGGGTTTAAAATGATGAAATAAACTTTAGGAGAGATATTGGTAATTAATATATCCTATAATATCCATTTATTATATCATAATATTTCAAAAGTGTCTCTACAAGGGTCTTCATTTTAGCTAGTCAAAACTAGCATAGTGAACAAGCTAGTGAGAGAGTGGAAACTTAAAGTGGGAGGATTTTTAAGGATTTAATGAGGAATATAAATATATGAGGGGTCCTAAAAAGTGTCATACACTATTATTTATGTATCATATTGGAAAAAATATATATAATTTTGGTTCCAAGTGTGAGAGGTGAGTGAAAAAAGAGTTATTTGGATTGCAAGCAGTGATAACTCATCTCTAGAAGAATCTTGATGATAAGGGATGTAACCAATTAATTTTGGAGAATGTATAAAACCCATACCTCTTATTTAAATAATCAAATATATAATTATTCAGATTTGGGATGTATTATTAATGGTAGATGATGAAGGTAGTTTTATGAGCAAACAAAAGGAGTTTTATGCCACATTTCAAGAGTTTCATGACTTTAAAGGACATTTTTCCTATGAGACCTTAAAATTTATATCTTATATTTAATTATATTAAATGTTTAACTCATCCTCTTATATTTATAAGTGTTCTTATGACTCTTGGACTTCTCTCTTCTCACTTTTCTTTCTAATTCTATAAGTAGTGACCATTTTGACTCTTCTAGACTAATACCACATCTGGTATGGAGAAGCCCTACTAGTTTGAGGTCATATTTTTCCTTTTGATAATATAATAAATATATTTTTGAACTCAAGATAATATTTTTTTAGTGTGTAAAGTGATGAATGATTAAGTTTAGTGATCTTATCCTTGCCTTTCCTTGTCCTTTCATATCTTATGTAAGAAGCTCTCATTCTAACAGGTCATATAGAGTGTAGCTAGTTTTTTTATGATTATTTAAAGTGTGAAAGTTTCCTTATATTTAGATATATATTCCTTGATCCACTTAACTTGAGTGGTCTTATTCATGTCACCTTTATATTGAAACACTTATGTTATAACATTTTAGGACTTTGAGACTAGTTTGTAGATTTTATTCTTAGTGAGAGAAAGTATGATAGTATAGTTTATATATTCATGGTGTATTACCCCATATGTTAGATTTATTTTATGAATATTTATATCCATTTTAACTTAAGCAATCAATAGTATAGGTGTCAAGAATTTTGAGACAAATTTAAAGAGCTAGCCTTTAAACCTAAAGGTCTACTTCTCCTATAGGTAATTCCACATACCTATAAGTATTACAATGTCTTCCAAATATTAGAGTAGGATTAAAAAAACTCCTCTATAGTTAAAATTTTTGTGACAATAGTTCTGTCATGCTCAGTGGAACCTATTCTCTTTAAGATAACTTGTCAAGGTGACTGCTAGTCTTGACAACATCAAATTCAAATTGGTGTGTTACTAAACATTTTGTGACTCCATTAAAGGTAAAATATGGTTATAGGAAATTTTTTTGTCATAATTTTTATCTCATATTTAATTTTACTTAATAGGTCATTATCTTGTAGAGTTATCAATCCTATCAATCCACCTATTCAACCTGAACTTCCTCTTAAAGTTCAACACCCTCAGCCTAATCTTCCCTTTGAAGATCAAGAATATTTTAATAGCCAAGGGAGTTATGATATTTAAGAGATTAAATAAATTTAATATAATTAAAAAAAGTGGCTAGATAACATGCCTTTCCTACCTTTAATATTAAAAATATAATTCACCTTCAAGCCTATGATGATATTCCTCCTAATGCCATAAAGAGTGTGCCTACATTCAATGGTGAGAGTCAAGTTGCACCAAGTGAACACATTAATGATATCTTATTTTTTTGTATTTTCAATATTATCATTGAGGATAATATTACCATTAGACTCCTTGCCATATCCCTTAGAGGAAAATATCTTTATTGGTATAGGACTTTACTTAGTGGATGGATCACATCATGGGATAGTTGTGGATTGGTTTTGATGTCAATATTTGAATATTAAAGTAACCATACCTCTCTCATACCTCATCTCAATGTGATCAAAATAGATCCCAATGAAATAATGCATGACTTTAATGAGAGGTTTAAAAATGCTTGGTATAGATTTCCTCATCCTATGAGACCAACTATTAGCTTTGTGTTTCCTATATATTTGAGAGTTATTGGTATTGATATTTCCATCATGTTACAATTCATGGGTGGTTTCACTCTTACAAATACATATGAACTTTCCATTAGAGATGAGAATAGCCTCATTAAATTTTGAAAACTACCTCCTAAAGTGTCTATGCCCTTGCTTCCTAACATTATTATTGTTTCTCCAAATAGTTATCAAAATCATAATGTTAATATAAAGTAAAATGTTTCTCTTAGGAAGGTAGGAGATGAAGTTTATTGGAAAGCAAGATTCATAACCTTAGAAGATCAAACTAGGTAAGAAAATATAAAACAAGATCCCTATCAGAAATCTTATCCCTAGAAATATTAATATGATAAATAATATGGGAAAGGAAGATTTAAAGGGTAGCCTAATTTCAATAGGCCTACTAATGAATATAATCCTACTTCAACATCCAATGCAAGAATAATGGTACTGATGCATAACAACTTAGTACAAGGTGAAAATTAGTAACAAGGCCAATTCATGGATGTTAATGATGGTGTATATCAAGCTCTATTTGATAAATTATTATTAAATCCTCTTATATCAATGGAACATGAAGTCATGAAGCAAATAAATTAAGGTGGGCAGCCTCAAGGAGAGATTCTCACCAACTTCCTAATGGAGGATAGGCGAAAATTAGTAACAAGGCCAATTCATGGATGTTAATGATGGTGTATATCAAGATATATTTGATAAATTATTATTAAATCCTCTTATATCAATGGAATATGAAGTCATGAAGCAAATAAATTAAGGTGGGCAGCCTCAAGGAGAGATTCTCACCAACTTCCTAATGGAGGACACTTTTGTGCTCAATCAAGGAAATTATATTAAAAAAAACACTATGTCCAAGAAAAATGATTTATTATCTTATAATAATGTGCCTAAAATTCCAGCTAATCCTCCTAAAAATCAATAAGGCATCGCTATAAGCATGGTTGTACCAAACAATCCTACAGATCTTCCAAATCAGAATGTTAGAAGGACTTTCCAAATAACTTCAACTCCTTATGTTACAAGAAATTTATTACCTTCAAGATCCCAAGAAAAATTATTTATGAATTATATAAATATTTTGGACTCATTAAATAATACCAAAACATCCATTTCCCTTTGGGATGTCCTTCATATGCTTGCCCAAAAGGAGGTCCTAAGAAAATAGTTATCTACTATCCATACTAGTCTTTACCCTTCAAGTCAATATCATGGTCATGTTTCCCTTAAAAATTTACCTAAAAATATTGTTTAACCATATACTAAATTTTATAAATCTACACCTTTCTAGCTCACTCTCATTGTGGGTGACAAGTTGGTACATAATTTCATAGTTGATAGTGGAGCCTCTACCTCAGGCATACCCAAAGTTGAAACTAATAAGTTGGGCCTAAAATATGAAATTAATATAAAATGAGTAATACAATTATATGTTATAACTACTAATATAATAGGTTTGATAAAAAAAAATTGAAGCTTTTCTTGCATGATTATCCTAGTTTTCCCATCCTCCAAGACATTGTTGTGGTAGACCTTCTTGTTCACTTTATAATTTGCCTTTCAAGAGACTTTACAAACAATATAAGTGGTTACCTCTTAGCATACTTCTTGGCCCTAAGGACAAGATATGGAGCCAAGGTGACCATAATAACAAAACCTCTTGCAAGGTTTCATATTAAGCCCTATATTGAAACAAGTTCTAACTTGAATTGTGTTATCCATGAGGAAAAGGAAATTAATTATGGATGATTGTACTTATTCCAAGCTTGAAGGAATTTATGATTTATTTCTTGATGAATATTTTATAAAAAATTATGATCATTATCATTATGATTTCATGGAGGAAACTTACTTAGGAGTGTATTGTATACATGAAGAAGGAATTCCAACACGTCTACTTTTTAAGGAAGAAGGTAAGGATGATGATATGTGCAAAATGTTTTTTGATGGTTCAATAAGTAAAATTTGTGTAGTATCTAGTGTTATTTTTGTATCCCCATATAAAAATATTACTATGATTCATTTATGTTCCATTTAAATTGTACTTTCAATGTGGTTGGGTATGAAGGTTTGATTCATGGCCTTCAATGGGCAAGGAGAAAAAGAATCAAGAATTTGCAAGTGTATAGAGATAGTGAATTAGTTATGCATCAATTTAGGAGTGTGGTTGCTAATAATAACCATATATTAGTTTATATAATCATATTTTATGGGATTTTATTTAATACTTCAATACATTCAACATATAATCAGTCACAAAGGCGTAAAATAGTCATGTTGGTAGACTAGCTGCCATAGGATCATAATTTGATACACCAACTGCCATAGAAGAGGAGTGAAATAAATCTCAACTTAAAATGATTTTTAGACATTACATACCTAATAATGAGGTGTCTTATCAGGTGTTTGATAGTTACATGCACATTACATACTTTTCATAAAATGAAGTTATGTTTTCCTCAATAAATTAATAAAGATTCTAAGAATAATTTGATGATCAGATTATGCAGCTAAGAAAAAATAAGATACCTAAGAGCTTGGTGACCTTAAAAATTATATTTAATTAGGATGATAAAATTAATAATGAAAATTTTAATATGTATACAAAATAAGATAACTATGAAAGAGTCTTAATCTTAAAAGACAAACTCCTCAAACTAGGCAAGGTATGTTCCACATTGGAGAAGCAATCATTCATTGATTTGTGTAGAGAGTTTCATGAAATATTTACTTGGGAATATAAATACATAAATGGATTTTACACTATCCTATCACACCATACCATTGAATTGGAACTTGAACTTAAACTAGTTAGGAAAAAACAAAGGCCCATCAACCCCAAGGTTGAACAACTCATGAGGTTACAACTTACCAAACTCCTTGACTATGAAATAATCTTTCATATCAAGAATTAAACATGGGTAGCTAACCTTGTGTATATTTTAAATAAGAATGGGGAGATAAGACTTTGTTTGGAGTTTAGAGATCTTAACAGAGTGTCACTTAAAGATCACTATCCTTTACCCTCAATGGAGCATATTTTGTAAATTATTTTAGGTTCTTAATGTTTTTCTCTACTAGATGGATATTATAGTTATAAATATATTATAATGAATGAAGATGACTAGTTTAAGATAAAATTGATTAAAAATTTGGGGAATTTTTCCTATAGTAATATTCCTTTAGTTTTTTAAATGTTGGTGCCACCTTTCAAAGAGTAATGGACATGGCCTTCAAAGGTTTGATCAATGAAATGTTATTGGTTTATATAGATGATATAAAAGTTTTCTATAAAGATGATAATGAACATATGGAGCACTTAAGGAAAGTTTTTGAAAGATGTAGGTAGTATGGAGTTCTCTCACCCCTAAAAAGGAATATTTGTTATATATGAAGGTAATCTTTTAGGACACATTATTTTTAAATATGGTTTGAATATTGATATTGAAATGATAGAGGATATTTTATGCCTATCTTTATCCTTGCATAAGAAAAGTCTCCAAATTTTCTTAAGCAAGATAAATTCTATAAAGAGGTTCATACCTAGTTTTGCATCTTTGGTGAAACCTATCACAACCATGATCAAGAATAACCAAGTATTTTCTTAGACTAAAGAAGGTAATAATAGTTTTGAGGCCATTAATACATAAATTTCATGAGATCATACTATTATGAACCTTGATTTTACTAAATACTTCATGTTGTATTCATTTGCTAACCTTGATACTATCTCATCCATGCTAATGCAAAAGAATGATAAAGGCGTGGAACAACTAATTGCATTCTTTAGTCATGGTTTGGAAGATTATGAAGTCAAGTATAATTTTTTGGAGAAAAAATTCCTTTATGTTTTAATAATACTAAAGAAGTTTAGGCATATGGTTTAAAACAATAGGATTCATGTTATAATCCCTCATCCTAGTACCAAAGAGTTTCACTTGAGTAAAGACCTTAGTGTAAAAATTCACAATGAATTAGTAAGGTAATGGAATATGATGTTGATATCAAATTGAAAAAGTTGGTAAGGGTTAAAGGCCTTTGTGAACATCTAGTTTCAAATCTTCATGAGTCAAAAGAGAAGGTTTTAGTTAATCATGATTGATCCCAATTAGTTGGTTCCTTACCTCTAAAAATTTAGACATAATATGTTATAATATTTCATTAAAGTAATGTGTATCCTTATGGTATTAATATATCCCAAAGGATATATTTTAGATTGCAAACTATTCCATTTTTCCTTGTAGATGGTGTGCTTTAGAAGAGACACTAATGGTGTGCTATTGAGATGCATTGACAATGATCAATTTAGAGTGTTGCTTAAGAAGTTCCATGATGGGATAGTAGGAGGTTATTTATCCCCAAGAACCATAGCTACCAGGATCATGAGGGTAGGATACTATTGGCCTAGCCTCTTCAAAGACTGTTATGATTAGGTAAAAAGGTGTGTACAATGTGATTTATCTGTAATAAAATAGAATCTTGTATCTCTCCCTTTGAGACATATCCAAGTAGACCAACCTTTCATGTAATGGGGGCCTTTATTTCATTGGTATGATAAATCCCCCATCAATTATTGGTAAAAAATGGATACTCATAGCAAGTGACTAATTCAAAATGTGGGTTGAGGTAGTGGAATTGAAAGAAGCTAATGAGAATGATATTTTAGATTTCTATGAAAGTATCAAAATAAGGTTTGAGACTCCTACCATTATCTCAGATAAGGCACTTGATTTCATGGGTGTTAGGGAAACTGATTGGGCAAATAGTAATGGAAAATACTTGAGCACTTAATCCAACTATTACCCTCAATTTAATGGGTCAATTGAATTCACTAACAAGAATCTAATCAAAATCATCAACAAAAATTAGGAGGATTATAAAAGGGATTGACAAACTAAATTGAGGATAATTTTATGGGATGATAGAATAACTCTTAAGAGGTCAATAGGGAACTCTCCTTTTGTTATTGTCTATGGAATGGAGTCTAGGTTATATATATCCTAAGAGTTGCCTACCTTGGAGTTGGCACATCAACTAGAGTTGTTTGAGAACACTCCAATAGAGGTGAGATTGATAGAATTAATGGAATTATAAGAGACTAGAGATAAATCTCTTCAAGTTATGGAGCATCAAAAAATACTAATGAATATTTATTATACAATAATACAAATCCAATAACATTCCAAGAAGGTGACAAGGTATTGAAATGGGATGAAGATAGAGAAAAACTAGGGAGACATACCAAATTTGACACCTTATGGAGTGGACCATATGTCATCATCAAGTGCAAAAAAAAATCCAATTAGAAAGGATTAATGGAGAGGAGATGCCTATCCTTGTGAATGGGATACATTTTAAGCCTTTCTATTGAGGAAATGAAGGTTATTCTTGTAAATATTAGGTTAGGTGTGTGTTTTGTATCAGTTGTGTTCCATAAGTGTTCTTAAGAACACATGTTTGTTTCCCTTTAGTGTGTCTTATTTTGTGTCTTATTATTATTTTTTGTGCAGTTTCAAAAGGAAAACTATGTGTCAAACTTGTTTATGGGTTACTTTATGTCTTGATGGATAAGATTAGGCTACTAGTCTTGGTATAACAAACATATCACCCTCTAGTAATCACTAAGAATGTTGACCATTTTAACCACAAGTCAAAATGGGTCAACCCTATATAGTATAAAACTTTATATAGGGGTCTAATATGATTTCATACAATGTTTTGAAGTTAATTAAATGTGATTTAATGTCTTATTAGCCTTGGTCATAGTTCATTTAGTCTTTGTGTCATTTGATGCCACTTAAGGGTCATTTTTTGGGTCATAAATGAAGTTATATGGTTTTCAAGGTATAAATGTGTTATAAACATCCTTACAACATTAAATTTTTTATATTAACTGTTAATAATGTTATGACTAACTAAAACTTCTAGGTTCTTAACTGAAAATCAAGAAAACAAGTGGAAAACAAGGAGTTTCAAAGGTTGTATGGCCTATGAGAGAGATTAGCACATATGATAATATTTAGGATAAATATTAATTTTTTTTGACTTATTTATATTCTTAACATGATTTTAATATGCCAAAAATGTGCTAAAAACATTCTATCTCTCCATCACTTCACTATGTAAGTAAAACTAGTCAACAAGTCTTTAGATAGTATGGTCAATAGGACTTCCACCTCAAGATCCCTTGTGGTATATCTTAAATTTTTTTAGATTATTTTAATTTTTTAATTTTTATGAATGGTTCCTATCTCTATAAACCATCCTTAACAAGTTCATTATTCATTTTTCCTTGTTGTTTCCCACACCCTATAGGTTTTGTTCCTATTTGAGCTAGTTCATATAACTTTATTGATGATTATAATTCCAAAGGATGTATCCTACATATTATCATGTTTAACATGTTTATTTTTATTATTTTAATTGATCTCATGAGCTAAATATTTTATTTTGTAGGTTGGTGTCACCAAGTGAAGATGCAATCAAGTTTCACTACCTATAGAAGGTCTTAGTGCTCACAATGGTTTCATGTGAATGTAATATATTTTAATGTCACAAAAAAAATTATTATCTCAAATTTATGTCGATAAATATCATAAATTTATAAAAAACATAATCAAATATCTGATACATAATCACCTTCATGCATACAGTCAGCTGAATCATGGTGTGTGGAGTAGTGAGGATGTTCTTGGATGTGTTTGAAGAGTCCATGATGTGTTATAAATATTATCTAAATATTATCAATAAAATATACCTCTACTATTTTATATGACTAACTATGATGACTATTTCTCACATACATGCATGCTTGCAACTCTAATCTACACCTACAACTACTCTCAAGAGAACGCCACATTGGGACAAAGACAATTGATCTTGTTTTAAGCCGTTTAATGTTTTAAATTCCATTTGAACATGATGAAAGAGTAAAAAATTATTTAATTATCATATATTATGAACATGTTTCATGTTTCTCCACACTCACTACTTGTACATTGAAATATCCACCTATAGGTGGTAGTGACAGAGACTTGGGATTATTTTATAAAGATACTCAATCATGTTTTGATGTATTCATTAGGTTTATAAAATATGGAGAGACTTTAATTATATATATTAATTTCATAATATGTGCACAACCCACATTCTAACTTCATTTCCCTATTCACTATTGTGTGTGCATCTCCAAGCTACCATAGCAATCTGAGATGCTTCATAAAAGAGATTAAAACATGATTTGAAATCTTCTTAAAGTTTATTGATTTTATAAAGTATATGATGGTCATGTTTGAGGCATAAATTTGGTAATAAAAGTGAGAAGACACTTCAATAAGATATAATTTTAGTTTTAGGGACAAAATCCCTAAAACTCCCAAAACAGAGTGATAAGCCCTTTTGTTGATGCTAAATAATAATGTTGCATAGAGTTTAATCATGTTTTGATGCATCTACCTTGTATCCCTATCCTATGGGAAGAGACATGAATAAATAATAGGGTATTTGAATAGAATAAAGTAGTGTTGTAAGGAATCTAATATTGAGATTTGTTCACTATAGTTTTTTAGTGAAGTTTATAGGCTTTGAGTTTCAAGTGACCTTTGTATCCAAATATCGTAAGGTGAGCATGTATATGCATGAAAAATTGTTATAATAATTTTTAAATAGATTTTATGATATATTGGTTATAAATAAATAGTTTATATGAAAATTATGGGTTTACACCATCACCTATAGGTGTTTGGCCATCAGAATATCCACCTACAACTTGTATACAAGTGACTCATAGGTTCACAAAGTGAATCCTTAGAATATGTCAACCTTAAAAAACAAAATTGATAATGGGAAATAATTTAAATAATTAAAGAGGGTAAATTATGATAAAATTTTTTTATAAGGATTTGAAGTATCACCTACAAGTTTTCTTTTTGCCTCAACACAATCAACTATAGCTAATTGTAGTGGACAATGAGCAAAAATGTGGTGTTATGAGTGTTGGTATTATATGAGCATGATGTGAAGAGACAAAAAAAATTTAAATATTAATTTATGTACTTAATTTAATTATTTTTATAGTGATACAAGGTATAAATCATGTAAATACACGTATATGTGCCTCTTTCTAGCAAGAAACATAATCTACAATCTAGACTAGTTAGGTGGAGAGATGTGAAATGTGAAGTGTTTGGAAAGTTTTTTTTATGTCAAATAGGTATGGAAAAAAATTTATCATGGTTTTATTGGCCTTATAATACCCTAAAATAGTATAAAAAATTAAAATAATGGCTCAATAAATGTAACCTATAGGCTATGTGTAAAGCTTACACATAGTCGTCTTTCTCAAAAGTCTATTTTGTGTTTTTGGACATTTAGAGGTGCTAGATACATGATCAAGAAATTAAATTTTGTATATAAAATCATTATAACTTTAGGAAACCCCTCATGAATTAATTTTTTCTGAGGCTAAAGTGGAAGTTCCCCTCTATTTTGTCTTAGATAGAGGGCACTCCCCAAGGGTGCAGACTTGTAGGTTTTGAAAGAAAATGATGAGAAGACAAGATTTAAGTAGATTTAACCTTGTAATTGGATTTTTAAAATTATTTCACACATGTAAATACATGAAAAATCATGCATAAATATGATAAAATCAATAGGGTGTCCTAAACCTATAAACATGTAGGTAGACCTATTAGGTCTAGTTTAGGCCTAAAGTCTAATTAGGGATTCAATATGATTTATAGCATTATATAGACATTAAAAGTCCTTAAAACATGTTTTTTCAGATTTATAGTTTGTTTTAAAGATATTGGAATGCAAAGGAAACCATAAATAACCCACTATTCAGCTTAAGACCACTTCAACTTACACAAAATGGAATGAAAAGCTCGAGAGGCTATTTTGAAATACTCACACCTACTTGGAGGTTGTGCATGGGAGTATAATTAATTGGGGGATGTTAAAGGAGGTGTTTAACAAGAACATTATGTAATTTATTATAGATTTGGATGTTAGACTTGTATGCAACATCCTTAGAGATCAAAATGGCCTAAAACACTCTAAAACCCTTAGTAATGACCCAATTGGGAAAATGAAGTAAAATAAGAATAAAATAAGGAATATAATGATCATAAAATTTATTGGACCTTGTATACAACTATCTAGGTCTTCCCCCCATCAACTTGAGTGGTTCCCTACTTGTACGGATAGGTAGGAAAATGGCTTTATTTGATATTTTTTGGTTTCTTACATGTATTAAAGGGTTTAAAAGGATTAAATAAACTTTGGGAGATATATTTAGACTTAATATATCCTATAATATCCATTTATTACAGAAAAATATATCACACATGTCTTTGGGTGTGCCTTAATTTTAGCTAGTCAAAACTGGCATAGTGAACAAGCTAATAAGAGTGTGAAAACTTCAATTGGGAGAATATTTAAGGACTAAATTAGTAATACAAGGCCATTAATTGTTATAATAGGTTTAAAACATGCCTATGTATGTATCATATTGGAAAATTAAGGATAATTTTGGTGCCAAGTGTGAGAGGTGAGTGAAAGATGAGTTATTTAGACTGTAGGAAATGATAACTCATCTATAGAAATATATTGATGATTAGGGATCCAAGAAATGCATGTTGGATAATTTAAAAAACCCCTCCCTCTTCGTTCAATCATCACATCTATCCATATTCATATTTGGGACGTTCCAATAAGGCCAAATGATGAAGGTAGTTTTCTTAGCAAACAAAAAGAGTTCTATGCCACATTTCAAGAGTTTCATGACTTTAAAGGGCATTTTTGCCATGAGACCTTGCATGGTATTTATTATAGTTAATTATCCTACATGTGTAACTAATATTATCAGCTTTAAAAGTGTTCTTATGACTCTTTGACTTCTCTCTTCTCACTTCTCTTTTAAATTTTATAAGTAGAGACCATTTTGACTCTTGTAAACTAATACCACATCTGGTATGGAGAATCTCTACTAGTTTGATGCCATATTTTGCCTTTGAATTATAAAATAAATCTAGTTTTTTATTAAATAACATATTTTTTTAGTGTGAAAAGTGATGATGTATTAATTTTAGTGATCCTATCCTTTCTTTTCCTTGTCCTTTCATATCTTACATAAGAAGCTCTCATTCTAATAGGTCATATAGAGTGTATCTAGTGTTTTAGGATTCTTCAAAGTGTGAAATTGTCCTTATATTTATATATATGTTCCATAAACCACTTACCTTGAGTGGTCTTATGAATGTCACCTTTATATTGAAACACTTATGTTAGAACATTTTAGGACTTTGAAACTAGTTTGTAGATCTTGTTCTTAGTGAGAGAAAGTATGATAGCATAGTGGATATATTCATTGTGTATCACCCCCCTAGATTAAATTTATTTTATGCATATTTATATCCATTTTCTGTTAAGTAATTAGTAGTATAGGTGTTAATCATTTTGAGATAATTTCACAGAGCTGGTCCTTAAACTTAGAGGTTTAATTCTCCTATAAGTATTCTAATGTTTCCCTAATATTAGAGTAGTATTGAACAACCTCCTTTAGGATGTAATATTTGGTGATAATAATTACCAATATTATATCCTTCAAATAATGGATCAATCTTGTGAAATGGGAAATTATCATCATGCATGATCAACTCAACATTAGCAATGTGGCCAAGTTCATAAATTCCAAATGGTGCATTAAGGTATGCAACTATATAGCCTGGATTGTGAATTAACTATTTATTTTCTCCTAAAACAAATGTTATTTGATTAGTAATATCACCAAAAGATACTAAATCACTAAAATAATATGAAAAAACCTATTGATTTTACATAGGATTAACTAAATTACACGCATTAAATGAATAACTAGGCTCTCATTTTTCACATGGGAATTTTATTGGTTGTAATCTTGGGGAAATTATTCATTATAAGCTCATATTGATTTATGGGTTTATTTTTAGGCATGAAACTCAAAGGATTTTGGGCATAAATTCCCTACTATTTCAAATAATAGGAAGTGTAGGCATCAAATCCTTAAATCATTAATTTTTTCTCTATATTGACAAACTTTTAGTAGAACAACACTAATGATGTGAGAGTATATAGGTTCATCCTAGTAAACATAACAGTTAAGGGATACATATTTATGAGGTAGACCTCTATGGAAACTACTTATGATTATAATAAAGGGTGTTTCAAGATTGTGTACATCTGATTAAATTGATGGTTGAATACACTAATTATGGTTCATCTGGATATTTATAGGCTATAAAAAACTAATAGTATAAGACACAAGGGGCAATGGGCACACTAAAATGGCTAAGTAACATATTTTAAAATATGTCCCATGTTGTGATGTACCCTTTTGATAGGCATAATCATCAAGAATAGGTTATTTAATCTAGAAAGAAGGGGAACAGGTGACAAGCCACATCTTCATGTTGAATTTTTCTTCTAATAAGGACTTAATTAAAATCATGAACATGTTCTGTAGTAGTCTTAACCCAAATATAGATATACTTTTCAAATAAATTATGGGTGTTTTTGGGAAATTCATGGGAAGGTCTTACAATACTCACATGATAAATACATATTTATAGCCAATTAAAGGCCATCAGAGGGCTCAGATAATCACTTTTTATAGTCTAAGAGCCTAGAAAACAACTAGGCAAAGATCTTAATAAAAAGATAAATCTGAAACACTATAGTTAAGGCCCTCCTTCTAGCACTATTTATGATGAGAGAAACTCTTTAG
The DNA here is from genome assembly GCA_037957365.1 of Torreya grandis. NCBI lineage: Eukaryota > Viridiplantae > Streptophyta > Pinopsida > Cupressales > Taxaceae > Torreya > Torreya grandis. The sequence continues at coordinate 178,420 of JARHVA010004463.1, forward strand.
GATAATTAAAGTGTATTTTGAGCATCAATACTAAGTAGAAAGGCATGTGTAAGAATTAAAAATCTATGCAAAATCTTCAAACCAGTTCACATCCTCTGATGAATGCATTAAACTTTTGTCCATTACCCAACTTTCCTATAGGTTACACACAAGAGCTAGTATTGAACGCTTTCCGTTATTATGATCTCACACATGTGATACAAGTGATAAATTTACTATGATAGACCCATTCAAGATGAAAAAAAATAATATCAGTCATTAGATTGAATAGGCAAGCTAATAAACCATGAAAATCATTCAATTAAAATTGGCCTATGTAGATGAGAAGGGAATATAAATTCCTTAAATTATTAAGGAATGTTATAAAATATGAGGAGACCACTTCTTAGACAAATGATCATGGATGGAATCTACCTAAGTGCACTTTTTGTGGCCAAGATATAGGACCCCCATTCTCTCTCTTATGTATGGTATAAACATGAACCTAAGGAGCTATTTGGATCTAAAAAGAAGGTGGATGAAGTACAAGATAGGTTTTGAGATTTTTTAGCCACATTTCACCATGATATTTTGCTAAGGGATCTTTCATGACCTCATATTCATCCTTTGATCCTCCTCTATATAATACAATCTATACAATTTTGTACAACTATAGAGATGCCCCAAAAAGTATGTTTCTCTACATTTTTTTCAAATTTAAATTTTTTCAACACCATTTTAAGGTCAAATGGGGAGGATCATGAGTTAAAAATCCATTTAAAGTATAATAAAACACAGGGAGTAAATGAAAAATCCACACATTGGCATATGGGACCACTTGGCTAGTGGAAAGGGTGTGAGTGGGTTTCAAAAGGCTTTAAAGGCTTATGAAATGCATATGGGGAGCATGTGACTTGCATAAAACATTTCTATGACACCTTTTTAATGTAATTCATCAAAATATTTCCCCATCCTAAGGTTTAGTAAGGTAAAAAAAGGCTCATGAAGTTGTTTGAGGGGTGTTTGCTGGTTTAAGAGGGGTAATGAGGGTGTTATATGGGCTAAGATGATTATATAATAGGTAAGGGACTTTAACACACTATAATATTCATTTAATAACCTCTAAAATTGCTAAAATATCTTCATTTTAATCAAAATATTAATAGACTCCTCAAATAGGGTTGAAACACTCATTGACTTTTCAGACCTTTTGACAATCATCTTTATCATTCCAAGACACTATAACACATAACACATCACCACAAGGATCAAGACACTCATGACACAATGTATTAATCATGAAAAAATGGTACATAAATGACACTCCTAATCAATATTCAAAGACTCTTAGCAAAACAAGGATGACATGACTATGCTAGGAATCATCATAAGTAGGCTAAGGTGGTGGTCACCAATAGTTTTTTGATATGAGGGGTTAATATTTATCTTGTGAGGCCAAAATTCCAACATTTTTGATGACTTTAATGGGTCACCAGATTACTAGTCAAGAGAACCTAAACACTTTCATGACAAGGATGACATGATGGTGCAAGCAAAGTAACAAGACTTGAGGTTTATTTGATGGACTACTAAGCTGATCTATACTTTATGACATCTCTAGGACTTGCAGTAGAAACAAGGCACATAAAGATAATTAAAGAAACAAACTAACACTAATAATCATAAATAATAACTAGGAATAAACAAGTCAAGTAACTTGAACACATTATAACATCTATAAATTTTATGATGCATTTATTGAACCAAATAACAAACTACTAAACAAATAACTTGAGTTTGACCTCCTTCACCTTGGATCAAATGGGAATGTCCTCTAGTCACTATGGTACCATGATGTGTGGTTTTCATGTGATTATTTTGGTGTAATCATACTTTGACCACTATGTGACAACCTCCACCTACAGTTATCATTCTCATGATATCTAAGAAGAGTGACTAGACCTCTTGGATCCATTCTGAGGTGTATGGGTTGAGTATGAGATTCAATAACCCAATCATATTTTTCCAATATTATTATACTTTGCATAATAAATCTCATTTCTTATTTTATAATGGTTTGCACCTGATTTTATCCATTAGACTTAAAGTGATCAACTACCAAAGTATCCTTGACAAGATCCTCTTCAAGCTCTAACTAGTGTAGAGGTGGGGTGTCTAAACTCAATAAAAAAAATTATAAGTCCTCTCAAAATGACATATAATCATGATCAATGAAAAAAACATGGGGTTTACTTCCATTCTTACCTTTCACTTGTAAAACATCATGTTGATCACTCACCTCCAACTCTTTGATAGGGTCAAATCAAGGTTCTTGGTCTATTGTAGCTTGTTCATCTTCATCTTCAATGGAGAAAGGGATCTCTTCAACCCACTAAATTTAAAATTCATATTTCTTTGGTAATATTTTACTCACATTTCCTTCTTCACTTGGGACATCAACCTCTTTTCCTATTACATCATTAAAGTCTCCTATAATGAGTTGTTACATCTCACTCAAGACTTCAAGGTATAATTGCTTCCAAAGATCATCCAATTATTTTTTGAACTCAATTTAAATATTACCCTAATGAAGGCTATATTATAGTTTATCTCCTAGGGAAGGATTTACATTACAATTTTCTCACATCATCTAACTTTTCTAGATGTTCAACTTCTAATCTGTTAGGATGGATAGGAGTTCCAATCAAAATTTCTTCTTAATATACACTCAAGGTGTCCTCTTTAAGGTGTTATTGAGACATTGTTGTATCTACCACATGGTCAAGTTCTTAAAGGATTTCCCCTTTATTGACAAACCTTGAGATTTTCTCCATCATGCTTATATGATCATATTTCTATTTTGATGTACTTGGCTCCTTTCCAAGAGAGGAGAGGATGGGTGGGAAATATACTTCACTAGATTGCTTGATATTTTCAAGAGTATCCTTCCAAATAGGGATCTTGAGGGGTTTATTTGTAATTTCTTAGGGAAGGGGAGGAAATTTTTGTGATAATCCCCTTTCATTCTCTCTTGTCCACTCTTGAAGAGTGTTCTCTAGGTCTAATATACTTTGGTTTCCTTGGACCATTTGAACTTGAGGAGTAGGAAAAAAATTTGAGGAGTTTGAGGAACATACTAACTTGATATAACTTCCCCTCTCCTATACTTGAATATTCAACCTCCAAATAGGGAAGGTCTTTGGAGTGGCTTCTAGGACATCATTTCTTTCTTGGTTTGGGGTGAGCATGAGAGAAGATCATTTATTAAAGGTTGGAGCATAATGAATCTTAAAAGGGGTAGGAGGTACTTGAGAAAAAATATATGAAGAAATTATAGGTGTATGTTTCCCTCTAACCTCCAATTTTCTATCTATGATTTATTTGTAATGGACTTCCATTTGTAGTAGACTTGGTACATAAGAAGATTGAGTTAAGATAGAACATGATGGCTAAGGTTTCTTATGTTGGATTTTTTAGCTCTCCCACCTTAAATTTTTAATTTTTAAGTGAAAATGATCAACATTTGGAATATAGGTTGACTACAATAAGTAGTAATTTTGTAGTATTATTGATCATAAAGGTGATAAGGTTACCATGGAGGTAGATGAGGATCACAATAAGGTGTATAGTCTTGGTAGTGTTGGGATGCATTATAAGGCTGACAAGGATCAACACAAGGCTGATAGGGGTTATGGTAGGGATGATGGGGAGGTGAAGGATAGAATCCTAACTCATAGGCTGGCATAACTCCTTACATGACATATGTCTCAAAAAATGGATAATACCAAGAACCTGTTACATCTACAAAAATGAAGTTATGATGTTTCTGATCTTGAAATTAACTAAAAATATCTTTCAAAGATACTTAAATCTATCAAAGGTGACTATAGGTTCTACTATTTATTTCCTCAACTTTTAGATGTCCTTAAATGTCTTTATAGTATGACTTAAGGCACTTGAAGCTCATCTCATTAGGTGTGCCAAAATTGTTAGTGATATAGGTTACACCATTGCTGAAGAGAAGAGTCTTCATTTCCAAACCTCAAACCTAGTCCAAATTGAGAATGAATTTATGATATTGGTTACCTGATGTCTAAGTCACACCTCTAGTTTTTATGGGTATAACTAACCTAATTTATCAATTGAATGCTTTATAAGACCTAATGTGTTAGGTTGGAAAGGGTAAACAAGTTGAATAAATAAAAAACTATTTTAAAGTGGTGATGCACCTAAATAATCTCATTTGTCCACTCAACTTGGACTCAAATGACATTGATGGGATATGCATAAAACTAACCTACTACCTTCAATGGATTCTAAATAAAAATATTTCATGTAGGGGTCAAATCAAGTGATTGGAGTAGAATGGAAATGGGAATAAGGAATGGTTAAAGGAACTTATAATTAGACATGCACTTCAAGCTTGAGTCATCAACCTCATGACACATTAGATGACCTGTAAGGAAAGGTTATTAGTGACTCAATGGACTTAGACCTATCAAGGGAAGTTTAAACCACTATTTCATATCAAAATAAGTATGAAACACTAATTAATAATTAATATTCATCTACAAGTGTTCAATTAATTCATCCATGAGGTCTATAAGTACAAAGATTGGTAGAGTTTCCTCATACTATCCTAAGGGATACAATGCAAGGCTAAAATCATTTAATATATAAAAGAAAATGGAGAGAGAAGAAGGGGATAATGGAATATAAGATATGGGAAGGAGACATTAATGGACACATTGCACTAAAAATAATAGTTACATAAGTTATGTAGCCCCTTTTAATCCTTATTTATGCATTGATGTTCCTTAATTAATCATTTTGGCATTATATTGAGGGTAGTTGAGGCTTAGTCATCTTCAGTTACCTTCATAAAAGTCATATCCATGCCTAAAATATTCCATAACTCCTTTTTATGATAGTTATAATGTGTAACTAAGGTACAATTAGTCTCCCTAAGGCATTGAGCAGCCTTCTCCCTTTCATGCATTGATTAGACTAAGAAACTACCTCCATACTATCAGCATGGCTTTGAAAGTGCATTTTCACATTTGAAAAATCAGTTATTAGTTGTTAAAACCTGCATTTACTCCCTTCCTTATCCCCTCTATTCCAAACTTGAGCTCCTTTGGTGTACCAAGTAGGCCAATTAGGCCTAATTATATAAGTGTTGGTGTATGTATTCCATAAAAGACCTATACAAAATCTTGTAAACATATGAATGTGTGTGTTATAAACCTAAATCAACATCATCAACCATAATATATGCTTATATAAGCCTTAGACACTTAAAAATCCACTTCTATTAGTTGATTGGTCCACCTTCCTCAAACATTTTTAGAGTGGAAATTTTGAATGCACTTGTATAAACCATTCTAGATGAAATATTAGTAATTTTATGATTGAGAAGCTTAATAAATTCCTAGACCATCCATTTCAAGGATTGGAATCAATCTAGACTATCATATACCCTTATTTTTACTCAAAACCCTTAAAAACTACAAATTTATAACACTTACATACCATGTCCATACAATAAAATACCATTGGGTGAGTCCTCTTTGATTTTACTTGAACTTCTATGATCTTTACAATTAATTATAGGGTGCTATGATGCCAACACACCAAGTTTTATAAAATGGGGTATGCCTAGGGTTCTAGGGAGGTTTGAGTACTTAAGAGTCTTAATTATAGTTCATATTGTATGGATGTCCAAGTTTGGAACAAATGCCACAAATATCTAGGGAATTGACCTACTCAACTTCCATTAATGTCTTGGGTTCCCATGCAAAGGGTGGATGGAGATATGAATGTTGAAAGGTGACCCTAAAATAGTCTAAAAACCAGTTCTAAGTACATATCTTCTTAAGGTTTATTCAGAAAGACTAGCCCTCTCCTTCCAATAAATCTTTCTTGAATTCTTAGTTAATATGGAAACTTAAACTTTCATAAAATATTTAGTCTTGAGAACCTAAGTGGTGGAGTGGGTGAGCACTTGAAAGTGAGCCTTGAACTAATTATACACAGGGTGAGTGGATCGAGAAGGGTTTAAAGACACTTGGACTATTATCCTCACCTCCTTATATTTTAATCTTACTTACCAAGCTTAAACATCTTCAAACACCTCACCCTAGACATCCCACTTATTTCAAGATCTTAGAGGTACCTTGAAGTGGTAATAGGGTCTATAGGTAGGCCTATGTAACTATTTGCATTGACCTATCACTAAGGCACTTAACTATAGTTTTGAATGTTAAACCTATTTAGAGGAAGCATGATGACCCTTTTCACCATGTTTCCCTGATCCAATACCATATGTGGGCTCAAATCTACCTACATATTTTTAATGACATTAATTCACATATATAGCCCTTAGAATAATTATGATGGACATAACTTGGTATGAGATAAAATAGTAGGTATACCCACTATTTGTCTAGACCAAATTATAGGATGAATTGCCTAAAATGGTTTTTATAATAATTTTTATTGATTTTTTATACTTTTCCATGCCTTTAAAGGCCTCAAACCTACTATTTTGTTCAAACTAGACATGAATTGCCTATTGACTATCTTTGAGCATGAAATCCCTGAGTATGGTATTCATCCCTTATATATTGAGGGGTTTGGAATCATGGAGGTGTTAATAATGTACTAAATTCCTATTATAATTCTCATATGGTGATTTTATATCACTCTTTTCTCTGTATACCACCCTACCTACTTAGGCTTAGGCTCATGCTTAAGTATGCATGTGTGTTTCTAAGCCTGTGTTGGTCTTCTTCTATGTTATCAGAGATGGTGATGAAAACCAAGTGTTAAACCTTTTATAAAAATGAAAATTTTTATCTATTATTCTTTTACATTAAATTTTGGCTTAGGTAGGATGAAGACACCAATATACCTTAGTAATGTCACATTTAATCATCTGTCTGTATGAGTGTTTATAGGGTTTAGTCATCATGCATGTATGAGAAGAGGTGGTCTACATGGTAATTGAAACTCATATGTGGGGAGAATATAATATCACATTTCACTCATTATTTTCACTTTCATTGACACTCTTTCCAATCCTCATGCCTTAAATAATCTACATACTATCTCTTGGGGACCCTATTACATTAACCCCAAAAGGGTTGGCTGTAGATGTCCTTTTGCATCCTCAAATCACTACATGGTCATATATGTCTAACATCCTATGATATCATTTATTCAAATTATTCATTATTTACATTTATCCTTATCTCTTATTTTTAATACATATGGTTGTCTCCAACTTTGCCTCATGTAACTTACCTTGTTTTGCCCTCATAAGTTGATTTCATCTCTCATATGGTGTTATTGTAGGTGATTATATAAGTTGTGTGAGAGACAGATAGGATCCATGTGATTTTCATAAATATTTTATAATTAATATTTATTTATATATTAATTACAAACTTTATACCACTCACTAACCATCTTGAGTGATGATACTCATTTCACACTCCCCAATGAGCCAAACAAGCATGGTTGTAAGTTCTCTTTTGGAATTCTTAATAGAGTATAAGAACTATATGGATCTATATTCCTTAATATTATGTATCCTAAATATTTAAAGGTGATTCTAGGTTTTCTACATGTTTAGGCCATATATTTAAGGATAGGTAGATGGATGAGGGTGGCAGATGGGTGCTAAGCATATTGAAAGGTAGTGAGATAGTGTGAAATGATAGAGATGTGTAAAATACATGGCATGAAACATGATAAGCACCCTAATACAAACAATAATGATAATTTAGGACCTTAATACACATACATAGAAATAATTTTAATTCTAAAGGTAGATAAAGGCATAGATAGTACTAAGAGGGAACCTAAGAAACTCAGAAGATCCTTAATCTATGTTAAAAACCTTAACATTTGCTAAAATTGATTAGGTGGGATTGGGAGATAAGAGAGTGATTTTTAGCCTAATGAGGATAATAAGGGGTCTATAATATTTTTTTCAAGGTATAAATGATGATACATAATGACTTAACATTCCATTTTAAGACTTTAGCTATGTCTGCAGGGTCTAAAGGCAACTTTGAACCATATATAGTGTTGATAGGTAGTGAACTCCAAATGGATATGAATACTTACTTAAAGGAAATCTTTGGGATGATGAGAGTATAATTTGAACACTATTATAAAAAATATAAGCATGGGTAATAATTAAACATCTCTTCAAAATCCTCAAACCAATTCACATCCTCTAATGAATGCATTACACTTTTGTCCTTTACCCAACTTTCCGATAGGCTACATGTAGGATCTAGTTTTCAAGGATTGTCATTTGTATGCTCTCACATGTGTGATAAAAGTGATAAAATTTATATTATATAACCCTTCAAGACCTAATAAAATAACATTAGTCATTAGATTAAATAGGCAAGCCAAGAAACCATGAAAACCATTCAATTTAAATTGGCTTATGTAGATGAGAAGAGTATACAAATTCTTTAAATTCTTAAGGATTGTTCATAAATATGAGGATGTCACTCCATAGAAAAATTAATGTGATTGGAATTTTCTTGAGTGAACTTTATATGGCTAAGAGATAGGACCCCCATTCTCTCTCTTATGTATGGTACAATCATGAACCTAAAGAGCTATCTAGGTTTGCAAAGAAGGTGGATAAAGTACAAGACAAATTTTGAGCTTGTTTGGCCTCCTTTCACCATGAAACTTTGAAAAATCATTTTACATGACCTCATATTCATCCTATTATCTTCCTTTATATGGTACAATATGTATATTTATATAAAATGATATAAATGCCCCAAAAATGTGTGTTTCTCTACATTTTTTTCAAATTTCAAACTTTAAAATGTCATTTTAAGGTCAAATGGGAAGGATAACAAGTTAATAATTCATTTAAAGTAGAATAAAACATAGGGAGGAAGTGGAAAAGTCACATATTGGCATGTGAGACCCACTTGTCTAGTGGAAAGGGTGTGAAAGGGTTTTAAAAGGCTTTCAAGGCTTATGAAATGCATAGGGGTGAATATGACATGAATAATACCTTTTTTATAACCCATTTTAATATAATTCATAAAAATATCTAAGGTTTTACAAGGTTAAAAAAGACTCATGAAGTGGCTTGAGGGGTTTTTGATGGTTTATAAGGGGTAATAAAGGTGTTATATGGGATTAGATGAATATATAGTTGGTAAGGGACTTAAACACACTATAATACTCATTTCATAGCCTTTGAAATTTTTAAAACATCTTAATTTTACATAAAAGATTCATACACTCCTCAAATAGGGCTAAAATGCTCCTTGACTTCCAAGACCTTTTGATAATCATCTTTCTCATTCCAAGACATTATAACACATAAAACATCACCACAAGGCTCAAGAGACTCATGACACAATGAATTAATCATGAAAAAATGGTACATCATGACACTTCTAATCAATATGCAAAGACTCTTAGTAGAACAAGGATGACATGACTATGTTGAGAATCATCATAAGTAGGCTAAGGTTGTGGTCACCAAAAGTGTTTTGATACCAAGGGTTGGCATTTGGTCTATGAGGAAAAAATTCCAACATTTTTGGTTACTTTGATGGGTGAAAAACCTAATGGTCAGGATAACCTAGACACTTTCATGATAAAGATGACATGATGGTGTAATAAAGGTGATATGACTTGAGGATTATTTGATGGACTAACAAGTTGATTTTCAGTTTATGACATCTCTAGGACTTATAGTAGAAATAATTAACACACAAAAAAGTAAGTAAATAACCTAATACTAAAAATTACACCTAATAATTAGGAATAAATAAGGCATGGAACTTTAACACACTATAATATATATAACTTTTATGATACACTTATTGAACCAAACAACAAACTACTAAAAATTAACTTGAGTTTGACCTCCTTTACCCAAGATCAAATGGGAATGTCCTCTAGTCACTATGATACTATGATGTGTGGTTATCATTTGATGATTTGCATGTAATTAGACTCTAACAACTATGTGACTACCTCCACTTATAGTTATCATTCTCATGATTTTTTAGAAGAGTGATTGGACCTCGTAGATCCATCCCTAGGTGAATGGGTTGAGTATGAGAGTCAAGAACCTAAAAATATTCTTCCCATATTATTATACTTTGCATGATTAGACTCATTTCTTCTTCAATCATGGGATGCACCTAATTCTACCCATTAGACTCAAAGTGATCAACGACCAAAGTATCCTTGACAATATCCTCTTCAAGCTCTAACTAGTGTATAGGTGGGTTATCTAAACTTAAGTAAAAGTTTTCTAAGTCCTCAAAAAATTACATCTCATCATGACCAATGTGAAAACCATGGGGGTTACTTCCATTCTTATCTTTCACTTTTAAAAAATCATGTTGATCACTCACCTCCAACTCTTTGATAGGGTCAAGAAAAGTTCTTGGTCTGTTACAGCTTGGTCATCCTCATCTTCAATGGAGAAAGGAAGATATTCAACCCATTAAATTTCCATTTCATATTTATTTTTTATTCCTTGTCTCACATTACCTTCCTCACTTAAGACATAAACATGTCCTATTACATCATTCAAGTCTATGAAATTGAGTTGTTTTATCTCAATCAATAAATCAAGGTATAAGTGTTGCCAAGGATCACTCAATTGATTTTAAACCTCAATTTCAATAGTAACTTCATGAAGGTTGTCTTTTATTTTGTCTCCTAGGGAAGGATTTTCTTGTATCTCATCTACATTAGCTATAACATTTTGGCATTGTAATTTCCACACATCATTTAACTTTTCCTGATGTTCAACTTCTAACCTATTAGAATTGTATAGGAATTTTAATTATAATTTATTCTTCATAGACACTTAAGGTTTCCTCTTCAAGGTGATCTTGACACTTTGTGGTAGATGCCACATGATCAATTTCTTGAAGGACTGCCCTTTCATTGACCAACCTTGAGAGTTTTTCCATCATGCTTGTATGCTCAAATTTTGATTTTGATGTACTTAGATCCTTTCCAAGAGAGGAGAAGGTGGGTAGGAAATATAATTCATTATGATTATTGATACTTGAAAGAGTATCCTTATAACTAGGGATCTTAAAGTATTTATTGGGAAGATCTTAGGGAAGGGGAGGAAAATTTTGTGTTAAGTCTCTTTCATTCTCTCTTCTCCACTCTTGAGTAGTGTTCTCTAGGTCTGATATAATTTGGTTTCCTTAGACCATTTAAAATTTATGAGTAGGAAAATAACTTGAGGAGTTTGAATAACCTCCTAACTTGATATAACTGTCCCTCTCCCACGCTTGAAGATTATCCATCCAAATAGGAAAGGTCTTTGCAGTGGTTTATAGGACATCCTTTCTTTCCTAGTTTGGGCTGAGCATGAGATAATATTATTGATCAAATATTGGGGCATAAGGAATATAAAAAGGGGTAGGAGGAACTTGAGAAACAATAGGTGAAAAACTAATAGATGTATGATTCCCCTTAACCTCCAATTTTATATCTATGAGTTGTTGGTCATGGACTACCATTTTTAGTAGACTTGCTATAGAAGAAGATTGAGTTGAGATAGAACATGATGTTTGAGGTTTCTTGGGTTTTGTTTTTTGGCTCTCCCACCTTAAATTTTTAATTTTTAAGTGTAAATGATTAACATTTGGTATAGGTTGACTACAAGGAGTAGTAATTTGGTAGTATGACTGATCATAAAGGTGAGAAGGCTTCCATGGAGGTGGAGGAGGATCACAATAAGGTGTATAGTCTTGGTAGTATTGGGGCCCATTATAAGGTTAGAAATGATCAATATAAGGCTCATAGGGATAATGGTAGGGCTGATGGGGAGGTGAAGGATAGAATCCTGACTCATAGGTTGCCATAACTTCTTATGTGACATATGTCTCATAACATGAACATAACCAAGAACCTCTTACCTCTACAAAAATAAAGTTATGATGCATCTGAGCTTGAAATTAACTAAAAATCTATTCCAAAGATACTTGAATCTATAAAAGGTGACTACATGAGATTATATTGATGTCCTTAGCTTCTAGATTTCCTCTAATGTCTTTAAAGCATGCTTTAAGGAACTTGAATCTCATCCCACTAGGAATGTTAGAAATTTTAGTGATATAGGTTGCACACTTACTAAGGAAAAGAGTGTTCATGTCCAAACCTCAAACCTAGTCCAATATGGGATTGACCTTAAATTATGGGTTACCTAATATGCAAGTCACACCTCTATTTTTTATGGGCCTAGCTCACCTAATTTGTCAATTTGATGCTTTCTAAGACCTAATGTTTTGGGATGGAAAGGTTAAATAAAATACATGAATAAAAACCCATTCTAAAGTGGTGATGTAACTAAATAATCTATCTTATCCACTCAAATTGGAATCAAATGACACTAATGGGATATGTATAGAACTAAAATAATGCCTTCAATAGATTCCAAAAAATAATATTTCACCTAGAGGTCAGATCGTGTGACTAGAAAAAGAGGGCAATGAGAATAAGGATTGGTTAAAGGCACTTATAATTAGACATCCACTTCAAACTTGATTCATCAACCCCATGACACACTAGATGACTTTTAAGGAAATGTTATTAGTACTTAGGTCAACCTAGAAATATAAAGGGAAGGTTAACCAACTATTTCATATCAAAACAAGTATGAAACACTAAGTACTAATGAAGAAGTAGCTGTAAGTGATTTATTCATTCATCCATGAGGTTTACAAGTACAAATCTTGGTAGAGTTTCCTCATACCATCCTAAGTGATATAATGTAAGGATAAAATACTTCAATATATAAAATAAAATAGAGAGAGAACAATGGGATAATGTCATATAATAGAGGGTAAGGATTCATTAAGATCCATATTCCACTCAAAATAGTAGTTACATTAGTTATGCAACCCCTTTTTATCCTCTTTTATGCATTAATGTTCCTTAATTTCTCATTTTGGCACTAGAGTGAGCGTAGTGGATGCTAAGTAAACTTAAAATACCTTCATCAAAGTCTTATCGATTCCTACAATAGTCCATAACTCCTTTTTATGATAGTTATAATGTGTAACTGAGGTACAATTAGTCTCCCCAAGGTGTTGAGCAGCCTTTTCCCTTTCATGCATTGACCAAACTAAGAAACTATCTCCATACTATCATCATGGATTTTAAAGTACATTTCCCACTAAAAAAATTAGTTATTAGGTGTTAACATAAATTTACTCCCTTAATTATCCCTTCTATGTCAAACTTGAGCTCCTTCGATTGACCAATTAGGCAAAATAGGCCAATTAGGCCTAATTGCCTAAGTGTTTGTGTATAGATGCCATGAAAGACCTATAATAAATCCCATAAAAATGTGAATGATTTTTTTTCAAACCTAAATCAACATCATCAACCATAAAATATGCTTATATAATCTTTAAACACTTGAAAATCCACTTCTCTTATTTGACTGGCCACTTTCCTCAAGCATTTACAGACTAGAAATCTTTAATACACTTGATAAAACCCTTAAAAATGAAATATTAGGAATTTTATGATTTTAAAAGCTTAATCAAGTCCTAAACCATCTATTCAAATGATTGTAATCAATTTGGACTATCATATACCCTTCTTTCTACTCAAAACCCTAAAAAAGTATAGACTTTTTACACTTACATACCATGTACATACAATAAAGTACCATTGGGTGAGTCATATATAAGTTTAATTGATATTAAATGATATTTCTAGGTCATTCATGGTGCTAGGATTTGAAAATGCCAAGTTTTCTAAAACTAGGTCTACTTAAGGTTTTAGGGAGGTTTTGAGTGCTTAGGATTATTTATGATAGTTCATACTATAAAAACATCCTAATATGGAAAAAAATCCATGAATCTCTATGGAACTAACCTCCTCAAGTTCCATTATTTCCTTGGGTTTTCATGCAAAGGGTGGATGGAGATAGGATTATTGAAAGGTGACCCTAAGTTAGTCTATAAACAAATTCTAAGTGCTTATGCTCTTAAGGTTTGTTCATGAAGACTAATCCCCTAATACTAATCAATATTTGATGGATTATTAACTCATAGGGAGACTTAAAATAACCTAATATTTTTGGTCCTAATAACCTATGTGGTGGAGTGGGTGAACACTTGAAGCTGAGCCTTGATCTAACAATGCTTAAAGTGAATGGCTCGAGAAGGGTTTGAAGACACCTAGGATATTATACTCACCTCCTTGTATTTTAATCCTCCCTAATATGTCTTTAAAATCCTCTTACACATAAATCTAACCATCCCACTTTTTTCAAGATCTTGGAGGTACTTTGAAGTGGCAGTAGGGTCTATAGGTAGGTCTATGTGACTATTTGCATTTACCTGTCACTAAGGCACATAACTATAGTTTTAAATATTATACCCAATTGGAGGAATATTTAGGACCCTTTTTACCATGTTTCACTAATCCAAAACCATATGTGGTATCCAATCTAATTACGTATCATTCAAGACGTTAATTCACCTATATAGCCCTTAGAATAACTATGATGGACACAGTTTGATATGAGAAAAAATAGTGGTTATAACCACTATTTGTATAGACCAAATGATATAATTAATGTATATAAATGGTTTTGATACTTATTTTTATTGATTTTTCAAACTTTTCCATGCCTATAAAGGCCTCAAACTCACTATTTTGTCCAAACTAGCCTTAAACTTCTTGTTAATTGTCTTTGAGCATATAATCCCTAAGTATGGTATTTATCCCTTATCTATTGATGGGTTTGGAATCATGGAGGTGTTAATAATGTATAATTTTCCTATTATAATTCTAATATGTTGGTTTTATAGCACTCCTTTCTCTATATACCAACCTACCTGCTTAGGCTTATGCTCATGCTTGAGTATGCTTCTGTGTTTCTAGGCCTATGTTGGTGTTCCTCTATGTTCTCAAAGGTGGTGATGACTATCAAGTGTTACACATTTTATAAACATGAAAATTTTTATATTTTTTTCTTTTACATTTCATTTTAGCCTAGGCAAGATGAAGACACTAATATACCTCAGTAATGTCACATGTAACCATCTATCCATATGACTGTCTACAGGGTTTAGTCATCAGGCATGTATGAGAAGAGGTGGTCTACATGGTACTTGAAAATAATATATGGGGAGAATATAATATCATCATTCACTCCTTATATTCACATTCATTGAGACTCTTACCAATCCCCATGCCTTGAATAGTCTACATAGTGTCTCTTGGGGACCCTATTATAGCAAGCCCAAAAGGGTTAGTTATAGGTGTCATTTTGCATCCCCAAATCATTACATGACCATATAGGTATAACATACTGTGATCTCATTTCTTTATATTATTCATGGTGGACCTTTACCCTTCACATTTGTTTGTAATTCATATGGTGGTCTCTAACTTTGCCTCCTATAACTTACCTTGTTTTACCCTCATAGGTTGACTATAGCTCTCATATGTGTTACTATATGTGATTATATAGGTTGTGTGAGATAGAAATATAGGCTCTAAGTGAGTGTCTTAGATAGTATATAAGTCATCTTCCTTAATATATTCATTACAAACTTCATCCCACTCACCATTTTGAGTGATGATACTCATTGCACACTCCCCAATGAGCCAAGAAAGCATGGATGTAGGTGCTCTTTTAGCATTCTTTACATATTTTAATAACTTTATGGATCTAAATCCCTTAATATTATGGCTATTAACTATAAAAAGGTTATTATAGGTCCATTTACTTGGTTTAGGCCTTGGAATAAAGGATCGGTGGAAGGAGAAGGGTGGTAGTGGGGTGATAAGCATAGTAAAAGGCAGTGAGAGAGTGTGAAAAGATAAAGGTGTGGAAAATGCATGGAATGAAACATGGGAATCACCCAAATATAACCAATCATGATAATTGATTATCTTAAAACACATACATTACAATCATGGTAATTTTTAGAGGTATATAAGGACATACACAGTACTAAAAGGGAACTTAGGAATTTTAAAAGATCCTTAATCTCTATTAATAACCTTAACATTTGCTAAAACTGATCATGTGGGATTAGGAGACAATAGAGTGGTTATAGGCCTTTAGGGATATCAGGGGGTCTAAAATATTATTTTCAAGGGAATGAGGATGTTAAACAATGATTTAAAATTCTATTTCAAGCCTTTAGTTGTGTCTATAAGGTTTGAAGATAACTTTGAACCATATGCAATGTTGATAGATATTGAAATCTAAATATATATGAATCCTTACTTGAATTCACTCTTTTGGATGATGAGAGGATACTTTGAACACCAATATTGAGTATAGAAGCATGAAACATCTTTGTAAACTCTTCAAACTAGTTTACATCCTCTGATGAATGCATTAAATTTCTATCCATTACCCAATTTTTGTACAAGTTGCACATAGGAGCTATTATTAAATTATTTCCATTATTATGATCTCATACATGTGAGACAAGTACTAAAATTTATATGATATACCCATTTAATACTTTAGAAAACAACATCAGTCATTGTATTGAATAGGCAAGCCAAGAAACCATGAAAACCATTCAATTAAAATTGGCCTATGTAGACAAGAAGGAATAAAAATACCTTAAATTCTTAAGGAATGTTCATAAATAAGATGAGACTAATCCCTATAAAAATTCCCATGGTTGGAAGCTACTTGAGAGCACTTTTTGTGGCCAAGAGCTAGGACCCCCATTTTTTATCTTCTGTATGGTACAAGCATGAACCTGAAGATCTATTTGTGTCTATAAAGAATTTATATGAAGTGTATGACTATTTTTTAGCCTATTTGACATCCTTTTACCATGAAACTTTATTTAAGCATCTACCATGACCTCATCTTCATCGTCTAATCCTCTTCTATATGATATGGTCTGTACAGTTTTGTACACCTATAAAAATACCCCCAAAAGTGTATTTCTCTACATTTTTTTCAAATTTCAAACTATGAAATTCCATTTAGGGTCAAATGGGAAGGATCAAAAGTTAATGGTCCATTTCAAGTAGAATAAAATATAAGGAAGAAGTGAAAATCCACACATTGGCACGTGGGACTGACTTGGCTAGTGGAAAGGGTCTAAGTGGGTCTTAAAAGGCTTTCAAGGCTTATAAAATGAATAATGTGAGCATGTGACATGCATAAGACCTTTTTTATGACCCCTTTTTAATACAATTCATCAAAATATTTCTCCTTCCTAAGGTTTTACAAGGTAAAAAAAGGCTCATGAAGTGGCTTAAGGGGTGTTTAATGGTTTAGGAGGGGTAATGAGGTGTTATTGGGTCTTAGATGAATATATCATAGGTAAAGGACTTGAAAACATTATAATATTCATTTCATATAATCCAACATTGTTAAAACATCTTCATTTTACTTAAAACATTTATACACTCCTCAAATAAGGCTAAAATGCTCATTAACTTTTAGGACCTTTTGATAATAATCTTTGTCATTCCAAGAAACTATAGCACCTAACACATCACCACAAGGCTCAAGACACTCATGAAACAATGTATTAATAGTGAAACAATGGTACATCATGATACTCCTAATCAAGATTCAAATACTCTTAATGGAACAATGATGACATGACTATGCCAAGAATCATCATATAAAGCTTAAAGTGGTGGTCATCAAAAGTGTTTTGATATTAGGGGTTGAAATTTTACCTATGAGGCCAAAATTCTAACATTTTTGATGACTATGATTTTTGACCAACCTGTAGGTCAAGAGAACCCATACACTTTCTTGACAAGGATGACATGATGGTGAAATTGAGGTGACATGACTTGAGTATAATTTGATGGACTACCAAGTTGATCTATACTTTATGACATCTCTAGGACTTATAAAATAAATAGGGTACATAAAGACAAGTAAATAAATAACCTAACACTACAAAGAAAACCTAACAACTAAGAACAAACAAGGCAAGGAAATTGAACACACTATAACATCTACAACTTTTGTGACACACTTATTAAACCAAATAACAAACTACTAAAAAAGTAACCTAACTTTGACATCCTTACCCTAAGATAAAATATGAATGTCTTATGTTCACTATGGTACCATGATATGTGGTTGTCATGTGATGATTTATGTGTAATTAGACTCTGACCACTATGTGACAACCTCCACCTATAATTATCATTCTCATGATCTCTTAGAAGAGTGACTAGATCTCTTGGATCCATCCCTAGGTGCATAGGTTGAGTATGAGAGTCAAGAACCCAATCATATTCTTCCCATATTATTATAATTTGCATGATCAATCTCATTTCTTATTTAGTCATGAGATGTACCTGATTTTACCCATTAGACTCAAAGTGATCAATTACCAAAGTATCCTTTAAAAGATCATCTTTAAGATCTGACTGGTGTAGAGGTGGGGTGTCTAAACTCAATAAAACATTATCTAAATCCTCTCAAAAGGACATATCATCATTATCAATGGAAAAACCATGGGGGTTACTTCCATTCTTATCTTTCACTTGTAAAACATCATGCTAATCACTAACCTTCGACTCTTTGATAGGGTCAAAGCAAATTTCTTGGTCTATTGTAGCTTGTTCATCCTTATATTCAATGGAGAAAGGAATCTCTTCAACCCACTAAAGTTAAAACTAATCTTGATTTGGTATTCCTTGACTCACATTAACTTCTTAATTTGGGACATCAATCTATTATCGTATTAAATCATTCAAGTTTGCTACATTGAGTTGTTCCATCTCACTCAAGAATACAAGGTATAAGTGCTACCAAGGATCATCTAATTGATTTATTATCTTGGTTTCAATAATATACTCATGAAGGATGTCTTCTAGTTTGTTTCCTAGGTAAGGATTTGATTGTGTCTCATCTACATTAGCTATAACATCTTGTCATTATAGCTACCTCATATCATCTAAATTTTCTTGATGTTCAACTTTTAACCTGTTAGGATGGATAGGAGTTCTAATCTAAATTTATTCTTCATAGAAAATCAAGGTTTCCTCTTTAAGGTGCTATTTTGATGTTGTTTTAGATACCACATGGTCAGCTTCTTGAAGGACTACCCCTTCATTGACTAATATTGATAGTTTGTCCATCATGCTTGTATGCTTAAATTTTGATTTTGATGTACTTGGCTCCTTTCTAATAGAGGAAAGGGTGGGTGGTAAATTTACTCACTAAGCTACTTGATATTATACCCAATGTGTTTGTCAATTAAGTGTTATGACTAATGTTGATTTTGAGGCATTCTCCATATTTATGGCATCTATTCTTGAGTACCCCATGGTTTTGGTTGTTTTGGTCCCCATATTGGTGGTATAACTTATCTAGCCTATGGTACCATCCCTAGGTTGGGAAGAAATCTTTGACCAAATTAATTTTGGGGTTGGAAGTACTAGTTTACTTATCTTTAGATAATGTTCACTTCTTTAACTATATGTATTGCTTGTTTAAATTGGTTTCTTATAGTAGGAAGGTGTTTTCAATTCTTGGTCTCATGGTCTAGGTCATAAATACCACATACCTCTATTTTGTTTAAAGGATAATCTTTTACTGCATGTTTGATTCTACATCTAGGACAATATATTGATAATTATTCAGTGTTGGTATCATTGGATTTTGATTTTAGTAATTTTAATGTGGATGTCAATTATACTAGAATTTTTATCTTGAAATTAGCAAATTCTTCCATTAATTGGCCAATTTCATGGGATTTTACTAGCCTTGATTTCCTTATGTTAGGTCTTGTCTAGAGTATTAAGTACACAATGTTAAAATTTGACAAAAGGTTAACATGTCAATATCACCCTTTCCCATTAGGTTCAAAGCATCACATTCATCATCATCATCATCATCTAATCCTTTAAGAAAGATTGTCTTGATGACCTCTTCAGTGAGTTGGTAATCTTCTAAGGTTTCATCTTCATTTTTTTAATTTTTAAAAAGTCTTCCTTTCATTCTCTAACTCCTCAATAATCCTAATATTTGTCTATAAATGTACTCTATTTCATCCCAAATGGTTATGTAATTAACCTTACAGACCATGAACCATTTTATAGCTACATCCTTAAGGGAATATGGTAATAAATTCAAATTTTAATTATCTATAACATAATCATATGTTTGATGGAGAACCTAAAAATCAAATAGGAATTGATTCGGATCCTCTAAGGATTCACCACTAAAATTAGGTAAAATAGATGATGAAATATTTTTCATGGAAGTTTTATCATTAAGACCTAAGATAATTGGATAATAATAAGTTATATTCTATTTGGGTTTTCAATTAGGGTTTTCCACATGTGCATGTTCATCTCCCATATTTTATTCCCAACTTTGGTTACCAATCCAAATATAATTCTCTTCTTGGGAACTCAACCTATGATCTATCTTAGGAGGAGAATATTCATTGGTGATTAGATCTTCTTCTGGTAGAGACTCTAGATCAAATCCAACTATTATATAAATGTGATTTTTAGGATCAATTTTCCCTAAATGAGAAGATGTCCTAAATAGGATTCTTCTTATAGGATCTATTTATGAGGATGAACCCTGTTCAGGAGAGGAATCAAAAAAAATTGTATATGGATTTCAATTACCTTTGTTTCACTTCTTGATCTTTCTATCAAGTATTATATCCTCTCTTCTTCTTGATTTAATTATGATCCCTTAGAGATAAACCATAATTGATAATCTCTTGGGTAGTTCATAAATCTAAAGAGTCCTAGATTGTTTTTGTGTTTTTTATATTTATGAAAGTTTTAGAATTTCCCTATATAACTCTAACATAGGATTTCATTAACACTTATTGATGAGTTTCCATAGTAAGGATGTAAAAAATATAGGTTGTTTTTAAACCTATAATTTAACCAAGTAATGAATTGGTGTCATTTTATACTAGGGCTAGTGTCCAAATCTATATGCAATGAGATCGTTTGATATTGGAGTTTGTAGTTCACTATTTTGGGGGTTTTACTTCTACTATGATGTCTAAATCCTATAAAAATTAATTAATGGTCTAACTCTATTTTATATAAAAGTAAATCTAAAATGTTTTCTAACTTAATATCTCATATAACATTCACACCATCAACATCTAAAGCTTAAATATCTTCCATAAAACATTATGGTGTCCTCACTCGACTTACCTCACTGGGTAGGACAATGTGATATTCCATAATGTGAGGATACTATCTACTGTCACTTAGAATATTCATAATAAAATTTTAATATGGTAATAGGTTAACAAACTTTTCTTTCTATGGAATTTAAAGACACACTCTTGTATAAATAAAACTCACTTGAATTAAATTGAAACAACCTTTCCATGTAATGGAAACACACTTACATTAAAGGAAATTCACACTTGCATTGAAAAGGGAATATGCACTTTGATTTAGAAATTAAATTCACACTTTGAAAAAAATGAATTATACCTAAATTAAAGAAATACTTATAAACTATAAACTAAAAGTACCAATTTGTCCTGATCTTCAAAGAGAAGTGTGCCCTTGCTCCTTCCTCAAAATAGGAACAACTTTACTCAGTAATAAAAATTAATTCTTAACTTTATTTAATTATCAAAAGAACATATAAAAATATGCAAAACTATATTGGAATGCTTCTTCTAATTTCTGATTGATTAACTAACTTTAGCAACTTTATAACTCTTCAAATTGTCTGAAATGAGGAGACATGTATTTAAATCATGTCTCAATATATATTCATAAAATACAAAATCTAACAATCTAAATGGCTAACTCTACTTATTTAAAATATTTATGATCTAATAATCATATCCCACACTTATAATAAGATGTTATAATTGACTCAACTAATAATAGATGGAAAATAACTAACATAGATCTGAAGAGATTTATCTACTTTTAAAAAATAGAAGCACAAATACATTTGGATAATTTTAAACCATTACTATGAATAACAATGTCAAAAATAAGATATCTAAATATGGAAAGTTTATCTATATAATAAATATCTTTATAATCACTATCTTGATCATTAGAATCTAGTTAGACATCTTTGGAACATGTTTGGGCCTTCAGAGCATTTTGTACAGGTCTTCAGTGTGCCTTTGGAGTACCTTCAAAGCATCTTCAAAGCATCAAATCTTTGAAGATCATTTTTCAAATCCTAAAAACTATATCCAAAAATAGTTGCCAATTTTTTTTGATGTCTTCTCATAATTATCCCTCCATAGAGATATGTTTCTATATACAAAATTGTGCTTATTTCATCTAAGTTAGACATAATAATAAGATAAAAAATTAGTAATGTATCATATACAAATAAAGGACAAATTATATTCATCTCCTACTTAGATAAAACCTTAACTATTAATTATAATACAATATATAACCAAAAGGAAACACTTATGGATAGTTTGTATTAGATATAATGAGATATATGGAATGCTCATCATTTCTTCCCCACACCTTACCTTTTACAAGTCCCATTGAAAAAAAGTGGGATAACTAGTCTTAAATCCAAAAGTCCATATTTTAACAATTGACTAAGATCATAAATATGAAAATGGTGTCCCCAATCTTGATGACCTCTAGGTAAGAATCCATATTTTCTTACTATTATATGCAGCCAAGCCTGAAAGTCAATTTCCACCTGATTATGCTAAATCTTCCATGGGGATAGAGGATAAAAAATAATTAAAGGATTGAATCTAATTTCAATCCATATATCAGAGCCTCCTTCATCTAAGAGCCGAGTGATAATCTATGTAATTTATTGAGTTATCCTAAGACTCCACTTGTTGGTGGTTGGACTCATGACTTCCCTAAATTTTGAAACAATAGGTAAAGTTTCCCACCTAGATATTTTAGTATTAATGGAATTAGTGTAATGTTGGCTCATAAAATCTCTAAAAGTTTTTGCATTAGCTCTTAATAATTAATGGTATCTATTTTTCATGTACATGTGGTGTATGGGTTGAAAATCAGCAAGAAGCTTACAAGACTCTAGAAATTGGGGTCACAGACATATCCTTGTGGTGTTCTATAATTATAAAAATTTATCATGGGCTTGTTTATATATTATTTCATTTCTTAGAGTAGAGAGAAAAGCATACAATTATATTTCCCTTACAAATAAATTTACTAGAAAACTATAATGATAACCCAACAATATGTTGAAAATATATAAATCACAAATTTCATCTTGTATTTCTATAGTAATTTTGAGAAAGGCATCCATAAACATGTGTTCATATTCAATAATATGAGGAAATCCAAGAGAAATAAATTATATCTACCATTTGTAGAATTTCTCATGAAGAAAAAGAACATAGATATAGGAAGGTTGCCTGCATGATAATAGTTTTTCAAAAATGGCACAAATATTCTAGATGAAGTTTTGAGATTTTTGAAATTGTTACTAAGAATTCACTTTAATCTTAAAATTTTATTCTTCCAATATATGAATTTTATGTTGGGCCTTATTCCAAACTAAAATCATTTCATACAATGGAAGGGGGAAGGAAGTAATATCTCTTATAGGTCCTTCAATTTGGACTATTATTTCCCTTGTCTCTCTCTCCATGGCTTGTAAAGAGGCTTATAACTCAGTAGTCTAAGTGGTTAACATTTGTATTGTAGTATTATTTTAAAAAATCAATGCAGTTCTATTAGAAATAGTTTGTCATATATTATTAATCTAAGTATCTTTATCAATAATAGAATTTTTCAAATTAACAATTTGAGTATCCTTATTAGTAATGGAATTTTATAAAGTACTCAATTCTTGAGTTTCAAAAAACATCAAATTGTGTACTTTAGTCTTCTTATTATTCATTACTATAAGAATTGTCTCTTATGTCCTAACTTGAGTGAGAGATTTTTCACATCTTTTTTCCAAATTGGAAATAATTTGATTTTACCTTACAATGTTGAGTGAAGAAAATCCAATTCTTCTTGTTACTATCAAATTATTTATTCATGCTAGGATAGAGCCATGCCATGATGAAATTATTTTTATTCATTATAAGGTTGGGTGGGAGATGGACCCTCTTCTATAAATGGATTTTTACCCTTATCAGATGTAGAGGATAATGGTATATCTGCTTCTTGTGTCATAATTTATTATACAAGGGATTATTATTCAACTATAAATTCTTTTGCATTAATTTATTCCTTAGCTACTTATTAAACATCTATAACTTCTATGGGATAGATTAAGTTTCCCAAAATCTCAATGGACTGAACATCTCTTTCTTATTCCTCCTAAAAAATGAGTTGGTGACTTCATCAAAGCTTGACTGGAGGATTAGGGTTTTTTGAAGAAACCCCCATTCATAATTTTGATTTTAAGTGCAACATCTTCAAAGCTGAGGGACCAAATATGGGCCTTCTTTAATGTTTACTATGGTGGGGGAAAGAGAAATGGGATGTGTTGGTTTCTTGATAGAAATTTGGGAGGGTTTATGGAGAAAGTAGGCCAGGCCTTTTCACCCTTAGATTTTTGTAGAAAATGATGCTGATAGATAAGGTTGACTAGACCATGGTGTTTGATAGACCCTATTCCTATTTTTAATTTTTGAGCAACATTAATTATGGAATTATTTTTAAAAAATAGAAGATGTACCTAGTACTCTACTATAGATATTCCTTTCTACAAGTGAATAAGAATTCACATGGTATCTCCACCAACCACTATAAATTGACCATCACAAGTAAGATATTTCATAACCTAAAATGCTATATTCTGTCACTATTTTCTTGAAAACCTGGTTATGCTATGAAAAAATGGAGTTTGGAATTACATAGGATATAGAGGAAGGTAAGAAATTAGGGATATATTTTAACAATGGATAACAACAATAATGAATATAAAATCAATATATATATATATATATATTATGAATATATGATTTAATAATGGATAGCAACAATAATGACAATAATTATGGTGAGTACTTTAGAGCATGTAAAATTTAATGAGAAATCACTTTTTTCACTCATTATCAATGATGTGGTGTAATGGGTCATAATTAGCAACACTTGAAGTAGTAACTACAATTATTTTTGTATCATATTGTATCTTTTTGAAAGATCTTTTTTAAAACAACTTTATAATAAATCTTTGGATGCAATTATGATGCTAAATTCATCACATCATATCTTTTAAAAAAAATCTTTTAAAATAGATTCACATCAAATCTTTGAATGTGGTAATGATGCTAGCTTCATCATATCTATGTGACATCACCAAAATTTATCTATTTAAAAAAGTCTTGACTACCTAATGATTATAGATGCATGACATGAAATATAAAATTCTTAATCTTTTAGCAAAATAAATACAATTATACCTTTGTTGTACGGATCTATGCCCATCATTTAGAGTGTTTGTGTCCTACAAGGATAAACAAGTCTAGGAAGATAGGTTGGTTGACAACAATTCATATTTTATTACATAATTTTTATTTTGAAAAGTGTCATTTGTTGGTTTTCACCTTTCAATATTTATTTATTTATTTATACATTTTTTATTTTCTCATTTTTTATATTTTTTTAATTTTTTTTTAAACTATTAAAGGATGGAGAACTAACATTTGCTAGTTTTCAACACTCCTCATTTATTAGATGTCTTCTACAAAGATCATTTGTCCTTAGTGAAATAACCAATTTCTTCTACAAGATCAAACTGGTCTTGTTTATGCTAAATACACACTTCCTTGCTGAGAGGTCTTATGTAAATCTTAAGCCTATGACCATTTACCAAGAGTGTCCTTTAGTCACCATCAATTAGTTGAAACTGGATAGAGCCATTATTAAAAATGGTTTTAATTAGGTATGGTCCCAACCATCTATCCTAGGCTTTCCCTCGAAATTATGGAATTTAGAATAAAATAGAAGTGCCCAATTACCCTCTTAAAATTATATTTTTATCATGCCACTACTTGATCTACTTATGGATCATGTTGGTTTGAGTGAGTGCATCCATTCTCAATTCATCTAGCCTATTTAGTTGCATGATTCTTTCTTTTTTTTATTCATCAATATCAATTACCATATTAGATATTATATTCATTATTTTCAATTCAAAATTTTTTGGTAATAAAGGTATCTTTCTATACACAAGTTCATATGGATATAATCATGTAGTTTTCCTCCATGTTGTATTGTATACCTAAACTACTTTAGATATTTTTTTCCCAATATTTTTTGCTACTATTCATTATTTTGGTTAGAATATTTTTCAACTCTAAATTGGTGACCTCTACTTTCCCATTATATTGGGAATGATATATTGATAATTTCCTATGATCGATTTGGTAAAAAAAATTTAAATCCTTGATCATAATGGACATGAATTAGGGTCCTTGATATGAAATAATAGATCTATGTTCTTCAAATATAAGCATGATCTTATGGTATAGGAAATCAACAACCATTTCTTCCCTAGAAAAGGTGAGAGCCTACACTTTAGCCCACTTAGTAACATAATCCATATATACTAATAAGTATTTTTTTCCTTGAGATTCTAGGTTGATTGGCCCAATAAAATTCAAAGCCTAATTTTCAAATGGTTATAAATGTATTTAAGTATGGAAAGGCATTTTAGAGGATAGAGTAAGCTTATCCATCCTTTATCAAGGATCACATTGCCATGTAAACCTTTTAATAGTCTTGTAAAGAGATGGATAGTGATAACCTACACCAAGGATCTTATGAATGGTCTTTTTTACTAATTAATTTCCTCTTCCTGGTTCACTATGTATGCTATTATGATTCCATACACTTCACCTTCTCTAGCACACATGTGAAGTAAATTATTAGGTCTAATTTTAAGCAAAATGCCTTTAAACCATTTGAAATGAGAACTAGATATAGCTAAATATTTTATTTCTCTAAATGTAAAGGAATGAGGAAACTTCCTTATTTCTAACTAATTTTCTATGTCTACAAACCATAGGGAGTAGGTAGATATAGAAAATAGTTGTTCATCTAGAAAAGGGTCCTCCATAGGTTCATCTTCACTTGTAATAATCAATCTAGACAAAAATTCAACAACATTATACTTCCCTAATTTGTCTATGATGCTAATTTTAAATATTTGTAACAGTAGTTACCATCTAATTATTCTCCCACCTACTACTAGTTTATTCATAAATTACTTAATAGATGAATAATCTATATAGGTGAATACTTGATATCTAGTAATGTAATTATAAAACTCATTTATAACATAGAAAACATCAATAAATTATTTTTATATGGTAGTGTAATTCTTCTCTATAGGAGTAAGATTCTTACTGATATAATAAATGACATATATCTTTCCATCCTCATCTCTTTGACATAGGACTACTCCTAATGCATTATTGGAAGAATCAATATAGATATGAAAATGATTTTCTAATTTAGGTCCTTCAATACTATAAAATTCATGAGTTTTTTATTTAATGTTTCAAAATCTTCTTGACATTTTTCATTCCATATAAATTCACTATCTTTTGTTAACAAAGAAAACATATGCATATCTATCTTGCTGAAGTCTTCAATAAATCTTCTGTAATATCATGCATGACCGAGAAAAATTTTATCATTAGTTTGTCTTTGTGTAATGGATAGATTATAAATTACCTCAATTTTTTTAGGATCTACTTTTATTCCTTGAGAAGAGATATTATTTCCTAAGACTATCCCTTCATCATCCATTATGATGCACTTCTCATAACTCAAATATTCTTCATGATCATCACATTTTGTAATTATTTTATCCAATGTTTTCAAATCTTCTTCAAATTTAGTACCATGTATAGTGAAATAATCTCTTTAAACTTCCACAAAATCATTTGTAAGATAAAAAATATGGCTAACACTGCTCTCTGAAAGGTAGTAGGTGCATTGCATAATCTAAAATGGACTATATAAACATATGTTATTTAGGTGAAAGTAAATATATTTTTATCTTTATTTTAAATGGATTTAATGATTTTATTTTATCCATTTAATCCATCTAAGAAAAAAAAAATCCTACCAAATTATCCAAAACTTGATCAATAAAAGGCTAAGGAAAGTAGTCTACACAAACTCTCCATTCTACATTATTTTTAAGAATAATGAATAGAGGTGAAACCCATTGACTATAATATATAAGATTAAAAAAAACAACTTCTAATAGTTTTTTTAACTCCTTAACAATTTATTTTAAGGTTGGGTTAATCCTCCTTTGTGGTTATCTAACTAGTCTAACATTTTAACTGTAAATATGATGTGTACAGACATTGGTATGTATTCCTTTCTTGTCACTATAATACGAAGACAAATATTTTGTGTGTTTTAATAATACACCAAACACTTTTATTTCCTACCAATCAATTAACCATTTATTGATATTCAATAATTTATCGATTGAATTGCAATCTATTTAGTGCCTAGAATAATGGAATTTACTTATTTATATTAAATCATCAAGGAATTCAATGGGCATGTGTGTGGTAGAAACATATGAAGTGTAGATACATCCTTGTAAAAGGTTTCACTTGTATAAATCATATTGGTTAATGGATAATGAAAACCATGTCAAAATGAATTCTACTCATTTTGAGCCCAATCAATTATGGCTTATTGAATGTCTTGTGAACCAAATAACATGTTTGGTGATCTTATGGCATTGTATTGATTTTAAATAATGGAGGTGGATTCTTCCCATTCATTATTTTTCTTATTTAGAGTATAGCTATCATTATTCAAAGCTAAGCTACTAGTCTTTGGAGCTAAGTTACTAGTCTTTGGAGATAAGCTACTAGTCTTTAGAGATAGGCTTTTAGACTTCGAAGCAAAATTATCAGACTTCAGATCTAGGATTCCTTGGTCTAAGTCTTTTATTATTTGTTCTTAAAAATCTTGGACATATTCATCAAACTATTATAATTTATATCTTCATTTATTTTAATCCATGCATCAATTTAGAATCTTCCCTATGTTTATCTTCCTTAAGTCTCTTAGGAAATGGAACAACAGGGGGATTTTGAATTTGGTTGGTGTGGTTGTGGCATCTACTTTTTATTTAGTTGGTTCTTAGACTATAGGTGATTCAAAAGTGTTTTCATCATTGGTAATTTTAGTTATTTTGATAAATTAATCTCCTACTACCTTCCCTAATCTGAGTTAAACATTATTACATTCAATTAAACCACTTGTAACATTACTTTCTTGATCAACACCATAAATAAGTGTAGTTTGCCTATTCTTTGGTTTTTCCATTGGTTGGGAAGGTAACTATTTTTGGTTAACTTACTACTCAATGGGTGGTGGTTGAGGTTATGAAGGCATAAGGTCTACTATGGAGGAAACCTTCTTTGTGGTTGATATTGTTGATTTGACCATTGAGGTGGTGACTATTATACCCAATGTGGTTTTTGGTTTTGCTATTATGACCCAGGTAAATTTTAAGGCATTCCCCACATTTGTGGCATCCATTCTTGAGTATCCCATGTTTTTGGTTGTGGTGGTTCCCACATTAGTGGTGCTATTTTTCCAACCCATGGTGCCATCCATGGATTGGGAGGAAATATTAGACCAAATTGATTTTGGGGCCAAGAGTACTAGTTTTCTTATATTTGGATAAAGTTCAATTCATCAATTGTATGTGTTACTTGTTTAACTTGATTTCTTATATTATTAAAGTGTTTTTAATTCTTGGTGTCATGGTCTTGGTCAAGAATAATACATACCTCTATTTTTTCAAGAGGATAATCTTTTACTGTATGTTTGATTCTGCATCTAGGACAATATATTGACAATTATCCAATGTTGGTAGCATTGAATTTTGATTTGAGGCCATATAATATGGATGCCAATTGTACTATAATTTATATCTTGAAATTAACAATTTTTTTGATTAATTATCCAACTTTAGGTCATTTTCCTAACCTTTATTTCCTTATTCTAGATCTTATCCTAGAGTAGTTAATACACAATTTTAAAATTTGATGAAAGGTTAACTTTTCAATGTCACCCTTTCACATTAGGTTCAAAACATCATGTGCATCATCATATAACACTTTAAGAAAGACTATCTTTATAACCTCCTTAGTGACTTGGTAACCACTCTATTTATGGGTAAATATAAACCTATCAAGGTAATCTTCTAAGGTTTCATCTTCATTTTGTTTGATCTTGAAATGTCTTCCTTCTATTCTCTAACTTTAAAATAATCTGGATATTTGTCCAAAAATGCAATATTCATTTCATCCCAAGTGGTTATGTAATTACTCTCAATTCCCATGAACCATCTCATGGATACATCCTTAAGTGTAGATGGGAATAAATTCAACTTTTGATTATCTGTAACATAATCATATGTTGGTAGAGAACCTAAAATTCAAAGAGGAATTGATCTATATCTTCTAAGGATTTACCTCTAAAATTAGGTAAAATGGATGGTGAAATATTTTTCATATAAGTTCTATAATCACAACCTAAGCTAATTAGATAAGAAAATATTCTATCCTATTGGGGTTATCGATCAAGTTTTTCCACATGTGCATGTTCATCTCCCATATTTTCTTCCCAACATTGGCTATCAATACAATCTAAATTCTCTTCATGGGTGCTCAACCTATGGTCTATCTTAGGAGGATAATATTCATTGGTGATCATATCTTCCTCTTGTAGAGTTTGTGGATCAAATCCAATGATTCAAAATAGAGTATTTTTTGTATCAATTCTCCCTATAGGAGAAGATGTCCTGAATAGGATTATTCTTTTAGGATCTATTTGTGAGGATGAACCTTATTAAGGAGAGGAATTAGAAAAAGTTTTTATATGGCTTTCAATTGCCTTTCTTTCACTTCCTAATTTTTATAGAAAGGATTGGATGCTCTCTTCTTTATTTATTTGTGATCATTTAGAGATAAACCATCCTTGAGAATCTCTTGGGTGGTTCATAAATCTAAAGAGTCCAATATTTTTTTTTATGTTTTTAAATTGTAAGAATGATTTTGAATTTTCTTGTATAACTCTAATGTAGGATCTCACTAACACTTATTTATGATTTTCCTTAGAAATGATTCCAAAAATGATAGGTTATCATTATACCTATATTTTAACTAATAAATGGATTGGTACCATTTTCTACTAGGGCCAGTGTCCAAGGCTAAATACAATGAAACCAATTGATATTGGACTTTACAGTTCATTATTTGGGGGATTTTTACTTCTATTATGATGTATAAATCCTAAAAATAGTAAATAATATTCTAAATCTATTTTACAAAAAATTAACTCTAAAAGGTTTGCTAACTAAATATCTCCTATATCATTCACATCATCAACATATAAAAATTAAACATATGGCATAAGGCATTATGGTGTCCTCACTAAACTTGCTTGGCTGGGTAAGATAGTGTGATATTCTAGAATGTGAGGATACTATCTACTGTTACTTAGACTATTCTTGAAAAATTATGAATATGGTGATAGGTTAACAACGTTTTATTTTTATAGAATTTAAAGACACACTCTTGAATAGATAAAACTCACTTGAATTAAATTAAAATAACCTTTGTATGTAATGAAAACATAATTTCATTAGAGGAAATTCTCACTTTGTTGTAAATGAATTGTACTTGAATTAAATAAATACTTATAAACTATTAACTAAAAGTGCTAATTTATCTTGATTTTCAGAGAGAAGTGGGCTCTTGCTCCTTCCTCATAATAGGAATAACTTTAATCAGTAATGAAAATGAATGTTAAACTTTATTTAATTATCAAAGCAACATATATAGATATGTGAAACTATACTAGAATGCTTATTCTGATTTTTAATTGATTAACTAACTTCAATAAATTTATAACTCTTCTAACTATTTAGAATGAGAAGGAGACATGTATTTAAAGCATGTCTCAACATCTATTAATGGAATATAAAATCTAGTGATCTAAATGGCCAAATCTACTTATTCAAGATATAGATGATCTAGGAATTTGATCCCATGCTTATAGGAAGGCATTGGAACTGACTCAAATAATAATAGATATAAAATAGATATAAAGAGATTTATCATGTATTATAAAATAGAAGTATAAATATATCCAGATCATTTTAGACCATTACTATGAATAATAATGTCTAAAATAAGATATCCAAATATGGAAAGTCTATTTATATATAATAGATATCTTTATATTCACTATTTTGATCAATAACATCTAGCTAGACATCTTTGGAGCATATTTAGGGTGCTTTTAGAGCGTCTTCAAAGTATAAGATCTTTGAATCTCATTCACTAACTCCTCAATTATAGCCAATAAGAGTTCCCAAAACTATTTTATATCTTATAAAAATCATCCCACCATTGGGATGTGTTTATTTACATAAAATTGTGTTCATTTCATCAAAGTTAGACATAATAACAAAATAAAGAATAAAAAATCTATCATATACAAACAAAGGACAAATTATATTCAATTTCTACTTAGATAAGACCTTAACTAATGTAATGCAATATATAACCAAAAGACAACACTTATGGATAGTTTATATTATATATAATTACTTATATATAGTTTTCATCATATATCATCCTACCTAATTAGGCTTATGCTCATTCTTGAGTATGCATGTGTATTTCCAGGCTTATGCTTGAGTATGCATGTGTGTTTCTAGGCATGTGTTGATATTCCTCTATGTTTTGAGAATTATGATGACTATCAAGTGTTACCCCTTTTAGTAGTATGAAGATGATTCTTTTTTGTGCTTATACATTACATTTTGGGCTAGGCAAGATGAATACACAAATATACCTTAATAATATCACATGTAACCATCTATTAGTATGACTATCTACATGGTTTAGTCATTAGGCATGTATGAGAAGAGGTGGTCTACATGGTACTTAAAACTTTTATGTGGGGAGAATATCATATCGACATTCACTCCTTATGTCCACATTCCTTGAAGATCTTTCCAATCCTCATGCCTTTAATAGTCTACATAGTGTCTCTTAGGGACCCTATTATAGTAAGCCTAAAAGGGCTAATTATAGGTGTCTTTTTGCATCTTCAAATCACTACATGGCCATATAGGTCTAACATCATATGATCTCATTATTTGACATTATTCATGGTGGCCCTTTACCCTTCACTCTTATTTTTAATTCATATGGTGATCTCCAACTCTACCTCTTATAAATTATCTTATTTTTCCCTCATAAGATGACTATAACTATCATATGGTGTTGTTTTAAGTGCTTATTTGAGTTGTGAGAGAGAGAGAGATAGGTTCCATGTGAGTGTCTTAGATAGTCTAAAAGTCATCTTCCTTGAGAGAGTCATTAAAAAATTTATCCCACTCACTAACCATCTTGAGTTATGATACTCATTGCACACTCGCTAATGATCCAAGCAATCATGGTTGGAGGTTCTCTTTTGGAATTATTAATAGATTATAAGAACTATATGGATCTATCTCCCATAATATTGTGGCTCCTGAATGTTAAAAGGTGAGTTTATGTCCATTTACATGGTTTAGGCCTTGGAATGAAGGATGAGTGGATGGATAAGGGTGGTAGTGGGGTGATAATTATAGTGAAAGGTAGTGACAGAGTGTGAAAAGACATAGGTGTGGAAAATACATGGAATGAAACATGAGAAGCACCCTAATACAACTAATCATGAGAATTGAAGACTTTAAGACACATAACTTGAAATAATGGTAATTTTATAGGTATATAATGACATACATAATACTGAAATAGAACCTAAGATACTTAGAAGATTGTTAATCTCTACTAAAATCCTTAACATTTGCTAAAATTGATTAGGTGGGATTGGGAGACAAGAGAGTGGTTCTAGTCCTACTAGGGATACTAGGGGGGTATAGAATATTATTTTCAAGGGAATGAGGATGATACACCATGACTTAACATTCCATTTTAAGCCTTTAGTTGTGTTTGTAGGGTTTGAAGGCAATTTTGAACCGTATACATTGTTGATAGATAATGAACTCCAAATAGATATGACTCCTTCCTTTAAGGCAATACATGAGATAATGAGAGGATAATTTAAACTCAAATATTAAGTATAGATGAATTAGGAATCATGAAACATATATAAAAACTCTTAAAACTAGTTCAAATCCTCTGATGAATGTATTAAACTTCTATCCATTACCCAACTTTCCTGTAGGTTGCACACAAGAGCTAGTCTTGAAGGTTTTTCATTCTTATGAGATAAAAAATTTGATACAAGTGATATAGTTACTATTATATAACCATTAAAGAATTTGTAAAAAAATATTATTCATTAGATTGAATATTCAAGCCAAAAAACCATGAAAATCATTTAGCTAAAATTGGCCTGTGTAGATAAAAAGGGCATACAAATTACTTAAATTCTAAAGGAATGTTCACAAATATGAGGAGACCATCCATAGGAAAATTCCCATGGTTGGAATCTACTTGAGTGAAAATTTTGTGGCCAAGATCTAGGACCCCATTCTCTCTTTTATGTATGGTACAAACATGAACCTAAGGAGTTGTCTAGGTTTGCAAAGGTGGATGAAGTGCAGGACTTGTTTTAGTCTTGTTTAGCCTCCTTTCACCATTAATATTTTATGAATTATCTACCATGACCTAATATTCATCCTCTGATCCTCCTATATATGGTATAATCCATATAATTCTATACAACTATAGAAATACCCCAAAAAGTGTTTTTTTACATATTTTTAAAATTTAGAACTTTTTAATGCAATTTTTTCAAATGTAATGGATCATGAGTTAATAATACATTTAAAATATAATAAAATATAGGGAGGAAATGAAAAATCAACACATTGGCATGTGGGATCCACTTGTCTAGTAGAAAGGGTGTAAGTGGGTTTCAAAAGGCTTTCAAGGCTTATGAAATGCATAGGGGGGAGCATGTGATGTACATAATGCCTTTTTAATGACACCTTTTTAATATAATTAATAAAAACATTTCCCCTTCCTGGGGTTTTACAAGGTCAAAAAAGGCTCATGATGTGGTTTGAGGGGTGTTTGATGGTTTAGGAGAGGTGATGAAGGTGTTATATGGGATTAGATGAATATATCATAGTAAAGGGGCTTAAACACACTATAAAATTCACTTCATATCCTCTAACATTGTTAAAACCTCTTGATTTTACTTGAAATATTCATACTATCCTCAAACAAGGCTAAAATGCTCATTGACTTTCAAGACCTTTTGATAACCATCTTTTTAATTCCAAGACACTATATCACCTAACACATCACCATAAAGATTAAGACACTCATGACACAATGTATTAATCATGAAATAATGAAATATCATGACACTCCTAATCAAGATTCAAATACTTTTAGTGGAACAAGGATGGCATGACTATGCCAAAATCATTATAAACAGTAGAAGGTGGTGGTCACCAAAAGCTTTTTGATATCAAGGGTTGAAATTTGGCATATGAGGCTAAATTGCCAACACTAATGCTTAGAGAAATAACATTATGATTTAAATATGTGAATATAGTTTATTAAACCACATTTATATCATATAAGACTAAAAAATGTGAAATAATCTATAAGTAAAGGAAAATTCAATCAAGATAGAACATTAGATTCAAATTTTAACTTAGAAACTAAACTAACAAAGATGATAAGAAAAGTAAAGGAGAGAAGGGAAGAGAGAAAAAATGAGAGCCTACTTTCTAATGGACTAGTATGTTCCTCTTGAATAGACAAGTACCTAGATAAACTAGTCCTTAGTTGAGCTATACCTAGCACAACTCCAACTAAGGACAATGCAAGAGTTTGTGGAATGAAGTAGCAATGGCAAAGAGATAAATAGGGTCACCATATATATAAGCATACCAAGTCTATAAAATGAAAAATATTTTAGATTAATATATTTTCATGAATGATCATTTGGGAATAATCATTACTTAGTTAGGTTATAGACTCGACCTGAAACAACCTTGACTCAATAAGCTAATATAGAAAATAAGAAAATACATCCAAGAAAAATGACTAGTCCACTACTCTGATGCTAAGACTAAAATGAGCTAACCAGGCATAACATTTTCTAATCCTAAAAAATACCATCCCCTAATAAAATTTAGTCATTTATATTATATAGATAATTCAATCTATGGAGATTTAAATTAATCTTACTAATGGGGTAATTAGGATAGATGCAGGATAATGGGGGATAAAAGGGGGGTTATAAAGTGATATTTTTTTTTCTAAAAATAACAATAGTTGAACCTAGAGAGAATGTTAGAGATAGTTCAAAAAAAATTTGACAATGAGATAAAAACATGAATTGTGGCATTTTGAATTTAATTTCTAAATATATATTTTTTTCCAATACCCAGATAATAAAGCTATGTGAAATAGATGCATTTATGATAATAGGCTGGTCATTTTTTATAAAAAGATAAGGAGATTGTATGTGTATGAACACACATTTTTTTAGTAAACAATTGAATTTTTGTATGAAATTTCATATATGGATAGGTGAAATATTTGAGATTGTTGAGAATAATTTTTATTAATTTTTTTATTATATATATGATTTGTAAATAATTTTACATTTCAAGACAGCTAGAAAATTGAAACTGTAAGTGTATGAATACAAATTTTTGACCTTAACTTCATGAAAATCATTTTTATTTTGAATCATAGTTGACAATGTGTAGATTGTTGAGATGTAAGTTTTATAATAATTTGATTTATATTCAAAAATGTATAAATGAATTTGTGATGACATGTATATAGACTATAACAAGGTATGTTATGTAGAAAATAAGTAAAAAATATAAATAATATTATAGCATTAAAAAATTATATATTCAAAAACTACACTTTCCCCTCTATAAACCCATATATATATATATATATATATATATATATATATATATATATATTAAATAATAAAAGTTTCTTAATCAGATGTATTGATAAAATGGAAAAAAACACCTAAATTTCTTATAAATCTAAGCTGGTTGGTCCATGATAGAGTTTGGCCAGGTCCAAGACCCCCTAGGCCTAAAATCGAGGCACAATCGGAGGGAAAGTGGAGATTTCTTTTTATAAATATGAAAATGGTGTACGCCCTTTGCACAACCACTTTTGGGCTCATAAATATTTTTCTCCAATGTTTATTTGATCCCAAAGGGTGTGCATATTTTTGAAAGCATGCATTCCCTTTGTGATTCATGAATTTATCTTGCCTTTCCCATGAAAATTATTCATTTGTTTTGTTGTTTCCAAATTACAAACTATTTTTTTTGTTATAAATATGCAAATTTGGTGAATTGTTCATTTATTTTATTTGAATCACTACAAATTCTTCAATTTTAAATGTAAAATTATCTTATTTTGGTAAAGATAGATAATGGATTCGGGAAGTCATTTCAAAATACCATTTAAAGAGATAACAAATAAGGAAATTGAAGAGAAAAGAGAAAAAGGAAGAAAAAGATAAGCAAGTAGGAGAGCATCAATAAGGGATTTTAAGTAAGGTGAATGTTCTTCCTCTACACTAGGTAATACTTCAAATTAAAATAACATGGCCAATTCTATAGAATTTAGTTTACATATGTCTTCAAATGTGATAAGATAATCGAATAAATATTTGTTGCAATATGAGATTCAAAATTTAGAACATGTAAGTAATGAATTTGTAATGAATGATGAAACATATAGACAAACAAAATATAATGAAACATCCATTCATAATGAAATTTTTGAGTATGATAATAATCAACATCAATTAATGACCCTAAATCATGTGTCTCCTAATGAAGAGGATTTTAATTCACCTATAGGATCTAATGTAGATAGTCAAGCCCTCTATTGTCACTACTATGGTTAAAGTGTTAACACCACCCAATTTAATATAAAACATATCTCCTGCACCCACACCCTCTAAGGATAATAAGATGAACACCAAAGTATTTGGTTGAAATAGATAAAAAATAATAATAGAACATATGGAAGATGAAATTTCAAAAAGATCAGTTCAACATCATGTTAAACATGTATGGAATTATGAATTTAAGAATAAAATCCATATATAATTATGTCAAATTTTTGTTTAATTAATGAAAATAC
Source organism: Torreya grandis (assembly GCA_037957365.1). Taxonomy (NCBI): domain Eukaryota; kingdom Viridiplantae; phylum Streptophyta; class Pinopsida; order Cupressales; family Taxaceae; genus Torreya; species Torreya grandis. The sequence continues at coordinate 216,543 of JARHVA010004463.1, forward strand.
AAAAAATGTGCCTTGTTATGCATAATTTTGGGTTAATATAATTAAATATGGAGGGAAGAAATAGTACAATAGTAGAGAATCTATGTAATGCATTTAAGGCAATCGGCAATAAAATTTGGATTAAAGATAGTAATGTGGAAAGATGAGTAATAATGGAATCTATAGTGAGTAAGTCAACATTTAAATCTTGAATTATTGTTGAAATAAGTAAGTCCTTGAATTTAAATAGAAAAACTCTAATAAATACTATAAAAGAAAAGTAAGGTTTGATGACCCTTAACTCATAGATTCTTGAGTGTTTATTGGTATACTCCCACAAAGAGATAAGGTATTAGTTGAAGGAACAAAATAGTTGATTGAATTTTTTGGAATGACAACACAAGGATCTCATCTAATGTAAAAGATGTTAAAATAAGAAAAGGATTAAAAAATTGTGAGCCACATGCAAAAAATTTGTTATACATGATGCAAATAGAATTTTATAAAAAGTTTACAGAAAAATTTAATGGCTAATTGATAATTAGCCAAAGTTCATTTGAGATGTGCAAGACTTGCTATGTTAAAATCAACAAAGAATGCACGACATGTTGTTATAGGGTACATATTGAATTTGATATGAATTTTGATGTTTTTCATCATATACATTATACTTTACATACTAATGAGATTTTTCAAGAATGTATGATGTCTTCCCCACCTAAGACAACAAGAGAATTAATCCAAGGTCTTTTCTGTAAAAGACCTGAGGGATAGTTTTTTTTTCCAAACAATGTTTAGATGGAACATGTAATAGTTATGGTCATTTTTAAAATTTGATGAGTTGTTTACATGAATATATTTCCCATGAATTTGGAAAGTAACTAGTTGATTATAAAAAGTACAAATCTATTAAGTATGTGTTAAAAGATAGAAAAGAGTCATCAAGATGTGAATTGGTTATGACCAAAGTTTCTATATGTTATTTCATGTTAAAATTCAAGAATAATATTATCTACCAATATGCAAGACACACACAAATAAAAATGGTTAGATAATTAGTTCAAATCATGCAAGGACAACTTCTCAGCTGGCATCATTATTTTAGTTGTGGTTTTTGTTGAGAACTACACACTATAACCATAAAATGAGGTTCAATCCCAATACTATAATTTAATCCAAGTTTTAATTTTGATCATATTACATTCATAAATGCACCTAATAACATAGAAGACAATAGAAATATTTTGAGGAAGTACCATTTTTATATGAATAATGATAGATCACATTCTCCAGAGTTTGTCTTGGGTTATTTTGAGATATTTTATATAAATATGAATGCAAGAGAAATTTCGTTTGATACACACTACATTTGGTTAGACAATTGTGTAGGTCAGTTTAATATTTCTTTAACATTTTATTGGTTAAGTATAATACATAAGAAGAATGGCATTCAACATTTTTGGAGCTTCTTTGAGGTTGGGTATGGAAAAAGGGAACATGATGGTGTTGACACATGTAAAAAGATCCATTAAAAGAGAGTAGGAAAAGCATAAGGATGGTGTTAATTCTATCAATGATGGAATTATTGTGACTTAGTGTAATGAAAAGATTTTTCATGGATTGGATAAGCATTCTCATATATGAAGATTATTTTGGTTAATAGAGGAACACCATAATTTAATGTATGAATATTGCATTATAGTATTTAGATTGAGTGTTTTCCACTCTATTCAAGGCTCAAATTCAAGTTCATAAACTATTTATACTAGGGATATGACATGTTTTTGTTCCTCATGTATGAAATTTAATTGAAACAAATGTGAGTCAAAAGAATGGGTTGATGAATGGTATTGAAGACCCATATCACCTGTAGAGAGTAGACATTCACTCCAACAATTGATAGATCATGAAATGACATCATTAATTGACTTTGACCACATCTCAGATCTTGTGCAAATAAGTACAATTTATTCTTTAATTAAATATAAAAATTTAGATATTAGTGATATTTTTATTTTTTCCTATACGTTCTTACAATTTGATTATAATTTAAATTCAAGGCATGTTTTTGTAGTCATTGTACCTAAGAATAATTATGAAGGAACAAATTACTACTCATGTCATTATGTAAAAGTAAAAAAATAAAATAAACTACAAATGTTATGGATGGAGAAGAGCTAATTTATTCCACTAGATCCATAGTGGTTACTAGAATGTGGATTCATATGTACTATCATAAAAATAAATAAAACAAATGTTATTTAAGGACATTGAAACATACACAGTGGTGCTTCATTATTCAAACCTAGTTATTGATACAAATATTCAAATGATCAATTATCATGAAAAGCCTCACAATATAAATTTATGGAAAGTGCATGAATCTGACCATGAAATGATTCTTGAAACACTTGCAAATAGAGCTGATCCTAAAGGTATGTTAGATTTAATTATTAAGTTTATCTAGTGTTTTAAATTAATATAGTAAAGTTATTTGATTTAATATATTTTAATTTTCAACTACTTTATCATTATGTGTTTATTTACATTTTATTTTTTTACTAACAATTTAAATGTAGGTTAGTGGCACTAGATAAGCTTCCACCTTCACTTGGTTGGTTTTGTGAGTAGAGAAGATTATCTTTTTGAAATGAAGAGAAGCTAAAATAATTTATATTGATTTCATCTACCTTAAAAAAATAATGTTTCACCATCTCTCTATTTATCCTTTTAATAAAAAATTAAAATAATCTTATATATTCTCTCTTCGAGGACTCATCTATACACATGTAGGAGTTGACAGTTCATCTCTAGCCCTAACAATTCTCTTGTAATGCATAATGGAAGTTCACTATTTTTTCACACTAGAGGATGAGTGGATCTCCTTAAGGGATGCATCCAATAAACTAAAACCTTTGTTTGTGTGGGATAGTCAAAACCAAACAATGGTCATTATAGCCTAAAAATGCCTATCAAGATGTGTCTACATAGACAGTTCATTGATTGTGTTGACAAGTCAGAATATATGACTATCACTAACCAACATTAGGCATGTTTTGAGAGATTTGGCTATTAGAGAAACCTCATTGCCACATCTTATCCATATTAAGTTAGATAAAATCCTCATAGGCTCTCTTAAAGGACTCATTTGTACATGTGTAGGAGCTAATAGTTTATATTTATCCCTCACCTTCATTTTTAGGGACCCACTAAGATTGGAAAATGGTTGTTGTAGCCTAAAAATGTCTATCTCAATGTGTTCACATAAATTTTTCATCAATTGGGTTGATGAGTCAGAATATATGACCCTTACTGACCAAATTTTGGCATATTCTAAGAGATTTGGCCATGATATAAACCTCATTATTGTGTCTCATCCATATCAAATGAGCTAAAATACTCTTGGTATTTATTATAGGACTTATCTTTGCACATGTAGGAGCTAACAGTTCATCTCTAGCCCTCATGGTTCCCTTGTAATGCATGACGGAAGTTTGTTATTTTTTTATGTTTAGGGACCACTTAATTCTCTTGAGGGATACCTCTAATCAATTTCAACTTTCACTCCCAATTCTTAATCAAGACCAAAAAAGTTGTTCTATCCTAAAAATGACTAACTCAATGTGTCTATAGTGATGGTTCATCAATTAGGCTAATGAGTCAGAATATACGACCCTTGCTGACCAAAGTTTGGCATGTTATAAGAGATTTGGCCACAAGATAAACCTAATTTCTATGTTTCATCCATATTAAGTTAGATAAAATCCTCCTAGGATTTCTTATAGGACTCATCCTTATACATGTAGGAGCTAATGGTTAATCTCTAACCCTCACAGTTCTCATGTAATACATGATCAAAGTTTTCTCATTTTGCACATTCAAGGACCACTAAATTATCTTGAGAGATGCCTTTGATCAACTACAATTTTTTCTCCTAGGGCCTAATCGAGACCAAAAAACTAACCTAAAAATGCTTATCCTAACATGTCTACATAGATGATTCATTGATTGGGATGATGAATCAAATTATATAGCCCTCTCTAGCCAAATTTTGGATCATTCTAAGAGATTTAATCCTAAGAGAAACCCCATTTCTACATCTCATCCATCTTGAGTTAGATAAAATACTCTTGGGATTTCTTATAGGACTCATCTCTACATGTGTAGCAGTTGATGGTTCATCTCTATCCATCATGGTTCTCCTATAATGTGTGATGGAAGTTTTCTCTCTTTTTACATTCTAGGACCACATAATTCTCTTGAGGGATGCCTCCAATAAACTATAACTTTCACTTCCACAACCTAACCAAAATTAGAAAATTTGTGTTCTATCCTAAAAATGCCTATCCCAATGTGTCCACATCATTTAGGTTGATGAGTCAAAATATACGACCATCACTAACTAACTTGTGGCAAGTTTTAGGAGATTTATCCATGAAATAAACCTCATTTTTATATCCCATCCATATTAATTTAGATAAAATACTCTTGGTATTTATTATTGGACTCATCCCTTCATATGTAAGAGCTGTCAATTTGTCTCTAGTCCTCATGTTTCTCATGTAATGTGTGACCAAAGTTCACTCATTTTACACATTAAAGGACCAATAAATTCTCTTTAGGGATACCTCTAATCAACTAAAAATTTAACTCTTATGTCTTGATCAAGAATTTAAAAAATTTGTTATAGTATAAAAATACCTATCCTAATGTTTTTGCATAGACAGTTCATCTATTAGGCTGATGAGTTAGATTATACAACCCTTGTTGACCAACTTTTGACTCATTATAAGAGATTTGGCCATGAGATAAACCTAATTTATACATATCATCCATCTCAAGTTTTATAAAATCCTCTTGTGATTTCTTGTATGACTCATCCCTTCATGTGTTGGAGTTGATGGATCATCTCTAGTCCTCATAGATCTCATGTAATATATGACAAAGTTTGCTCATTTTGCACATTTAGGGATCACTATATTCTCTTGAGGGATGCCTCTAATCAACTATAACTTTATTTCCTATGGCTTGACAAAGACTTTAAAAAGGTTGTTCTATCCTAAAAATTCCCATTCTAATGTGTTTGCATAGATGATTCATTGATTGGGATGATGAGTTAGATTATATGACTCTCACTAACTAAATGTTGGCCTTTTCTAAGAGATTTAGTTGTGAGAGAAACCTCATTGCTGCATCTCATCTATCTCAAGTTAGATAAAATAATCTAGAGATATATTATAGGACTTGTACATATATGTGTACGAGCTAATGGTTCATCTATAGCCCTCATGGTTCTTGTGCAATACATGATTGAAGTTTGCTCATTTTGCACATCTGGGGACGACTAAATTATCTTGATGGATGCCTTTGATCAACTAAAAATTTCACTCCTGGGGCCTGACCAAGACAAGACAAAGGTTTTTCTAGACTACAAATGTTCATCTTGACATGTTTGCATAGATGATTCATCAATTAGGCTAATGATTCATATTATATGGACCCCACTGACCAACTTTTAGCCTATTATGAGAGATTTGGCTATGAGAGAAACCTCATTTCCATGTCTAGTTCATCTAGATTTAGATAAAATCCTCACAGTATTTATTAGAAGACTCATCCATGCACATGTAGGATCTAATAGTTTGTCTATAGCCCTCATGGTTATCCTGTAATGCATGATCAAAGTTTGCTCATTTTACACACTTAAAGAGGAGTGAATTCTCTTAAAGGATGCCTCTAATGAAATACAACTTTCACTCTTGAAGCCTAATCGATATTGGACAAAGGTCATTCTATCCTAAAAATGCCCATCTAGACATGTTCATGTAGGTAGTTTGTGGATTGGGATGACAAGTGAGATTATACAACCCTCAATGACTAACTTTTGGCTCATTATAATAGACTTAGTTATAAGAGAAACCTAATTCTTACAACTCATCCATATTAATTTATATAAAATCCTCCTAAGATTTATTATAGGACTCGTATGTGCACATGTAGGACCTAATGATTTATCTCTATCCCCCATGGCTCTCATGTAACACATGACCAAAGTTTGCTCATTTTGCACACTCAGGGATGAGTGAATTCTCTTAAGGGATGCCTATAACCAACTAAAAATTTCCCTCTTGGGGATCAATCAATACTATTAAAAATTCATTCTAGCCTAAACATTCCCATCTAAATGTGTTTGCATAGATGGTTCATTGATTAGGTTGATGAGTTAGATTATATGGCCCCTACTGACCAACTTTTGACCCATTATAAGAGATTTTTCTATGAGAGAACCTTATTTATTTCATCTCATCCATATTAACTTAGATAAAATACTCTAGGGATTTCTTAGAAGACTCATCCTTACACATGTAATAGTTGATGGTTCATCTCTAGCCATCATGGTTTTTGTGCAACATGCGATCGAAGTACACTCATTTTACACACTCAAAGATGAGTGAATTCTATTAATTTATTCCTCCAACCAACTATAAATTTCAATCTTGAGGATTGATCAAGATTTTACATAGGTATTTATAGCCTAAAAATACCTATCTAGACATGTTCGTGTAGATGGTTTTCTTATTGGGTTGACAAGTCAAATTATATGACCCCCACTAACCAATTTTTTGGCCTATTTTGAGAGATTTTTCCATGGTAAAAGCCTTATTTCCATGTATTAACTATATATATTTAGATAAAATCCTCATTTTAATTCTTATAAGACTCATCCATACATGTGTAGGATATGATGGTTCATCTCTATCCCTTATGGTTATCGTGCAACGTGTGACCTAAGTTCACTTATTTTACACACTTAGGGATGAGTAAATTCTCTTAAGGTATGTCTCTGACCAACTAAAAATTTCACTCTAAGTCTCAAACTAAGACTAAAAAAGGTTTTTCTATCTTAAAAACACCCACCTAGACATGTCTACATATATGATTTATCAGTTGGGCTGATGAGTTAGATTAAATAGCCCTTGCTAACTAAATTTTGACCCATTTCGAGAGATTTAGTTGTGAAATAAACCTAATTATTGTATCTTTTCCATATTTATTTATATAAAATATTCTTTGGATTTATTATATGACTCATCCAATCATGTCTAAGAGCTAACTATTTGTCTCTATCCCTCACAATTTTCATGCAATGAGCAATGGAAATTTGCTCACTTTACACACTCATGGACTATTGAAATCTCTTAAGGGATGCCTCTTACCAACTAAAAATTTCACTTATATGGACTAACCAAGACCATAAAAAGGTTATTATATCCTAAAAATGTGCATCTGAATGTGTTTATGTAGATGGTTCATCAATTAGGCTGATAAGTCAAATTATATGGTCCCCATTGACCAACTTTTGGCTCATTTTGAGAGATTTAGCTATGAGAGAAACCTCATTGTTTCATTTATTACATATTTAGTTATATAAAATACTCATGAAATTTCTTATAATACTCATCCATGCACATATAGGATCTGATGGTTCATATTTATCATATAATGCATAATGGAAGTTCACTCATTTTGCACAGTCAAGGATGAGTGAATTCTCTTTAGGGATGCCTCTAACCAACTACAAATTTTTATCCCAAGTCCAAAAAAAGACCATAAAAATTCCATTATAGCCTAAAAATTCCCATCTATATTTGTTCTCATAGAGGTTCATCGATTGGGCTGACAAGTCAGATTATATAACCCCTACTGACAAATTTTTGGCCCATTATAAGATATTTAGCCATGAGAGAAACCTATTTAATAAATCTCATACATTATTATTGAGGCTAAATCCTCCTTATATTATTTATATTAATCATTTGTGTATGTTTAGGAGTTAATGGTTCATCTCTACCCCACACGTTTCTTGTATAATGCGTGATCAAAGTTCAACCTTTTTGCACACTCAGGGATGAGTTAATTCTCTTAAGAGATGCCTTCAAACAATTATAATTTTCACTTATAGAGCCTTTTAATATTTATAAAAATTTATTTCTATCCTAAAAACACCCATTTAGATGTGTTCACATAGATGGTTCATCGATTGGGTTAATGAGTTAGATTATACGACCCCCACTAGCTAATGGTTTGTTGATTAGGATAATGAGTCAGATCATGTGTATATAAATATTTCAAATGGTATTATGTATTATTATATATTATGAGTCTTATTATTTTAATTAAAAGTGTTTTAGTGTGTTTGGATATTTTTTCTTGTTTTTTCTTGTCATTGGAGTATCAAAATGCATAACAACCTTATTTTTCTCATGAACAGTCAAACATAGATCTCTCAAAACATATATTAGATTGTGCATGAGGTAAATAAAAAGGTTTTTAAATATATTATAAGTATTATTTAGTATTATCCAATTATTATTTGTTTGGAATAGCCTAAATAGGCTATGAACAATCATTAAATTCCTCTTAGGTTCTCTAAACTCTGTTAAACCCTAGTTGTAAAGTCAAGTTTACAAAAATAGTCATAAAAACATTTTCAACCATTTTAAAATTTCCAAAATTTATTAAAATATTTCCAATAATGTTTAATAATATATTCAAGTGGTTTTAGTCATTTGGAGGTGTACATACATTATACCATCAAGTATGTGTAAGAGAAACCCTATTTTTTATGTTTCTTCGATAGTGAGGAGAGAGATTGGTTTAGAAAATTCAAAATTGAGTTTATAAAATAAAAATTAATTTTTTAAACACCTTTAATGAATCTATAAAAACATCATAAAATTATCATTTATTATAATAAATCTATATCTTGAGTTTTGACCTACTAGAGGGTAGTTAGGCCTAATAGATAAAACATGATTTTATGATTTTTTGGGTAAAATATTAAAAGTGGAAATAATTTTTTTATCTAAGAATTTATAATTCATAAAATATTTAAATACATATTTATTAGGTGTCTTGAAGTGCTAATTCAATATACATTGGGTTTTGGCATGATAGAACAACATTAAGACTAGTAAGTCTATGAGAGGTTTTTGATAAAATTCTTTATATCAAACCTTCTAAGGTGTTAAAAAAGTTGAGAAACATAAAAAATATTGTGATAAATTATTTTATATTGATAGATAACCATGTTTTTAAATATTTCTTATTTTGATCCTTTTGAGGCATTTAAGCTTAATTAGCTTGTAGAGAGATTTGAGTCTTTTGAGTTCAAATAGACAAAACCAATAGATGGATTGGTTTTCCATATTGATATAAAGATTGGATATGTTTTTAAGGAAAATAAGAATATAACCTCAAGTTTTATATACTAGTCAAGGAATATATAAGTTACTTAAGTCTATTTATTTCTATATTCTTGCTTTACCAAGATTGTAATTTTGTGCATGGACTAGAGAGGGTTATCAATGTCGATATTAACCCATGTATAAGTAAGCCATAATTACTATATGGAAAAAAATTATTTAAATACATACACAAGTGCATCACTAGACCTCATAACATTTAAGATTAAGTATAATTTACAATATTTACATGTCCATGAAATTGATCCCAATTCTACTTAAACATCACAATTGCAAATTGATATGTAATCAAATGTAAATGAAACAAGTAAATAGTAAATATCACATGTAAATGTAAAATATAAATAATGATTCAAAGCACCTAACTTAGATAATGAAAATTTTTTGACCCCATTTAAATTAATAATTCAATCATTAACCAATAATATGTGTAAACATTAAATAATCAAAATATAAAATATGCATAGATAAAGGAGTCATATTGTCAAATAGTATATATGTGATACATGCAAAGTTATATGTCATAATTTAACATAAATAATATAAAATATATCAATAAAAAATGTAGACCATAACATGTACATAGATAAAATGTGCCATATCGAAATACAATGTGGGTCATATCAGTAATCGATTATGCCTACAACTATGCACATAGACAAAATGTACCATTTAGGTATACAATGTGGGCCATATTGACATACAAACTAGATTGTTCCTACAACTAGACCTTTAGCACAACAACCAATTCTCTTTATCCTTATTGCCTCTAAATAAATTACACTTTGTTGCCATAGATATAGATTTAGGGGTGTTGGATGCATCAATACGAAGAGATACTCTCCTCTCAGTATGCGAGTCATCCATTATTTAATTAAAATTTGATGAAAATTTTTGTCTCTGAAAAACATATAAAATATAAAAAATTAATGCATTAAAATTGTATATTGAAAATTTGATAATTTTTTCAAAGAATGTAAAATTTTGTAAATTGATTCTACACTCACCATATTCTATCTAAATGGTGGTTTAGGGATACAAGACCACATATACACTTATTATGGGGAATATTATAGATCATAAATATATTATTAGATCTAGAGTTGGATACAATCATGTAAATATGACATAAAATACCATTGATTAAAGATTAAAAAAATTAAACTATGTGGTCTCACTAGTCTCCATCTCTGAATCATAATAGGATATGGAGATAGTGGATTCTATGATGTAACAAAGACATCACCTAAACCTTTTTCTCATCCATGAGGGGTGCCCGTAACATCCCTCATCATCTATAAAACCAATAAATTAATAATATGTGAATCCAATGAACATGTTAAAAAGCTATGACTATATTATATATTAAAAAATAGTTTTTTGTTCAAAGGATAATAAACATGTACATGAATAAATATGTAATTTAAAAATTTAAAAATCTATGTATAAGATATACCCATGTTAATTATGTCTCTAAAATAGATTCAAGGCCTACCGATGTACCTAATATATCACCAATCATCTATACAAACAATAAATGACAAATTCAGTTAAATAAATTAGTCAATTAAGTAAACATATACTAGAAAATAAACTTAATACTATTTTACAAACATAAACAAACTATAATTAAAATTAAACCTATGAATCAAATATAGATGGTGAAGTTGATAAATCCTATATAAATTTTTTTTAGTGTATCCTAATAGTAGTCACTGAAGCTACTAAATCTTGCATAATGTCTAAAATGCTAGTGTCATGCGATGTTGAAGCATCTATATGTGACATATAATATGGAATGCTAATGTATATCATGCTAATGTCTAGCATGCTAGTGTCTAACATGTTAGTGTTATTCACTACTAAAACATATATAGATGGCATATGTTTTTTCATGCTAGTATTCTTAAATGTACTCTATGTATGTCACATCTAGACATGAGGTCATGTACACTTCACCCCCATGATGTGAAATGATTCATAAGAATTGTAACATGAGTATGAGGAGGGACATTAGCAATTATACCAACACCACCACTATCACTAGCACCATTTATAGGTTGATTATAAGTCTTCAAAGTATGTATACCATGCTCAATCATAACTTGTGTCAAACTAGTAACTACCTCAAGGGTGTCCATCTATATGTTATAATGTAAATTTTTTTGAATAAAGGCATGTGATATTATTCTTTTGTTTCTCTGAGCTTGGTTATGATGGTTTTGGTCTCACTTAGCACCAAGTATATTAAATGAAGACCCACCTCCCCTACCTTGGGATGCCTTCATGTCAAAATAATTTGTAATTAATTGAAACATAAACTCATAATACAATTTTCTAAAAAACTATAATGGAACCTCATTATTATTGCATGGAGTCTCATCAAACACCATCCACCACCTATCCTAAAAGTTATTTTTAGTCTCCTCATAAACACACTAATAAATACTAATATGTTTTTAATTCATTGGTGGAGGTTGGTTGGTTCTAGGCTTAATAAATAAAGCATAAAGGTCTTATTTTGTTATTTTTTCTTCACATCTTCATATTTAAATTTGTCAGAATAAAATTGTTTTATAGCCTCTCTTTGATGCAACATTGCATCCAGTTATGAAGTCACATTTCCTGCTTCATTATAAATAAACTCTAGTGTATTGAAAATTAAAAATTTTGCACTACCAGCTAAAGAATGATGCAAACCATTTATGATTATTAGTAATTATTGATGTTTGGAAATGTATTTCTCATATAATTCAACCTCTTCTTATGCAAAATCAAACACTTTGGGGTTTTGTCTAACATTTTATTCAAGAAATGAATCCATAAAACTTGTGTATCTAAATTTAAATAAAAATATAAGTATTTTTTAGGCAATGTAAGAAATCCAATTCAAACTTAAATTTAAAACCCTACTTTAATAAATAAATATAAATAGAAAAAAAAATGCAAAAATAACATACTTGATTTGTAGCAATATGAATGTCAAATCTCATTGGTAGGATGAAACTCCAAAACATGTGCATAAATATAAAAATTTAGAAAATAAAAATATGAAAAAATCTCCTCAAGAAATCTTGACCATGGTTTTCTCTTTAAGCTAGGAAAAAAATAAAAATAGCAAAGGGAATATAACCTTGACTTTTTGTAAAGGGTTTACACCCTTTGTAAAGGGTGTATTCCCTTTGTATTGTAAAGGACATAAAACCTTTTTAAACCAAAAAGGGAATATGGACATGAGGCTTAGGCAAAATCTTGAGCCTCATTAATTTTATAAAAATGGCATACACCCTTTTGAAAAGGGTATATGCCATTTGTAAAAACAACTTTAAAAATTGGGGGAATATCATGTTTTTTGTCCACCAACTTTGTTCATCAACCCATTAAAAAAAATCATTAATGTGATTGGAGATGGCAATTGAGATTCTGAAAAACATGCCAAGTCAACCATGATCTTGTAGAAATTTAATTAAACTCTAGCCATAGAAGGTCATTAGGATTAATTCAAAATTTCCATTTAGAGATGTTCTATTTAGCTAGGTGACATACCTCTTGAAGGTTAAATTTGTATTATGATCTTTGATTTATTTCATTATGCACACTATTAGAGGTTTTAGGTTGCACCCTAGCTTAGGAGAGGAGTGTTCATGTTCAAACCTCAAACCTATTCCAACATGGGAATGACCTTAGGTTATGGGTTACCTATTATTAGGCTAAAACTCTAGATTTTAAGGGGATAACTCCCCTAATTTTCTCATTTAAATTCTCTCTCTAAGATCTAAACTCTATGGGGATGAAAATTGTAAAGAATATTACATAATTGAAATCCTACTCTAAAGTGTGATGAAGCACCCAGTTGTCTTTCTTATCCACTCAACTTAGACTCAAATGACACTGATGGACTATGTATAAGACTAACATATTGACTTAATTAGCTTTCAAATAAAAATGTTTCACCTAGAGGTTAGATTGAGTGATTTGAGTAAAAGGGCAATGAGAATAAGTCCTGGTTAAAGGTACTTACAATCAGGCATCCACTTAGATCTTGAGTCATCAATCTCATGACATATTATTTGACCTACAAGGAAAGGTTATTAGTACCTAGGTATACTTATATCTACAAAGGGAAGATTTATCCACAATTTAATATTAAAAAAATATTAAAAAATAATTACTAATGAGTAATTAGCTATAAGAGTTCTTATTCATTCATCCAAGAGGTCTTCAAGTACAAAGCATGGTATAATTTCCTCATACCAGACTGAGGGATACAATGTAAGGATAAAATCCTTTAATATTTTGAATAAATGGAGAGATAAGGGGAATTTGGCATGGAAAAGTGGATAGGGGTCATCAATGACCACATTCAACACAAACATTAGTTATTATAGTTACACAATTCTTACTCTAACCCCCTCTATGTGTTGGACATCCTTAATGGCTCCTTAAATGGGTTGTTAGTATTGACATAAGGTGGTGGAAGATGAGTCAACTTTAGTTACTCTTTGTCAAAGTGTTGAACATTCTCAAAATATTCTATCACTCCTCCTAATGTAGTTACAATCATGAATTAGGCCACCGTAATCATGTAGTATCCCCCACTCCTCTAAATCAAATTGACAAATTTAAGAAACTATCTTATCCCTCCATCATGGCTATGAAATGTGCATTGAATTCCCTTAAATTCAAACAATCATGTGTATCATATTTACATTGACTTATTCCATTAGTCCTTCAACACCAATTAGATCTCTCTTATTGACCAAATAGGATAATTAGGCCTATTAGTCCTAATTACCTTTGTGTTGATGTTGAGTGGCCATGAGAGACCTATAAGAGAGATTTAGAACATATGAATACATGATATGCATACATAAAACAACATATTATACTATGATATAATCTCTCTTGATCAAATAATACCTATAATTTTGCCTTCCCTAGTTGACTTGGCCATTCTTCTTTAATCACTTACAGAATGGCTATTTTGAAACAAGTTGTAGAGGTCTTTCTAGCTAGATATTTGGGATATAATTACTTGAGGATATATATCAAATCCCAAACCATCATGTCTAACCATTGGGAGATCCTAAAATAATTTTGTAACCTCCTTTATACTCAAAATCCTAAAAAAATATAGTTTTTTTACACTTCCATATCATGTCTATATAATTAGTTACCATGGGTGGAGTCATCTCTGAGTTCACTTTACCATATATGAGATTTTCAAGTCATTCTAGGGTGCGATGATACCAAAACACCAAGTTTTATACAACTAGGCTTACCTAGGGTTTTAAGGGGGTTTAGGAGTCCTTAGGGATCCTAACAATAATTAATATTATATGGACATCAAATTATATAAAAAATTCCATGAATATCAAGGGTATTGACCTAGTCACTTTCCATGAATGGGCTAGGTTACCATGCAAAGGGTGGATAAAGATATGAATGTTAGAAAGTGACCCTAGGGTAGTTTATAAACCATTAATGAGTTCTTAACTTCTTAATGTTCATTAATAAATATATTCCCCATAATTACAATCAATATTTCATGGATATTTATTCCATAGGGACACTTAAACTTCCCTAGGATCCTTGGCTCTGAGTGTGCATGTGGTGGAATAGATGAGCACTTGAAGATGGCATTTAAACTATCTATGTGTAGATCAAGTAACTCAAGTAAGGTTTGAAGTATCTCTAGTAATTTTTACCACCTCTTAGAATTTATAACCTAATTTTTTGGTCTTAAATACCCTCATACATATTGACTTGATCATTTAACTAGTTACAATAGTTTGAAGGCATCTCAAAATGTCACTAGGGTCTTTATGTATGCCTAGATGCCTAATTATGTCATCTCTCCTTCAAGGTTTCTAAATTTTGGTCTAGTATTATGAATTTTAATGAGGTTAATTAACCTTTATCCATAATTTACCAATATAATAAAACCATCTATAGGTCCCCAACTTAAATGTAAACACTCTATAGTGCGAATGTGCCTTTTTCCTACTAGATAAATTTGACAAACAAACTTTGTCTAAGATAGAACATAAGGTACTCCAACTATTTTTCCATCCAAAGTGAGTATATTAATACTTTTAATTGGTCATTATGAACATTTATACTAAATTTTATTGCTTTGTTGTGTTTGTATGTGTCTCAAACCATCCATTTGGTTCAAACTAGCTTCCCACTACCTGCAAACTATGTTTGATCAAGAAACCTTGAGTATGACCCATTTGGTATTGTCCCCTAAGGCATTTAGAAACATGGAGAGGTTTTTGTATGCTCAATGTCATAATAATTCTTAGGTTATGGATAGTTGATGCCCCTCTCTTTATATATCCTATGCTCTTTATGTTTAAGGCTCAAGTCTATTTATGCTTGAGTATGATTGTATAGGTACTACTCTACCTCCTTCATTGGTAGTATCCATCATTTTTTAATTCCTATTAATGTGAACCTAGTTCCCACATTTGTATTAAACTTGTCTCTTAGCCATGATAGGATGGAATCACAAACATAGATTAGTGATTTCATCTATAACCATGTAAATCTTTTTGATAGATGACTTGTAAAATGCCTAAAAATCTTGGTATAAATAGTTTATATAAAAATACACTCCCTTTTAAAATTCACATTCTATGATGTTCATACCAGTCCTTGTAACTTGAGTAGTAGTGTCTCTTACCCTATAATAGTAGGCCTAAAGTCTAGTTGTACATGTGCTTTGGGACTCTCCATTGACTAAGTGGCCATATAGGTCCAAAACTCTATGGTTTGAAGATTCTGATGTTTCTTCATGGTGGACCTTTACCCTTTACTCTTCATTTCAATACAAATGGTGCTCTCCACTCTATTTTCTAAAAGTTACCCTATTTTGTCCTTGACATGTTGACTATGATTCTTGACCTTGAGTAGATGATAATCTACCTCTTATGAGGTGATCACCAATAAGTTTTCAATCTCATTAAATATAATCCTTAAACATATCTACATAATTTTTTTCTTCTATCATAAGTAGAGTAGGGTTCCTCATATGCATTAACTTATTGTAGGTGTATACTCATAAATCTTGACTATGTGCAGACTTGAGTGTCATGTTTTTTAGTGATTAAAAATTGTTTAAATATTATAAATATATTAATACATTGACTCACCCTTTTATAATTCATATCTTCTCATGATGTCATCAATTTCCATATTCTTGAATGACATACATAGTATCCTCTTGTAAGATCTTGATATAGTAGCATAAATGGTTAGTTGTAGTGTGCTTCTTTTACTAGACATCATGAGAGTGTTAAGGTATCTCACATGAAATATATAAGCCTCCTTGATGATCATTTATCTCTTTAACTTCATGTAATAAGCTTGACAGTGCTATAAAACACCATTCTTACTCAATTTTCCTCACATGCTATGGATAGGCCAATTCAGGGGTTGTAAGTATACATCAAGTCATGTATGAGATAGTGATTGAGTATAAGAGGTATGAAGTGGATTTTTTATGGATCCACTTGAATATCTCACTAGCCATATTGAGGTTACTTATTTTTATTTCTCACTCAAATCTAAACTTAAACAATATTCTCAAAATCTCAGTCAGTAAGGGGCTATAAAATCTATTGAATGGACTAAGATTATTATGTTGGAGAGAATGAGTTGAAGGGATTAATAAAACACATTATATCACACTATATTACCAAATATTACATTTATTTCCATTTACCCTTCCACCATTTTCTCACTTTCACCCAATCATGATGTCTCTTGAACTAATTTCATGGTGACTATTATAGATGTTTTCAGACCTCTATATGGATAGAGGAGGGGTATGGACTATCTCCAAAGTGAAAGGATGTCTTTAAAATAATTTGATCTCTTTTGTTACTCCACACTCAACTTAAAGGAGAAGTAATCATCATCATGATGTTGATTGGAAATAAGAAACTAGTTTACCTTAACATTCCCAAAATTACCTTAATTTTTAATAATGAGTTAACTTCAGATTACTATTAAGCCTTAAAACTTTGCTTTTCATGTCTTCACTCACTTTGGTTTCTTGATATCGAGGCCTAATGAATGAATTGATCTAATACCCATTATATCTTCTCTATGTAGACCCCTCAAACCATCTCAAACACCTTGTTTCTTGGGGTATCAATCATGACTATTGTAGGTGCTTAATTAGACTAAGTTTGAACTTTATTCTATCCTTTAGGCAATAAACTCCCTATCTAAGCATCAAGACTTTGTTTAGATCATGAAACTTGAATGAATGGCCACATATCACCTCAAACAAGTGTTTTTGGGCCCTGACATTGGTATCACTCTATCATATCTCCTTCTTAAACCCCTACTATAGTGGCATTAATATAGGTATAGAGCCCTTTCAAAGAGATAATCATGTTATCTTGACAATTTAGAGTTCCATTAAGTTTATCCCTTAGTTTAACTATCATTGAGGTGTCCCTCAAAGCTTCCATTCTACATAATATCTTGAATGCTTCCTTCATTTGTCTAAACCTTCTCTTCACCACTACATTTATGCCTCTGCTCTTAGTTCTGAAGAGATTTGATTCATGATGACTAGGCAAATGAAACTACATATTTGACCTCATGTTAGATTATGGAGAATGTTGTGCTTGAGGATGAATGGTATGATGTCTCTAAGAGGCAAATGATACATGAAAGAGACTAATGAACTAATAAAACTCTTAAAACATCATCATCTTTTTCACCTAAGTGTATTAAAATCCTATAATTTCAAGAAAATTAGTCCATACTTTGAAAATAGAATAAATCTTGGATTTTTTTTTGTTTTTAATATGCCCACACATGTGAGGTAGGGTTTTAGGTGATGGATATGGTCCAAGAGGTCCTTGTGAAGATAAAACAAGTACTTATTTGCATAAAAACTTCAACAATAGACCAAAAACATTGCAATCCTTAACCCCTACACAAACATAAGTTTATGAGAGGGGATATATATAGTCAAGGGACAACCTTTCACTCCACAAAATTTTAGGTCATGAACTTCTCTCTCCTATCCATACTTAATGAAAACCTAATATGTTACACAAGCTACCAAAGGGAGTGTTGGAAAGATGGGATAGGTTTTTATAGTATTAGGGCTCTAAAACTCATCTAAATCCTAGGATTATACTTGGGGGTTATAAGTACATCCATTATCACATATATAATAAATAACTTGTAAGTAAACTTGTATAGACTTGGTGAAAACACTTGAATCTGGCTTGAAACTACAAAATCTACCCTAAATTTTGATGGAAGAAGGGTGAGAAGTGTTCATATAGATGGTATAGGAATGTATGGACCTGTTATGGATTTTTAAACATTTATTTTCTCTTCTAACATGTCATATCATTCAAAAACCACCTTTTAAATCCATAAAAAGCAATAAAACACATATAAATGGGATGCACATTATGATTTGACTTTTTCACCTTTATGAAGAATGTTACAGACTATAAGAAAGTGGAATAAACATTAACATCATATGAATTTTCCAATATGACCCCTTTTTATCCCTTAATAAACTTGAACTAACTTCACCAAGGTCATAAATGCCTAGAACAACAATGGCTTTAGAAGTCTTTTACCTTAAATTTTTTAGATGAACCTTAAACAATGTTAAAAAGGGCAAAATGGCTATTTGGAGGACATATCAAGGCATAAAATGAGTTAGAAACCCATGATAAGGTCAGGTTTCAAATGTAAGGTTAGCAATTTTGACCTAAGGATTATAATTGGTCAACATTTTTGGTGACTCCCAAAGGTGACCAGCTTGCTAGTTAAGATAACTCAGAGGCTCAAGTATGACATGACTTTAAAGACTAAAACCATGGATTGATCAATTGATTTTCACGTTGTGAAACTTATTGAAATATAGTAAATCAAAACACACAAATACAAGTAAGGGAAATAACCTAAAAACCTACTTATAAGAGACACACCAAAGAAGACATATAACCAACAAGGAGAAAAACTATCAAACTTGTGTACCACATTATTGGAAGCAATACAAACAAAACAACCAACTAGTATAGATAATTAAGCTTAGTGGACATTCTCCCTCCTAGATCAAAGGGAAAGTTTCTTTGGATTTTCTTCCCACAAGGTAGGCAATGGTGTGAATCAGGCAGCTTTATGAATAGGAAATTGATCCAAAACTCAGAAGTTCTAGTTGACAAATATTTAAATAGCACAAAAATAACATAATAACAATGGATTCTCTAAGAAGAGACATCGTATTACTTAACAACCACAATATAAATATAGGCTTATCTCTAAAAAGAGATGTTTTGTAAAACATACGCTTATCTCTGAGAAGAGATGTCTGGCTTTCTTTTTCGGGTTACAATGCATTTTATACATATTTTTGAAAATATCATGAGATTGAGTGGCTTGAGGAATTAATGGTGACCTTTTAAGAATGAGTGGCTCGAGAGAAATAATAGAATTAAAATAGTATAATGCTCGAGGATAGAATGGCTTGAGGAAATAACTATCACCGATAATGTGACTTTCAAGAATGAAAACAATACAATATTTGAGGAATTAACTATCACCCAAATGGTTACCCAGATCATTTTTACCACCTGAGTGGTTGCCCAAAGTGTTGCTCAGATCAGAAACTCTGTGGAGAAGTCCTCTTATTAAACAAGTCACTTATGATGTTATTAAGTGCCATATCAGCTGAAATTATATGGCATATGAACACATAATAATTGGTTATATCAAGGTTTACCTCTTACTCCTGATTAATTTTGACCTCTTGAAGAGATCTAGTATATTATAGGACTTCCTCATGGTGGTTGTCTCCTAACTCTATAAGACCAGGTACCATTAGGCTTTCACTTTCAAGCACATAGTCAAGATCATCCTTAAGAACCTTAAATACTACTACAACCTCATCTTCAAGCTTCCTTGTTGGTTCAAATAACTCTTTCTCCAGTTGACTACCTATGAAAAATAGACCAAGTCCCTCTTCTTCATTTGAAAGGACCTCAGACAAGTCTTCTTCTAATGGAGCAACCTCTTGAGATGGAATGTTTATGGGGCTATCTTCTCTTTTCTTGGTGAACTCATCTTCTTCAACCTATACCAAATCATAATATACTTTAAAGAAGTTATAACCTACTCCTATAATGTCAAATAGATCAATTGAATTACCCTTTGAAATTATATCATCCTCAATCACCATTTGATGACCTTGTAAACTTTCAATATTGTCTTGATCTCTAATCTCCTTGACTATTATAAAGCTTTCTTCCACCACTACTACAATTTGTTGAGGGCTACCATGATGAAGAGCAATTTTCATATAATCAAGAAGGTCATATAGGTCATGTCTAATGGAAGTATCTCTCTCATGTGACTCATCATGTTACTTCAACTTATCATCTTTTTCACTTTTGAAAACTAAATGGTGTTCTTCATTACCAAGTTACATCTTTATTGTAAACTCATGTTCAAGCTCTGACAAGCCATCATCATAAGCTATGGATCCAACATGGTATTCATTATTTACCTCTTCAAGGATTGGCATAGGACATTCTCATAATTTATCTAAGATAGGTGAGATGTATGTGACATTTCCTTGATATAGCTACTTATATTCAACAACCATGCTCTCCTCTTTTTTTGACTATAACACTTGGATCCAAGATAGAAAATTAGGCTTATGATTTTATTTCATAGATTATAGTGTTTTTTGGGGAATTAAATTAGGTATGTGCAATTGAGGTGGTGTTTATTTTTATCTTCTATTGATTGATGTAGATGCTAATATACAACCTTAATTTTCTTCATAAGGCATGCTTCAAAATCAGACCTTGATTGATCATGATGAATAGTCCTTTCAACACAAACCTTTCTTTATTCTTAGATCCTTTCTTTGATATATTTTCACGAGGGTAATGTTGAGAGGAGTTGGGAGGAACCTTAATGACTTTAAAACTCAATTGATGGGAGCTTATGAGGGGTGATGGGAAGCTCAACATGAGATTGACATGGGGTGAAGGAAGGAAGATAAGATGAGTGATGTTTTAGTCATATAAAATGTAAAAATTGGTAACTTGAGCATGGATAATGATACCCAACCCATATGTCCCTCTTTCTTGCTTTCATGACCCTCATAGGCTTATTTTCATTGATTCCCAACCATTTGTAGCCTTCTAGACTTGACCATAGTTGATCTAGGGCCCTCTCTTCATGACCAATCCACCCCCCAGGTCATGTCTACCTAGGAAAATAATGCCCAAATAGGATAGGAGTGTCAATTCCACTATTTCTTACTTTTTTCACTATTTTTTAAGCTCATTTATATCCACAATAGTCAATTTATTTTGGTTCTCCATCCTTCTCCTTGTTGGCCTCACATGAGCAAATTTAATCCATGATCAATAGATCCCTATCAAAGCCCATTCAAA
The DNA here is from genome assembly GCA_037957365.1 of Torreya grandis. Classification (NCBI taxonomy): domain Eukaryota; kingdom Viridiplantae; phylum Streptophyta; class Pinopsida; order Cupressales; family Taxaceae; genus Torreya; species Torreya grandis. Next base: position 238,243 of record JARHVA010004463.1, read on the forward strand.
GATAATTTGGAAAGTGTTGGAAAATATTATCAAGCAAGCAACAACACAAGTTAAACCTCTTAGGAAATCTTACCTATTCTCTTCATACAACCATCTAGTATAGTCATAAGCACGTCTAAATCTCTGCACTAATCCCTGGTCTTATCAAGCATACCTAGTTTAGTATTTCCATGCATTTTCATATCACAATTACACTAATAACTTTCAAAGGGATAAATACATATGGATTGATCTCTCTTTAGAGTATTGGTATGTAAGCAACATGCCCACACATGTGGTGTAAAGCACATATAGTGCATCTTACAAACACTAACCCCTTTTCCCTATTTTCCAATGTTTTATTTAAGTACATTAAAGGATTAAAAATTAATGAAATCATATCTATAGGGAGTATAGTTAATAGAAAAGCTTTACAAATTTAAAAACAATGTCACACATACCTACCAAAAAAACCCAGAAAGCTCAGACTCTCAGGACAACAGTACTGAATAAAGACTACAACACTAGCGCCACTCCTGTCTAATTTTAGTACTCTTGTCTAATAAAAAAATGAAAGCTAGAATCCTATTTGTGATAGTTTTCCAGGTCTACATAGTTAATATTAGACCCTATCTTGATCGGATCAGCATAGTTTAAGTGATGTCTTATTTTCTCACTTTTATTACTATTTTTAGAAAATATTTAATTACAAAAAAAATTCACAAATCAATAGCTTATTTATTTCATATTATTTACTAATTTTTCAATCCAAATCCTTTAAATAAATTAGGAATAAAACCCCAATATTCCTAAAAAATTTAAATCATTTGGTGAAACCAACTTACTTTGTGTGTGCACAAAAACCCTAGAAACCCTAGGGTAAAATTCTTACTAATTTTTCCAGTAAATTTACAAATTTTTACTTAAATATTTAAATAAAAAATTCATTGAAATTTTAAAATTTAGTAGTAAATTTTAAAATAATTTTTATTTTAAACCCTAGTTACCCATACTAGGTCCCAATAATTTTTTAATTCTTTACTAGCATAATAAAATAAGAAAATCCATTCAAATTTCAAATTCAATAGTAGTTTTCAAAAAAATTATTTTTCAAAACCCTAGTTGCATTAAATTACTAATTTTTCAATAAATTTTTTATTTTTTACTTGCATATTTCACTCAAAAATTCACTTTAAATTTCAAAATTTCATAGTCAATTTCAAAATAGTTATTTTTCAAAACCCTAGTTGAATACACTAGGTCCTCTTGCTTTTGAGATATCACCTTACATTCAAAAATCAGATTTAAAAAATGGATCTCACTTATTTACAAATTTTTCTTAAATCTCTTGCACAAAATAAGGAGACCATCATTGGTCCTATCATGTACATGAAAAATTAGTTCAAAGCTTCATTATTTTCATTTCATGCTTACTTTTTATAATAATGGATGATATTACAAAATTCATTGCTAAAAAAGGCACAAAGTTTCAAAATTCTTTTTGCATACTCTCTCTCTCTCACTCATATGGAAAAAAAATCAAGTTTGTCATGTTAAACATGTTATAAATATTATTATTTATTTGAAAAATTTCTATATATTGATGTACAATGTCATGCTTTATATCCCTTGATTTCTATCTCTCATATGGAAAATTTTCAAGATTATCATGATAAACACATTAGAAATGCCATAGCACATGTCAAAGTTTCTTATTCATTTATGCACAAATTCATGCTCTCTCTCCCTTGTTCTCTATCTCTCATGAGGAATGCTCTTTATAAACATATTTATATTCAACTTATAACTCCAATTTCATGAATTTTATCCCATATACATGGTTTCTACATAGAGGAACCATTGAATAAGCTAACAACCACCTATCAAGTTTCAATGTCATATCTTATGCATAGGGAAGAACTTCCTTCTCCTCCTCTCCACTAAGAGGGTGATAGCTACTTTCCCTCTAACTAGGTCCATGCTATCACCCCTATAAAATGTGAGGTAGGATATACTATTGTTTCTAATGCATACATTCACTCTATAGCTTCTTCAAATTCTATTCAACATATGTGCTTATATGTTCAATCAAAAGCAACTAGGCTTTGCACTTGTGAGACTCTAAGGGTTAAAATCACAAATATGAGAAAGTTAATTTCAGATTTACGAATGTAAAACTATCTATTACATGAAAATATCACAACATTAGAAAATCATATTAAAATACACAAGCCTCAATGACAGCCTAGTGTCAATCATGTATATGCACATTCACCTAGTTAGTGGGTTGCAAGCAATGTTACATATCAAAACAATAAATCATAACAAAGTAACTCTACAACTAGTGATTAAAAAATCATTCAAATATAAAATAAGAGTTCAAGTGAGGTGGAAAATGATTAAATCCAAGTTGATCAAATGACCTCCTCTACATCTAGTGAGAAGATCCAGATATTATTTTGCATATCATAGAATGCATGGGCATCACACAAATTCATGTTTGGAATTGAAAAAACATATACAATAGATCATTTCTAATGAGGACCCTATACAAGCTAAATCAGTCAAGCACTCCATAGTGACATAGGAACACATTCATAAAGGGTCAAATTTAGAAATAGTATAAAATTGGTTATCAAAGCATAACTCAGAACAATAAAAGGATCAAAAAGCAAAATTAGAGAAACAAACAACACCACAAGCACAATTAAAGAATAAAAAAGATGAAAATATACCTCTCTAAAATGAGGCTCAAAGTTCAAAGTAGTATGGGTTTGGTCAAAAATTCCTACAATAGTTTGATTATCAAGGTCAAGGGTCGGGAAAGTATGCTTGAGGAATCACTACTCCTATTCCAGTAGTTGATAATGTTTATCACCAAGGTTTTGTATTTATTGAAAATCATAAGGAAAATCATTCATAGACATAATTTATCAAAGGAAAAGATCCAGATATAGCAAAATTCAACACTAGCATTCCATTGGTTCAAAATCAAGAGGATAATGATGAGGAACAATATAGGCTATTATGATCTCTAAGATATCAACAATGAATCTGAATATTTAGAGTCATATTCACGGCCATTCCTTCATGATTCACAATCATGCATGATTCCTTTGTTTGATACAACACACCATGATAGGGGGTCTCCCATGAAACTCATTAGTTAGTATCATTTCTTCTTAGCTTACTTGTACATAGTTTATTTTTTATTACTTGTACATATCCTTCTCATGATTGATTGTACATAGCTCAAATATTCAAAAATATGAAAAACATTCAAATATTTCAAAATACCAAAAATATTCAAATATTTCAAAATACAAAAAGATGAAAATAATTCAAAAACATTAAAAATATTTTGATTATATGCATCATCCATGCTTTACATTTCTACTATCCTACTAGACTTATCTTTGATATTCTATGCTATTGTTTGTCGATTTATCTACATTACCATGCTTCACTTGATCTCTTTTTAGTGTGTACAATGACATCCATCTCTTTGATTGCTTCACTCTACCTATTAAGGGGGCATCCTACTTATACATCAAGACATACATTAATATACATACCCAATGAGGGCATCTTATACATGATTAGACCATCTAGGTTATGTCATTCTTACACCACACAATCTAGTTATCATGTTGATGTACATTAATTACTAGCTTACATAGATTACTATATTGACATCTCACTAGTATATAACACTTGTGTATTTCTTAAGCATATACCTAGTATTATACTATCATGTCTTGCATATATTTAGTTCTTTCTTTGATTAGTTATATGAATTTGTAATTATAGTTTCTTACATGATTTATTTGCTTCCTTAGCATTAGCTTGATGTGATTGTATTTTCTTAGTTCTTGTTTATCTCCTATATGTGCCTTAGGAAATTTTACAATGTTATTTTCTTTTATTCATGTGTGTGCCTTAGGACATTTGTCATTGTCCTTTTCCTATAATCCTTTATGTGATTGTGGATTTCATGGAAAATTACTTGTTTTAATTATATGTATATGTGAAATTTAAACATGCCTTATATGCTTGATTTCTAGTTTGAGTGACATGTGCCTATATCCCTTATTTTCTTGGCCCCTTAGCCACTCTTGTACACTTCTTACTTCTTTCCTTATGTGCTTGTTACTTGATTTTTTGCAATGCCATGATCCATATCATGCATTATTTGTGTTTTATTAGATGTCGTGATAGACATCATACTCCATCTCTCCAACTAAAAACTAACTAGTTTAGTACATTACACATGCTTTTACATTGTTATATCTATCTAGGCATACCCTTATTGATCTAACAATCTCTCAATACAAACCATGCTATATCTTGAGATATGTTGTCATTTATCATTGATATATCATATATTTTTTTATCATAACATGCTTGTAAGCCTCTTTCTTCTAAGGGAGTTCATTACAAGGTCTCCATTCCTACCCTAACAGAGGGGGAAATAAATAAGGGTTTTTTCATAGAGATCAAAGCTCCTATCAACAATAAAATATAGTTTTTAAACAATTAGAACAACAACCAGACATCAAACCAATCGGAATAGACCAAACAAATAGTAAAAAATATAGAATAATCATCATATTTAGCCCTAGACAATAGCACCAAGACTAGATTAAAATACTTGTGGTGATACTATCCATTTCCAATACTCCTATCCAAATAGAAAAATAAATAAATTTTCCAAAAATAAATAAAAAGGTAAGTTTAATTATTGTTTTATTAGCTACAATTCAGACTAGAGTCAACAATTTTAGTGTAGTTTTTCTCAGAGAATATAGATATAGGGGGATCATGAATAACATAATGAATCTCAATTCCAATTTTAGATAGGGTAGTTAGTATAACTTCCAAATTATAATCCATGTTTCAGACACTAGTGATTAAGGAAAATGTGAATGGCACATTTGTTTTCTTTCTTTCTTAGTTTAACATTAACCAAACATTCTTAGAAGTTGTGTGCCTTATTTCATCTATATGTGGTTAGAATTATTTTTGGTTTGTCTTTCATACAATCTTAACTTCCAAGTTCCCAAGTTCTCTAGTTCCTAAGTGGCTTTCACATAAGCTAGATTCTTATTTTTGGAGTGGCTTTCATACAAGCCTAATCTCCATCTTTCAAAATGGCCAAGAGTGGCCTAGTTTCTACCATACATTTATATATTCATGCCTACACTATTAGATTATAGTATATTAATGGACTTCAAGATCCATCTCATATGACACACATTCCATACTGGTATCAGTTTATAGCTTCACTTCATAGGGCAACAATGGAGTCAAAGGTCTAGCTAGCCTTGGTATTCTTGAGAAACCTATTCAGAGGGATTCGACATATAGTCCAAACATTGATCAACACATACATAACCACCTAGTTTTACTTAGTAGGTGATGATGGATCCAAAGGGTCAGACTTTACATTTTTGAGCCACTTTTTGGAGAATTGAGCACTCAACTCTGTTCATGATATTACACTTCATACAACACACTTCTAACATTACTCATCATCACTCAGCATCATAGTAGGTTTTATATTGGTCTACATAATTGATAAGGTGTATTCATTCCTTTCTATTCCTATCTTTTACCCAGCTTTGTACATTCTTATTTTAGATATAGTGTATTTAGTAAGAACTAATCTACTCTTTGTTTTCTCTTACATATTTACACTTCACAATGTGATCTCTCTATACACACCCATCATCACACAAGCTTCATGATCTTCACCCTTGTAGGTAAGTTAAAGTATTTTTTTTCCTTTATGCTAGTATTTCACTTTGTTGCATCACTAGAATAAAGTGGGGGGCAAATGTAGTCATATAAAATGAAAAAAATGGTAAATTTAGCATGGATAATGACATCTAACCCATACATCCCTCTTTCTTCCTCTCATAACCCTCATAGGATTGTTTTCACTGATTCTCAATCATCCATAGCCTTCTAGACTTAACTCTAGTTAATTTAAGACCCTCTCTTCATTACCAATCCATCCCCCTAGGTGTTATCTACCCAATACAATAGAACCCAACTAAGATAGGAGAATTGATGCCACTATTATCCATTTTTAGTGCTATTGTCAAAGCACATTTCTATCCCCAATTGTCAATTTATTCTAGTTCCCCATCCTTCTCCTTGTCATCCTAACATGAGAAAATTCAATCCATGACTAATAGATCCCTATAAAATCCCATTTAAGGATCATTTGTAAAGGGTTGGTAAATAATATCAAGAAAGCAAGAATACAAGTGAAACCACTCAGGCAATCTTCCCTATTCTCTATATAAAACTATCTAATGTAGTCCTAAGCACATCTAAATCTCTACACCAATCCCTAGTCATATTAAGGACACCTAGTTTAGCATTTTCTTGCATTATCATATCATAATTGCACCAAAAACTTTTAAAGGGAGAAATACATATGGCTTGATCCCTCTTTAGAGTATTGGTATGTAGGCAGGGTGCCCACACATGGGGTATAAAGCACATCCAATGCATCTTACACACTCTAACCCCATTTTCATACTTATAATTTTTTTGTTAAAGTACATTAAAGGCTTAAAAATGAATAAAATCATATCTATAGGGAGCACTATTGATAGTGAAGCTTCACAAATTTAGAGATAGTGTCACACAAACCTACTAAATAAAACCCAAAAAGCTTAGACTCTTAGGACAACAACATCAGATAAGGACTAAGAATTGGTGCCAATCTTGTCTAATTTTGGTGATCCTATCTGATCAAAAAATAAAATCCAAAATCCTATTTGTGATAGTGTCTTAGGTGTGTATAGTGAATATTAGACCCTATCTCAGTCGGATCAACATAGTTTAATCTAAGTCTTATTTTATCCATTTTATTACTATTTTTAGAAACTCTCTAATTAAAAATAAAATTCATAAATTAGTAGCATAATTATTGCATATTATTTACTAATTTATCAATCTAGGCCCTTTAATTAAATTAGGAATAAAACCCCAATATTCCCAAAATTGTTAAATCAGATGGTGTATTTATTTCCATTCATGTGCCACCAACTTTTCCTCAATCTTGGAGATTAGTCCCTTTATGTTAAGCATGTCACTATTATTTCTATAATAACCTCCCCTAATGAAAGACATCCAATTTTCCTTTGCTTATTTCACTAAAGTTATAACACCCTTAATGATATGTTTGGGAATTTCTTGCCCATATCCTTTCAATGTGTCAATGTATATCATATGCTTTTCATGATCCAATAGAGCTTATTTAAGGCTAGATATGGACTGATTTGGGGCATGATTAGGCATTATAAGGATGCCATTATACTACCATGACTAGTAATCTTGATGATTAGGCTACCAAGGGGGTAGATGAGTCTCATGGTAGGGTTGATAGTCTTGGCAATAGGGAGACTTATCAAAGGACTGATAGGGGTCAGTATAAGGTAGCTAAGGGTTATGATAAGGTGGGTAAGGATGAATGAACTAAATTATACCTCAATACCTATATAAATTCTCATTAGGCACATGAAGATGAATGAACTCATGAATGATATCTTTTCTTACCCTTGAAATGATGGATTATCATGAATTTGTTATAACTTCCTAGCTACAAATTTATTAGTGCAGTTATTGAAGCTCTCAAATATGGCTAAAAGGTATCCTTCCACATTATAAAAGCATGATTAATTCAATTTAATCTCATCCCACTCAGTGTGCCAAAACTGTTGGAGGTTTTAGGTTGCACCTTAGCTAAGGAGAAGAGTGTTCATGTCCAAACCTCAAACCTAGTCCAACATGGGAATTACCTTAGGCTATGGGTTACCTATTATTAGGCTAAACATCTAGATTTTAAGGGTCCATCTCCCTTGATTTTCTCATTTCAAATATCTCTCTAATATCTAAACTCTACGGGGATAAAAAGGTTAAATAAGATAAAATAATTGAAATCCTACTCTAAAGTGTGATGATGCACCTGATTATCTTTCTTATCCACTTAACTTGGACTTAAATGACACTGATGTACTATGCATAAGACTAACATACTTCCTTCACTATCTTCTAAAAAACAATGTTTCACCTAGAGTTTAGATTGAGTGATTGGAGTAGAAGGGAAATGAGAATAGGGCCTATTAAAGACACTTATAATTAGGTATCCACTTCAAGCTAGAGTCATCAATATCATAATACATTAAATTACCTTTAAGGAAAGGTTATTAGTACCTAGGTATACTTAGACCTACAAAGGTAATATTTAACCATTTTTTCATATCAAAATAAGCATAAAACACTAAGTACTAATGAAGAAACAACTACAAGAATTCTTATTCATTCATCTAATAGGTCTATAAGTACAAAGCTTGGTAGAGTTTCCTCATACTATCCTGAGGGATATAATGCAAGGCTAAAAGAATTTAATATATAAAATAAATGGAAAGAGAAGAAAGGGAATATGGCACTAAAAAATGGAGATGGGGTCATCAATTACCACATTTAACTCAAACTTTAGTTACAATAGTTACACAATTCTCACTATAACCCCCTCTATGCATTGGAGCTCCTTGATGGCTCCTTGAATGGGATATTAGCATTGAAATGAAGTGTTGGAATATGAGTAAAATTTAGTTACCATTTTTCAAAGGTTTTATCATGTTTATAATAGTCTATCACTCTTCCCAAAGGTAGTTACAATCATGAATTAGGCCACCATAATCATGGAGCAACCCACACTCCTCTAAAGTAGATTTACAAAGTCAAGAAACTATCTTATCCCTCCATCATGGATATGAAATGTTCATTGAATGGAATTAAAGTCCAACCATCAATCATATCATATTTACATTAAAATATTTCATTATTCCTTCAATGCCAATTGGAGATCTCTTGTTAACCAAATAGGCCAATTAGGCCTATTAGGCATGATTACCTAAGTGTTGATGTTGAGTGGCCATTAGAGACCCATAAGAGAGATTGATAACCTTTTAATACATGATATACATACCTAAAATAACATATTATACAATGATATAAGATCTCTTGATCAAAAAACACCTATAATTTTTCCTACCCTACTTCACTCGACCATTCTTCTTTAATCACTTGCAAACTAGCTATTTTGAAATAAGTTTTGGAGGGATTTATAGTTGTATTTTTTGGCATATGAAGACTTGATAATCTATATCAAATCCTAAAACATCATCTCTAACCATTATGAGCTCCTCAAATAATTATGCAACCTCTTTTATTCTTAAAATTTTATAAAAATATAAATTTTTGATACTTATTTACCATGTCTATACAATCAAGTACCATGGGTGGAGTCCTCTCTAAGTTTAATTTACCATTCATGAGATTTCTCGGTCATTCTCAAATTCTAAGATACCAAAACACCAAGTTTTCTACAACTAGGTTTGCCTAGGGTTTCAATGGAGTATAGGAGTGCTCAGGGGTCTTAAGGATAGTTCATAATGTATGAATGTCAAAGTATGGAAATAATTCCATGGATCTCAAGGGTATTGACCTACTCACTTTAAATTAATGGGTTGGGTTTCCATGTAAAGGGTGGATGAAGATATAAATGTTAGAAAGTGACCCTAGTGTAGTTTACAAGCCATTTATGAGTGCTTAACTTCTTCATGTTTATTAATAAAGATATTCCCCATAATTATAATAAATCTCTCATTAATATTTAGTCCATATGGATACTTAAACTTTTTTATTAGCCTTGGCTTTGAGTGTGTGTGTGGTGGAGTAGGTGAGCACTTGAAGATGGAATTCAAATTGTATGTGTGTATTGGACTAGCTTGAGTAAAGTTTGAAGGATATTTATTTATTTTTACCACCTCTTAGCATTTTTAGCCTCCTTTTTGGGTCTTAAAAACCTTCATACATATTTCATTGATCATTGAATTGGTTACAACAACTTGAAGGTATCTCAAAGTGTCATTAGGGTTTGTATATAGGCTTAGATGCCTGACATGTCATCTCTTCTTCAAGGTTTATGACTATTGATCTAGTAATATACTTACAAATGAGGATAAATTACCTTAATCCATCATATTCAATAAGAAAAATACCCTCTATAGGTCTCTAATGTGAATGTAGACATTCTATAATATAAATGTGCCTTTTTCCTGCTAGATAAATTTAACAAACAAGATTTTGTATAAGATATAATAGTGTGTATTCCCACTATTTTTCCAACCAAATAGAGTATATCACTACCTTAAATGGGTCATTATGACCATTTATACTAAATTTGAGGGTCTGTTTGTGCTTTTAGTTGTCTCAAACCATCCATTTTGGTTCAAACTAGTTTCACATTGCCTGTAGATTATGTTTGATCAAGAAACCATGAGTATGACCTATTTAGTATTTTCCCCTAAGGTATTATGGAACATGGAGAGTTTTTTTTATACTTAGGGTAATAATCATTCTTAGTTTATGGTCATTTTATTCCCCTTTCTTTATATATCTTTCCCTCTTTATGATTAAGGATCAAGTCTGCTTATGTTTGAGTATGCTTGTGTAGGTGTCACTCTACCTAATTCATTTGTAGTAAATTTTTTTTTTCATTCCCTATAATGTGAACCTTGACCCCCCCACCTTGTATGAAACTTTATTCTTAGCCTAAATAATATGGAATCATTGACATAAATTAGTGATGTCATCTATAACCATGTGAATCTTGTTGACTACCTACAAGGCTTTGTTACTAGGCCTCTTTCGGATGAAGATGAGATGTAAAATGCTTGAAAACATTTGTATAAATATTTAATATAAAAATTAACTACATTTTAAAATTCACATTCTATGATGTTCATTCCAATCCTTGTACCTTGAGTAGTAGTATTTCTTAGTGAAACCCTACTGTAATATGCCTAAAAGATGGATGTAGGTGTGATTTAGGACTCTCAATTGACTATATGGCCATATAGTCCCAAAAATATATGGTTTCAATCTTATGATGTTTCTTTATGGTGCTAATTTACCTTTTAATCTTTCTTTCAATACACATGGTTCTCTCCACTCTATTTTTTACAACTTAGCCTATTTTATTCTTGGCATGTTAACTATAAGTCTTAACCTTGAGTAGATGCTAATCTACCTCCTCTAAGGTGATTAAAATTAAGTTTACACTCTAATTTGATATAAAATTTAAACATATTTTCACAAATTCTGTCCTTCTATCATAATTAGAGTAGGGTTCCTCATATGCATTAACTTGTTGTAGGTGTATACTCACAAATGTTAACTGTGTGAACACTTGAGTGTCATGTTTGCTAGTGATCAATAGTTGTTTAAATCTTAGAAATATATTCATACATTCACTCACCTTTTTATAATTCATATTTTATCATTATGTCATCAATTTCCATATCCTTGAATTACATACACAATATCCTCTTGTAAGATCTTATTACAGTATCCTAAAGGGTTGGTTATAGGTGTGCTTCTTGTGTTAGACCTTGAGAGTGTTAAAGTATCTCACATGAAAGATATAGACCTCCTTGATGATATTTTATCTCTTTAAATTAATATAGGAATCTTGAAATTCCTATGAAACACCATTCTTACACAAATTTCCTCACATGTTATGGATATGATAGCTTAAGGGCTATAGGTATACATCAAGTCCTGTATGGGATAGTGATTGAGGATAAGAGGTATGAAGTGGGTTTGTGATGGATACACTTGAAGATATTACTATCCATATTGAGGCTACTTATTTTTATTTCTCACTTAAGATTTAAACTTAAAAAATCTTCTCAAAAGCTCGGTCACTAAGGGGCTATAAAATCTATTATACGGACTAAGACTCTTATGTTAGAAAGCATGAGGTGAAGGGATTGAGAAAACACATGATATAAAACTAGATGATAAACTATTATATTTATTTTCATTCACCCTTACACCATTTTTTCACTTTCACCCAATCACATCTCTTGAAGTAATCTCATTGTGACTATTGTAGATGTTGTTAGACCTATGTATAGACAGTGGAGGGGCATAGACTATCTCCAAGGTGAAAGAATGTCCTTCAACCTATTTGACTACCTTTGGAACTTCATACTCAACTTAAAGGAGAACCACTCACCATCATTATGTTGATAGGAAAAAATAAACTAGTTTACCTTAACATTCCCAAAATTAACTTAATTTTTGATAATAAGGTAACTTGGGATTACTATTAGGCCTTAAAACTTTGATTTTAATGTCTTCACTCAGTTTGGTTTGTTGATATATATACCTAGTGAATAAATTCACCTAATAACCATTTTATCTTCTCTATGTAGACCCTTTCAGATATCCCAAAAGCCTTTTTTCTTGGGGTAACAGTCATCACTGCTATAGGTGATTAATTGGACTAAGTTTACACTTTCTTCCATCATTTAGGCCATCAATAACCTATCTAAGAATCAAGAATATATTTAGAGCATGAAAATTGAATGATTTTCCACATAACACTTTAGACAAGTATTTTTTAGCCCTAACTTGGGTGTCACTCTATCATATCTCCTTCTCAGACCCTTACTATAGTGGCATTATTGTAGGTGTAGAGCCCTTTCAAAGAGACAATCATTTTATTTTGATCATTTAAAATTACATGAATGGTATAAATTTATTTAGGTGTTATTTAGGTGTCCCTAAAATATTAAATTATATATAATATCTTGAATTCTTCCTTCATTTATCTTAACCTGCTCTTCACCATTGAATTTATGCCTTTGATCTGAGTTCTTGAGAGCCTTGATTGAGTTCTTGATTAGGAGAGAAGCTTTCTTGTTGACCTTATATCCTTTAGGCCTCCTTCACTTGACTATTTGATGTATAATTTTGATACCTTACACATTAAGTGGAAGAAATCTATATTTTTTGGAGGCATTCAAACCCTTGTACATAATACACCCCTTACTCATGATGAATGGGCAAATGAAACTATAGATTAACCTTATAGTGACTTATGGATAATGTTGTGCATGAGGATGAATGTATTTATGGATCTAAGAGTCAAAATATACATGAATTATACTAATTAACTATTAAAAATCTTCAAACATCATCAACTTTTTCACATAAGTGTAATAAATACCTATAATTTCAAGAAACTCAGTCCATACTCTGTAAATTAAAAAAATATTAGAGTTTGTTTTATTTTTACACTCCCACACATGCGAGGTAGGGGTGTAAGTGATGTATATGGTATAGGAGGTATTTATAAACACAAAACAATCACTTGTTTGCATAAAATTTTCAATAGCAGACTAAAACCATTACAATCCTTAACCCTTGCATAAACATTCAAGCTCATATGAGTGGCTAGATTGTTAGCCATTTTTGATAAATAATGAGAAATGGATTTGGAGATAATTTTGATGTATAATAAATTAAAGGGACTCCATTTCACTACCCAAAATAAAAGGCAATGAACTTCTCTCTCATATCTATACTAAATGAAAACTTGAGATGATGCACAAGATGCCAAAAGGAGCAAAGGAAAGATGGAATAGGTTTTTACATTGTAAGTTATATGAAACTCATATAAATATTGAGATTACACTTATAGAGTATAAATACATCTATAGGATAATATATAATAAATACCTTATAAGTACACCTATACAAACTTGGTGAAAACACTTGAATTTGGCTTAAAACTACCACATCTACCTTGGAAGTTGATAGAAGAAGGGTGACAAGTGTTTACATATCTGGTGTAGGCTTGTAAAAATATACCATGCCTATTTAAACATTGAATTTTCCCTCCAATGTGTCATATCATTCAAAAACCACCTTTTGAAGCCATAAAAGGGAAATAAAACACATAAGTGGGATGTACATTATGATTTGACTTTTTCACCTTTATGAAGAATGGTATGGACTATAAGAGGGTGTAAAAAACATTAAAATCATATTAATTTTATAATATGACCCCATTTTATCCCTTAATATACTTTAACTAACTTTACCAAGGTCATAAATGCCTAGAACAACATTAGGTTTTAGAAGTCTTTTATCTTAATTTTTTCATATAAACCTTAAACAATGCTACAAAGAGTAAAATGGATATTTGGAGGACATATCAAGGTATAAAATGAATTTAAAGCCCATGACAAGATCAAGTTTCAAATGTAGGGTTAACCAATTTAAACTAAGGATCAAAATTGGTCAACATTTATGGTGACTCCTAGGGGTGACCAACCTACTAGTTAAGAAAACTCAGAGGCTCAAGTATGACATGAATTGAAAGATTACAATCATGTACTGATCAACTAATTTTCACTTTATGACACTTCTTGTACTATATGAAATCAAAACACATAAATACAAGCAAGGGAAATAACCTAATAACCTACTTCTAAGAGACACATCAAATAAGACACATAAACAACAAGAAAAAAATACAAAATTGTGTACCAAATTTATTGAAGGTAGGATAGATAACCCAAAAAAATTGTATATACAACTAACCTCAGTATAAATTCTCCCTCTTGTATCAAAGGGAAAGTTTATTTGGATTCTCTTCTAACAAGGTAGGAAATGGTTTGTAGCAGGTAGATCTATGAGTGAAAAATTTGTTGTAGTCTTTTTGTTGACCAATTCATTTATGATGCTCCCAAGTGCCATATTAATTTCAAATATATGGCCTATGAACACATAATCACTATTTGTATCAAGGTTTACCTCTGTCTTCTCTTGATTACTTTTGACCTCTTTGAAGAGAGTTAGTATACTTTGGGAATTCTTCATGATAGTTGTCTCTTAGCTCCAAAAGATCAAGTACCATTAGGATTTCACTTTGAAGAACATATTCAAAATCAACATTAATAACCTTAGATACTATTTTAACTTCATCTTCAAGCTTCCTTCTTGGTTTAAACAACTCTTACTCCAACTGACTACTTGCTACAAATAAACCAAGTCCCTCTTCTTCATGCTTTTCAATCTTTAAATATTTTTCATTAGGGAAAGGGATATATATAATAGGAATAATAGGTTGGTAACCCTATTTAAGGACCTCAAATAATCATATTATTATAATGGAGTAACCTCTTGAGATGGCATGTTTATGGGGTTGCCTTCTCTTTGCTTGGTGAACTCATCTTCTACAACCTAGACTAGATCATAGTCCACTTCAAGGAGGTTATAAATCTCTCCTATAATTTCAAATAGATAACTTTAATGACTATTTTAAATTATATCATCCTCAATCACCATTTTAAGACCTCGTAAACCTTTAGTGTTGTCTTGATCTCCAATCTCCTTGACTAGTTTGTAACTTTCTTCCATTATTATTATAAGTTGTTGAGGGATAACATGATGAAGGGAATATTCCATATCATAAATAAAAGTCTTATATTTCATCCTCATCATGTACAATGGAAGTATCTCTCTCATGTGACTCATCATGTTTCTACAACTTAGTCTTTTACACTTTTGAAAATTGAATGGTGTTCTTCCTTACCAAATGGAGTCCCTATTTTGAACTCCTATTTAAGATCTGAAAATTCATCATCATCATCATCATCATCATCATCATCATCATCATCATCATCATCATCATCATCATCATCATCATCAATTATGGATCCAAAATGGTATTCATTAGATAACTCTTCAAGGAGTGTCATATGACATTATTTAAATGTCTCCAAGATAGGTTAGATGTATATGGCATTTACTTGATCTAGCTGCTTATCTTTAACAACCATGCTCTCATCCTTTTTTAACTACAACACTTGGATCCAAGATGAAAACTTGGGATTATTATTTTATTGTGTAGATTGTAGTGTTATTTGGGGCATGAAATGAGGTATGTGAAGTGAGGTGGTGTTGATTTTTTATCTTCTTGGATTGATGTAGATACTGGTCTATAACCCTAATTTGCTTGGCAATGCATGCTTTAAAATCAGACCTTGATTGATCATGATGACTAGTCATTTCAACACAAACCTTTCCTTCTTCTTAGACACTTTATTGGATATATTTCCATGAGTGGAATGTTAAGATGATTTTGGAAGAACTTGTATGAATTTTAAACTCAATTTATGGGAGCTTATGAGGGGTGATGGGAAGCTTAGAATGATATTAACATGGGGTGAAGGAGGGAAGACAAGATGGGTGATGGTGTGTTAGTTGGCCTTCATGTGTTGTCAAATTCTCCTCATTATTAGAGGTTAGTCACTCTATGTTAAGCATGTAACTATTGTTTCTATAATACCCTACCCTAATGAAAAACATACAATTTTACTTTTCCTACTGCACTAAAGTTCTAACACACTTAATGACATGTTTGAGAATTTCTTGCCCATATAATTTAAATGTGTCAATGTTTATCATATGCTTCTCATTATCTAATAGATTTTGTTTAAGGTTAAATATGGAATGAATTGGGACATAATTAGGCATGTCAGGTATGTCATGTTGTTTCCATGATTAATCATATTGATGATTAGGTTGCTAAGGGGGTAGACGAGGTTCATAGTAGGGTTGATAGTCTTGGTAATATGGAAACTTATCATAGGACTAATAAGGGTGAGTATAATGTTGATAAGGGTCAGGATAAGTTGGGTAGAGATCATGATGGAGTTGGAAGGGGTCATAAGCCTACTCATAAGGGAACGGATGACATAATTTTTCCTCATATACCTCTATAACTCCTCATTACGCACATGAAGATGAATGAAATAATCAATGATAACTTTTCTTACCCTTGAAATGATGGATTGAAATGAATTTTTTGTAACTTCCTAACTACAACTCTATTGGTGTACTACTTGAAGCTCTCAAATATGGATGCAAAGTGTCCTTCTATGTTGTCAAAACATGATTAAGGCCCTTGAATCTCATCCCACCTAGTGTGTTAGAACTATTGGAATTTCTAGGTTACACCCTACCTAAGGAGAGGAGTGTTCATGTCCAAACCTCAAACCTAGTCCACCATGGGAATAACCTTAGGTATGGGTTATGTATTATTAAGCCAAACCTCTAAATTTTGAGGGGATAGCTCCTTTGATTTGCTCATTTCAATAATCTTTATAAGATCTAAACTTTTGGGGGATGAAAAGTGTAAGTAAGAATTCATAATTGAATTCTTACTCTAGAGTGTGATGATGACCAGATTGTCTTTCTTATCCACTCAAATTAGACTCAAATTACACTGATGTACTATGCATAATTCTAACATGTTGCCTTTAATAGATTCAAAACAACAATGTTATACCTAGAGGTTAGATTGAGTGATTAGAGTAGAAGCATAATGAGAATATGGCCTGGTTAAAAGCACTTATAATTAAGCATATATTGATACCAATAGCCACCCCCATCTTTATTTTTTAAAAAGGCCCCCCTGTGATTGTTTCCAAAACTTTTGTATTCTAGAATAAGTGTGAAATATTGTTTGATATTGAATTTTAAAAGTAGGTCAATCTTTAAAAAAGACATGAGCTTTGGTGTATCTAATTATGATCATTTTTTTAATGTTGATAAACAATCATCTTTAAGGTGATTAATTTTAGGTTCCATGGAAGAAGTCAAGGTTCCCAAATAGTAAACTCTAGGGGTTTGAATTTAAACATTCACAAGAAAATCTAGTGGGAAATTTTATGCATGATCAGGTTTTAACTTAAAATTCATGCACTTTTTTAGATCTAACACTTTAAACTTGTTCACTAGATTTAATCCAATGGTGTATCAAGTTTGAAGTATTTTAGAAAGGTATATAGTTAATGATTCAGGACCTAGTAAGGATCCAATGGTGATCATTTGATCGAAGGTTTTAAATCTAATGGTTCAAATTAAAGCTAAACCTATAGGACCTCTTTAGGGATTTACATGTGGCATTCAGTTATTGGATCAATAAATTCCATTGTCTTAAATTTAATAGGTTCACTCCCATCATTTGACATCTATGAGGACATATTTAACATGACCAAACCTATCAAATTTAACCCAGACAATCCCTGAAGCCTTGGGAACTCTTGAGGTCTTTACACATGGCTTTTAGTTCTTGGATTAATAAATTCCATTATCTTAAATTTGATAGGTTCACTCCCATCATTTAACATCTGCAAGTATGTATTTGATGTGACTAAACCTATCAAATTTAACCTAGATAATCCTTGAAGCCTTGGGAACTCCTGAGGGATTTACACATGGCATTTAGTTATTATATCAACAAATTCTATTATCTTAAATTTGATATATTTTTACCTATGATTTGATGTATATGAGGATATATTTGATGTGATTGAACCCATCAAATTTAACCTAGATAATCTCTGAATCCTTGGGAACTCCATTGTCTTAAATTTGACAGGTTCACTCCTATCATTTGATGTCTATAAGGATGTATTTAATGTGATTGAACCCATCAAATTTAACATAGATAATTTTTAAATCCTAATCAAAGGGGGCATTTCTAAAAAATATTTTAAGAAATTCTTAGATTTTTATGAAGACAAACCTAGTATTTAAAGATCTTAACCTAACTCATTTTGTGTTTTTAAACATAAAATTCTAAATGATGTTTTTAAGCATAGGATTCATATAATCATGGAACTGATTAAAAGGTAAGAATCTTATAGGATATAATTATGATCACTTATTTATTGGATTTGTTCCAATAACGCATCAAGCTTGAAGCCTTTTAAAAAAGCATGTGATTAATGATCTGGCCCTAGCTAAGATATAATGGTGATCACTTGCCCATTGGATTTGATCCAATGATTGGATGAAGTTGAGGACTTTTCAAAGGCCTCATGAGATTGACACATGGCATAATTATTTATCTTAAAGATAAAAATACTAATGAAATGTAAGGACCTATATTTAGTTTTTCAAAGCAAAATAAAGAGGACTTTTGAAAGCTAATGGCTAGCCTTCAACTAAAATTTATGAAATTTGTTTCAAAAGGCATGAAACCCTACCACATAAGCTCCACATAAGAATGGAGGATCAAAATGAAAGATATATTATGATTTAAAATGTAGAAGACATAATAATGAGGTCCCATCAAATCTAAGGCATGTATGAAATCAAGAGCTAGATATTTTTCCCATTAAAGCTAAAAAACCTAAAACTTATATAAAGGACTTAAGTTGGTTCAATTGATCACATAACAATCAAAGTAAGTTCAACTTGAATTTAGAGCAAGTTCCTTAGTGAGATATTTATTTTCATCAACTACAATTAAATGTTATTAATGGTGGTGGGTAGGTAATAAATGAATATTGAAGAAAAGTTATATCTAAATTCAGATAGTGAAGGAAGGGTTTTTAGAGACAAAGAGTTAGATTTAATAGCCTTAAATGTGCATGCAATAAAAGATTGGTCTAAATTATTCTTATTTATATAGGAGTTTCAACCAATTTCATAAAATGAAAAGAGGAATGCTATGGTGTACCAAAGATATAAAGACCTAGTATCAATTCAGTTGGCAGGCCTCCACAATGTGATTTCTAAACTAGAGGTAATGCATTGCATCAACCTTCTTGTTCCTATTTTTGTTGACTGTAGAATAGATGGAGAATGGATTATTTATGAATGAAGTTTCAATGGAGTTGAATGTATATCTCCCATGGCCTTTGAGGCTTACTATCATGTCCCTTTGCCTCATGTCAATCTCCCATCCTTGAGAGAATGGAAAAATTCCCAAAACTTGGATTTAGTCCTCTCACCTTGGTTAATCTAAGGTTCCCGTGTTTTTAGGACCCCTAATGGCGAGATTCCTATTGCCCAATTTAGGGAGGGTGTTAGGGTAGCTATGAATTTATTGAATAGAGCCTTTGGTGCCTCTTCTACAACTTATTTGAGTAAGGTCTGGGTATCTTATGTACATTGCATGTTGGATCATAACTTGACCCCTCCCATTAGAGACTTAATAATTTTTTCTTGGCCAAAAAATTTACAACCATTAAGAGAAAGACTTCCAAGTAATTCTTTATGATGTCTTAACTCTTGGATTCACTCCTAGCCTCTATTAATTTCCTTGGCATCTAAAATTGGTCACCTGATGGTAGAACTATCATTTCCCATCATTAATCCAAATTACATATATTTAAATATAAGAATCACATACAATTAATATGTGATTGTATCTTCCCAATCATTTTTAAGGCAATCACTAGTATCCCTATGCCTATGCTTCATCCTCTAATCAAAAGACAAGTGGATACCATGGCTGATGTGTGGTTCTATCTAGATTGAATTATAATAAGGAAGAAGGAATCATGGTCCAACTATATAGATTAATTATATATGTTCCTAATAAGCTTGTAAAGCAAGAAATTTATTATCAAATCATCCATGGAATGGATTGACCTTGTAAGAAGAATAATAAAGCTTAGGTTCATCCATTTCCATTGGACATTGGTAGAATTATAATCAAGGATTGGAAATAGCTGGAGATCATGGTGGTATGCAAGAACTCTTTTGATTTCTAGCTAGATGATCTTAAGATGTGGGACCCTAATGATAGAGTAGCTAACCATATTTGAGATAAAAAGGTCCCAAAGACTAAGTATAAACATCAACTAGGTGTGGGAGATGGTATTTACACAAAGGCAAGGAACTTTGAATAAGTCCTATCTATGGTTAAAAACTACAACATAAAATTAGAACATAGGCTAGTTAGGGATAACAAACCCTCAAGAGAAATATGGAAACTACATCCCTTAAAATATCACTTGTTGATAGGACCATCTAGGATTGCACATCAAGAGCTAGCTATTGAAGGACAATCTTCTAAGCCTCAAGAAAAAGAATTGACAAAGTCATCCCAGGTTGGGAAACCTAAAGATGTAAAAGGAAAAGGTAAATATGTGATTCAAGATTCCAACATAGAGCATAGACGTGGTGAAGTTCCCCAAATTTAGGCATCCCCACCAAGGCCTTTTTCCCCAATAGAGGTTATTAGCATGATTGCTTTGAAAACATGAGAAATAATGCAAAGTACCCTTATCAATATCATAGCTTCTTATGGTTTTGATAAGGAAGAAGATCCATATAAGGAAAGGGGCAAAGAATTATTTCCATTGGATGGAGTAAAGAGATAGACAAAATTGGCCTTAGTTCCTCTAGCTTCAAGAAAAAGTCCTAGGTTAACTTTCATTCACCCTACTAGTGAAATTAACCACTTCAGTGGTGAAGATATAATTTATGGACCAATTATTCTTGATTGGTTTGTTTATGGGAAGTTTTAGAAGATACAATCTCTTTCTCCTTCACTATCTTTGACTCGAGTTAACATGGATGTTCAAGATAATGTCAAGCCTTGGATTCATGATATTTTGAATAGATAAGTAGATAGAATCATCTAGATCCTTCATAATAAGGAAATACAAGGGATTGATACCCAAAGAGCCTTCTAGGAGTTCAAATTTATAAATTCCTAAATATCCATAGGTAAAGGAGGCTAACCCTCAAGTCATTTTTAATCTAGAAACATCAACTCTTGAGAGAAAAATGACCAAGAAGGTTACTATTGGTATTGAGGAGTTCACCTTCCAAAAGGTGGAACCATATGTAGGTTTAACTCCTATTATAGGGTAGGTAGTAGTGGAGCATCCTATATTTAAATAATATTTGGTTAGTATGGTACTAGCCTAGTCAATAATGACCTTGGATAGAGTTTAGGGAATGAAACAGAGGATTCTCAACTTGGAGAGAGAAAAATAAGATTTAGAAGCTCAGGTCCTCCTTTCAATTCTTGAGGATGTATTGCAAGTGTTAAATAAATATTTGATGGACGTATTTGAGAATTTGAAAATAATTAAGCTTAGATTAATTTTCTTAAACCATCAAATTGAGATGGCACAAGCCTTAGACAAATTCATGGTAGTTTTGATGGATAAACAAGAGGATTTTATCACTTGGAGTAATGATGTCAATGACTTCATCAAGAGAGACACGAGTTTGGTAACCTAGACTAAGAAACTTCTAGGAAATCTATTAGATAACCCTTCTCAAACCACTACTATAATCCTTATTAGTGATGAATAATTCAAGAACAAGGTTGGTGTTCACATCTAGGGCATCAAAGATAATAAAGGTCATTCAACCAAGGACAACTAGAAGATCATTGATATCATCATTTCTATAGGGAAGCAAATTGTAGAAGCATAATGTATCGAGGAACTTGTATCTTAGGTTGATAATGAATTTGACAAATTGGTAGATCAAGAAGAGGATTGTATAATAAAGTTTGAAATAGATTTTAAATTTATCAAGGATCAATATACCAAGTTGAAAGACTTCCTCAAACATGGATAATTTAAGGACCTATAGAGTAAAGATTTACTCTACGTTTCATTCTATTTTTTTGTCGCACGCCACAAATTTTGTCTTCACATACTTTGGTCTGAGATGGTAGAGTTTTGAAACAAAGCATAGGTTCTATTTTCCTTTTTGATTCTTTTTTGTCTAAGTGTTGGGATCAAGTAGAAGCTGACAAGTGTCATCGTCTGAGGCATCCTTTCTCAAATGAAAGCTACCAAGTGTCATCATCCAAGGCACCTTTTATATTTTCTATGAGTTGGTTAGAATGTGCCACATATCTCATAGTGACTCAGCAGAACATGCCAAGTGTCATCATCCATGGTTTCATATTGGCACCCACATTTCATCTCTTTTTAGCAAAAGGTTTTAACAAGCTAAGTATCAGGAAAAAGTGGAAAGTGCCAAGTGGTAGTCATAGAAGGTCTTAGTTTTGCTTTTCTAAAAGTAACGGAAGATGCCATGTACCCTAGAAAAAGAGAGCAGAAGCCACCATGTGTCACGATTTGAATTATCTTCATTTTTGCTTCACTGATATAACAAAGACCATGGTGGGTCTTAAGTGTTGTTTCTAAAGTAAGCAGAAGCTACCAGGTGTCACTATCTATGTAAATATGAAATGAGACCTATTTGTTTCTATGGTATAAATAGAGTAAAGTAGAGACTACCACGTGTCATCTTCTGTAGGTTTCTAAAAAGGTAGATAAAATAAGTGGAGACTACCACGTAACCCCAGATAAGTAAAGCAGAGATTGCCATGTGTCCTTTAATGAAGCAGCAGAGATTAACACCTATTCTTGTATCCCTTTTAAAATTACTTGGGTAAGAAATGTTGTGGGTCTTATTTTATTTTAATCTATTGAAGTTTTGAGGAAGTGGATTGTGACAAGTGTTAAAGGTGGAACACTCCTGAGCAAAGACACAAAAGAATATAAGTTATGTGGAAAGTGCCGCGTGTCTTTGATAAGTGCTATGGAACATGCCAAGTGTCATCTTTTGGTGTCTCCTAAAGTAATAAGAAGGTTTTCAAGAAAATGGCTAAGTGTTACCTAGCATTGAAGAGAAGGGAGCATCCTACAATCTATTTCAGCCAATGAACTGCTAGAAGACAAAGTGTTCTAGAATCTATAAAATATCTTCTATTAGACATTTCCAGTTCAGTTAGATTTCAATTGGGCCATTAGATTGGGAACAAGCAGACAATTCAAAGTGAATCCAAGGCTATAAATAAGGGTGTAGAGATCACCAAAAGGAGATATCAAAGAGAATTTTTTGAGAGAATTACTGTTAAGAGTTTAGACTTTCTAGAGCTGTGACTAAGAATATCATATGCTTTTGTTCTATCTTCTTAAGTTGGAAGGTTTATGTAACTGCGCATGTTTCTATACCTCTTATGTGACTAGAAGATTAATGAGAAGATTGAATCCTATGCCTTTGTTGATATTTTTTGTGTTATTACAAAAGTAGTCTAGGCTATGTTGTCAAGAGTTTAGACTTTCTAGAGTTGTGATTAGGAATGTCATTTGCTTTTGTCTCATTTTCTTGAACTGAAAAGATTATATAACTGTGCATGTTTTTATGTCTCTTATGTGACTGGAAAATTCAAATAAGAAGATTGAACCCTATGCCTTTGTTGACATTTTATGTATCATTGCAAAAGTAGTCTATGTTGTGAGCCTCTGTTTCTATTATTTCCATCTTTTACATTGATCATGCACTTGTTTGCTCTTAAATGTAAATGAATCCTACGTATAGTTTCACTGTGCTCAGGATTAAGGTCAAATTACATTTAGGTGCATTGCCATAGTTGTATTTTCTTTCTTACATTTGTGTTTTTATTAAAATTCCTATCCCTTTTCCTAGTATACACTTGATTTAAAGAAGAATCAGCTTCTCTAAAATTTAGAGGTTATTTCAAGTCATAAGTCCCACATCTAGAAACTTCCCATTGTTGGTGTTTATTACAAAGCACAATTTTAAATCATCAACAATTTTTGGCATGCCCGGTGGGACCAATCTTGAAGTTTCTTTCAAGATCGTATGAACCAAAGAGCTATGAGGAGTCATAGCTGTGGACTAGTAACTAGATCACAATCTGCTATGAATCTAGGTATTCTTTTGTCACCTTTGGTAACTAGTCCAAGAAGAAGAGTCAACCAATTTATACCAATACCAAGAGCAAATATGGGAGCCCCTATACCCCCAAGAAATTATGTGAGCTGGAACACTGGTAGTCCCTTGATTCTCCCAATACCACCAGCCACTTGGGACCCTATCCTAGTGAATTCCCTAAAAGCTCTACCCAAATTTAGTGGGAAAGACTTTAAAACACCTGAGGAACATCTTCAAGATGTATCAGATGTTTGTGGTATACATGTCACATAGCAAAATGTGGCCATAAGATCATTAGCATCTTCTTTTAAAGGGAAGGCTCTAGAATGGTATTAGTCTTTGACCCTAAATACCATATCTACATGGGATCAGCTCGAAGATCTTTTCTTTGAAAGATTCAAAGAGAAGGGTGATAAGTCTTCTTTGTTACAACAATTAATTACCATTCAAAGGGCACCATAAGAAGCCATGATTGACTTCAATTCCAGATTTCAAAAGACTTGGGAAAGAATCCCTACTACAACTAGACCATTACCAAGTATGGCTATGGTATTTTATCTTAAGGCTTTGAATTTAGATATATCTATTATGATTCAGTCACTTGGAGGATAAAATTTACTAGAGGCTTATGACTATATGGTCAGAGCTAAGAACAATTTAATAGATGTTGGAAAGTTACCCCCAAGGCCTCCCATGCCCATATTCCAATAAATTTCCTTACCACCTCAAGAAGCCCCTAAATCTATAGCCCCACCTATGTCTATGTACACCTATCCTCAACCTCTATTAAAGAAATTGTCTCTACTCAGTCATCTGAGTTGGATGATGTCAAGAATATCCTAAGGACATTTTCTACTGAGCTGATCAATATAAAAAGATAGAAGAATACTCTCCCTAAGCCTCCATGTCAAGGCTATCAAGGAAATAGATTTTCATCTCAGCCAAACCAATACCAGGGTCCTCCAAGACAAACTAACCATCAGCTAGCAAACCAATTAGTTGCATTCCCCACACCCTCACAAACTATTCCTCCCAATTCACATAGGGAGATTGTTCTAGGGAAAAATAACTATGTGGATAACACTAATCCCTGGTGTTTCCCTTGCAATAATGATCATATACCTATAGATTGTCCTATGGGTAATCTAAAACAAAAGGTGGCAAAGCAAAGAAGAATGGATGGTCAGTTTACAAATTCTAATGACGATCAAGCCTACCAATCTTCTGGTATGCATAATTTAGTCCTAATGGCTCAGATGCAAGGGATGTCCTTGTAACAAGATGAAGAAATAGCCCCAGAACATGCTTTGTTGTCATGGGTTGAAGATGAAGAATCAATTTTCTTAAATGAAGCATCTACCTCTAAAAAACCAGTGGTGCAATCTGATTATTACACCAGATCAAAGAGAAGGATGGTAGAATAGCCTGAGGTTATAAATAGTCAAGTCATGGAGAATCCTCCATTTCAAGGACAAAGAAACACAACTATTAGACAAGAAGTGCCTCAGCCAGTGCAGAATCAAGGGATTCCTACACAAATTCAAGAAAAAACAAGATATCCTTATTTTTAAAGAACTTAGACTCTGGGACCAATAAATGTGGTGGATCAATTGAAAAAGACTCTAGCACAAGTATCAATATGGGATATATTGGCTATTCCTGAATAGAAGACACTACTACAAGAAGCTTTGTAAGGCCAAGCAGTGCCTAAAGGTATAGTTATCAAAGAAGGACCTGCTAAAGAAGAAAAGCTCAAAGATACAGTTCATCTATAGATAATAGCCCTAGTGAATAATATAGTAGAGGTAAGTAAATCCAAACCGGATCCCTTCTATTTAACTTTAATAGTGGGTAAGAAACTATTGCATAATGTAATGATTGATTCAGGGGCTAGTATTATAGTAATGCCCAAGCAGATAGCTGATGCTTTAGAAATTAAGTATGAACCACTCACTAAAGGAGTCATACAGCTAGATGGCAAAGCAATAAAAACAATAGGGAGAATTAAACAACTCTAATTACAATTATATGCTTGTCCTAATATAATTGTAAATCAAGATGTAGTAGTGATAGATATACCTCCTATTTTTGGCTTATGTTTATCAAGAGAGTTTACAGCCAAGATAGGAGGATATATGTCCCTTGATTGGTCTCACCTCATTTTAAGAACCAAATATGGTTCAAAGATGAAGATATTATCTAAGCCATTATATAAGGATCATATCACCAATGAACCAACTACAAAGTTAGAGGCAGCCCATGCTATGATGAATAAAGAAGAAAGGGTTTTTGTTGAGGACCTAGGTGAATGGACTGGATATAATCAAGAAGAGGAAAATGATCATTTATCAACAATGATGCAAAGTGACTCATATGGAAATTATGATTCTATTGTTCTGGGCACTTATGTTATACTTGATGAAGATCATAAAATCCCAAATGT
This sequence comes from Torreya grandis, assembly GCA_037957365.1. Classification (NCBI taxonomy): domain Eukaryota; kingdom Viridiplantae; phylum Streptophyta; class Pinopsida; order Cupressales; family Taxaceae; genus Torreya; species Torreya grandis. The sequence goes on from JARHVA010004463.1 coordinate 265,058, forward strand.
CTTAGGGGAAGAAAAGTCAAAAGATACCTCTTCTATCAATCCTTGGGTCTCTCAACATGAATTCAACATTCTAAGTGAGAAGTCACAAGTGTATGCCTTAATCTATGATGAAGAAGAAATAATTTGACTTTCTTCTTACTTTGCAAGATGATGAGGAAGAGCATGAACATTTCCTTGATCATGATTTAAATGATTTATTTGAAATCATTAGATCAGGTTATACTATTTTTTAGGGAAGCTGTGAGATGGTTGTGGAGGAATAAGATATCATTGAGATTCAATTACATATGCAAAATTATTGCACTCTTTCAAAATTATCCTTTCAAGAGGTTGGTAATTTTGAAGTCATGAAAGAGGATGATCATGCGATAGAACTTGAGTTTGAAGCAGGAGTTAAGTCAATAAATGATATATGTCAAAAGGCTTCTAATAATGAGTAAATAGTTGTTAATTTCTTGATAAAACAACAATATCAAGAGCTAGTATTCGATGAGCTTCCAAGAACAAGAAGAATCTATATATGTTGGAAACAGGTTTGACTCAGACTCACCCAAATGCAGGCCAGAAACCATGGCATACAAAGAAATCAAGTCATCAAATCTATATCGAATTCAAACACTTGCCTTGCGATATAAGCTGGCTTGTCATGAAAGAGATTTTAGAGATTCTTTTGATCTAGGAGGGAGATTAAGATACTATGTATTATAGTTAGATAGTTTCCCCTTTCCGTATTGCTTTTGTTTTCCCATTTTGTTTTCTTGCCTTTCTTTTAAATAAGTGTTCTTTGAACACATAGTCGATAGCTCAGAATTTTCAATTTTTTCAAAAATTCTCCAATACATTGAATGTCTCCCAAATCTTTAGAAATCCCCAATGTACCTTACACTACCACTTACATAATGTGTCTATCTCACTATTCCATAAATATTGAGTAGGATCTACTAATGGTTATCTGAGTTTAATGCCATTTCGAGACTTGATAGGTTAATAAATACCTCTTTGCAAGAGTTAAAGCTTACAAGTTCTCAAACATTCCTGCATCTGTGAAAATATCCTGCTACTTGCATTTTTAGTGCTTAAAAACTTGCTTCTACAAAAGTGTTTCCATTTTGCAAAAGTTCTTACAAATTATCACAGAAAAGACATAGAGATGGAGGGGGCAAAATCTTCACAATAAGGAGCTAGGATGTATGAATCCCTTGATAAGTTTCTTGCAAGTAAGTCGTATGCTTTAACTCCTGCACAACCATTGAAGACCTATCCATGGACCAAGTTTCCTGAAGTTGGTCAAGCAAGTGACCCAGTGAAAATAAAAGATTGTGTAGATGGCATCATGGACCTAATTCTTTAGAGAGCTAATAGCAAAACTCTTAGAGAAGGGGCACATCAAAGGTGTCTACAAAGGGCTAGAGTGGGGCAATATGAAACATTTGCTATGAGGATATGGACTTCACAATTGGCATAATTCATTGTCCTAGCTATGCATCCATGCCTCGACTTGGTTGAATTATGTGTAGATTTGTTCCATGCACCCTCATGCACCATTCAACAGGGTCCATTTTCAATACAAATCACACCATAGGCTATCAGGGATATGTTAGCTCTGTATCATGATAGTACAACTACATTTCCCACTATTGCTAAAATTCAAAAGACATGGGCAAACATCAACACTCAGTTAAGGTTCTTGAGATCTAAATTACAAATGGGTGATGATGACACTATGGTGCCTACACTTCCTGTACCAAGAGCCCAATTCGCACAAGCTAGCCAAGACACATTGTCTATGATGGCTTTCATCTTTGGCATGAAAGATGATATGGTAGTGTATGAAAAATAAATGGTTATCCTTTTCAAGATGAAGACCATTGGCAAAACCTAGGAGTATCGGCTCGAATTTTCTAAACAAATTGCTTTCTCAATGGTAGAACAATTGGCCCATTTCAAATCAAAAAGAGTGTTCAAGTATTCTTCCTATTTGTTCCACCTCATGCTTTTTTAAAACTCTGACCTCTTTGCCCAACATATGTATCTTAATATGTTTGACCTAGATTTTGATCTCCAAAGGACCATTCCTATGTCTACATGGACACACATTTTGTCAAAGACTAGTGACCCATATAAATTTTGGGAATTATTTGTTACCCCTTCTTTTTGCCACCTCAGCCTCAAACCAGAGATGAATAGATTATTCCCAAGTGTTTAAAATCTTCTGGCCAGTTGCCTAATTCCTTATGATTTCTATTTTGGATCCCACCATACCATTATAAGAGTCCATGGTTTTTATGGGGAACCAAAATTGCTACCTAAGATTTTGACTCTTAGGTTAGCATTCCTAGAGGTCACTAGGAAGGTATCCATAGTTGACAATGAATTTGGCTCTGGAAAGAGGAAAATAAAAATGTATAATCTACCATGGATGAAAACCAGCATGGTTTTGGAAACCAGAGATGCTAAAGTTGTGTTGCTTAAAAAGCTAGCCTTTCTAGGTTTCCTTTTAATAGAGGACAAATGGGTTTATGACCCAAAAAATTTCATAGCTTCCTAGATAAGAACTAACAGAGTCACAATCAAAAGTGCATATGAGGGCCACCCTTTTTGGGAAACTAGGAAAAATCCTAGGGAAGACACTCCTAGATTTTATGTTGACTTAACAGACTTGCCCCTTCCACAAAATAGACCCTAGGAAAAATTCTATGTTAAGAAGAGAGATTATGATCCTAAAGTTAGAATGACTTCTAGATTAAGGAGGACATTAAAGAATAAAGATTAGGATACTGAGAAAATAGAGGCCTATTAGAAATATAGGTAGGAAATTTGTCAAACAACCCATTCTTTTGAGAACGTAGACACAGATGAGAGATGGGAAGAACTATGGGATGAGTGCCATCTCTCCCTTATATCTACCCCAAAAACAAGTAATTTGCTGGCACTGGGTGAAGAGCAAGAAGCTAAGGCTAGGTCAAGCCAAGAGTCACAAGCCTCAGAGCAAGTTCCAGCTGTAGTAACTATATCAATTTGGCCCCAATCTCTCAACATCATGGAAAAGCAAAAGAGTGTGATGCCTAGACCACCACAAGCTTCCCCATCAATAACGGTTATAGATATTCCTAGTTCTCCACAAGAAGTAGATGTGGAAGGAAAAAGGATGCAGCTAGAAGAGGAGACACCCAAGAAATGAAAGAGGGTGCATTTTCAATTCAGTTCAGAAGAGGAAACAGACACCTCATAGTGCCAATTACAGGGTACTGTAATTACTCCTCAAGTAAGTATTATTCCTCCCTCTCCTTCTCAGTCGATTTCTTCTCCTATTGGCATGATGATTTCATCTAGCTAGGTGACATCCTCTGCCACTTCTGCCATTCCCATTTCTCACTTCACCCCATCTTTGCCATCTCAAGCTTTAACATTACCTCATTTCTCCCCCTCTATTCCTAAGAAACTTTCCCCTCAGATTACTCCTAGCCAACAATTGGCTATTCAATATGGTTTACCATAGGGACATCCTTTTGTAAGTGGGCACATTGCCTCTCCTTCTACCTTCCAGAACCAAGCAGATGTTACTAAGAAGGCTAGGGAAGCTTGAAGAGATAAAAATAAGATCAAGGAAAATAAAGCATTGGCTACACCCCATCTACGGTCACAATTTGACCCCATCCAGTAATAATTGATGGTGACTCATTTGTCACCAAATGTAATAAAGCTAATTAAATAGATGTAACTAGAGGATTACATGATGAATGCGGTGGCCATTGACATGTCCCTCTTTAGGCCACAAGACAAAATTGAGCTATTAACTAAATCCAATTCTGAAGTTACTGAAGACTACTTGAAGATATCAAGGGGGCTATAGAAGATGGAAACTAAGCTATCCAAGGAAAAGGCAAACTATAATAGTTTGACCTTAGAGATCAATAGAAGAGACAATGTAATAGAGAATCAAAATAAACAATTGCAAGATACTGTTTCTCTTCAGACTCACTAGGTAGTTCAAGCCCAAAATGATTCTTTAAAAGCAGGGCTCACACAGGTAAAAGATGCAATGACAACCCTAAGGCATGAAAAGGCAACATTGCAAGGAAAATGTGAGGAACACCTATTTCAAGTTACCCAATTACAACAAAAGCTATTGGTTGAATAGAATAATATTGCAGCCATACAAACCCAATTTCAAGCAGAGCAATAGAGAGCAACACAATTGACACTAGAGTTGGCCAATATGCTAAGGAATGTCAGAGTATTAAGTTTGGTAAAGGAGCTATAGAAATCCATGTGGAAGAGAATCTCTTTGGAGATTATTCAGCTTAGGTCTTCTCTCACCTTCCTACTAAATGCACAAAATTTGTGCAAAAAGGTGGAGAGTTCAGTTGTAAATACTTTGGCTACAGTCTTTGAGAGAGTAATGGACTCACAAACATTATTGCAAAAGCTTTATGATGCAACGGATGTAACATTGTCAGCAGTAGGAATCAATGATAGAATGGTCACTACCAAGTGAGTAAATGAGGTTCTCAGTTGTAATTGTATAGCCATTAGTTGTAGAGAGCTTTTAGATGTCATGAAGGAAAGAATCAATGAAATGAAACAACATGTTCAAGATCTAGTATAATTAGGTCTTCCTTTTCCATTTCTTGATGACAACACCATATTGATGGTAGATAAAATTGAACCTTTGTTGTTAGCTAAATAGAATGATCAGATAGTTTTCTAGGATCTAAGGGATGATTCATCAGTCCCTAAAGTAGAAGCTATCTTGGTTCTTATTTCTCAGCTTGAATTCAAATTGAAGGCTATGGTTCAACTTTTGCAAAAATTTTCACATAAGGATATTATTAACCTTGATTTAGCTTTCAATGAATTATAGAATACGCAAGGGTTATCTAATGATGAGTGGACTTCCTACTAGATAGCATTGTTGAAGCTGTGATTTTTGAAATTTTGATCTCGCGAGAGTTGTGGTTTTTTTTTTAGTAGGCTCAAAAGTCCTTGGGGTCACCAATAACTATAGAGTAAAGATTTACTCTATGTTTCATTCTATTTTTTAGTCATGCACCATGAAATTTTGTCTTCACATACTTTGGTTTGAGATGGTCAAGTTTTTAAATAGAGCACAGGCTCTATTTTTCTTTTTGATTCATTTTTGTCTAAGTGTCGAGATCAATCAAAAGCTGACAAGTGTCATCGTCTGAGGCATCCTTTCTCAAATGGAAACTGCCAAGTGTCATCATCTGAGGCACCTTTTATATTTTATATGAGTTGGTCAGAATATGCCACGTATCTCATAGTGACTCAACAAAATGTGCCAAGTGTCATCATCCACGGTTTCATATCAGCACCCATGTTTCATCTCTTTTTAGCAAAATGTTTTAACAAGCTAAGTATTAGGATAAAGCAAAAAGTGCCAAGTGGCAGTTGTGAAAGGTCTCAATTTTTCTTTTATAAAAGCAATGGAAGATGCCACATACCCTAGCAAAAGAGTTCAGAAGCCACCACATGTCAGAATCCAAATTATCTTCATTTTACTTCACTGATATAACAAAGACCGTGGTGGGTCTTAAGTGTTGTTTCTAAAGTAAGTGAAAGACACCAGGTGTCACTGTCCATGTAAATATGAAATGAGACCCATTTGTTTCTATGGTATAAATAGAGTAAAGTGGAAACTACCATGTGTCATCTTTTGTAGGTTTCTAAAAAGGTAGCTAAAAGAAGCAGAGACTACCACGTAACCCTAGATAAGTAAAGTGGAGATTGCCATATGTCCTTTAATGAAGTAGCAGAGATTGACACCTATACTTGTATCCGTTTTAAAATTACTTGGGTAAGAAATGTTTTGGGTCTTATTTTATTTTAAGTTATTGAAGTTTTGAGGAAGCATATTGTGACAAGTGTCAAAGGCAGAACACTCCTGAGCAAAGACACAAAAGAATATAAGTTACGCGAAAAGTGCCACGTGTCTTCGATAGGTGCTATAGAACATGCCAAGTGTTGTCCTCTAATGTCTCCTAAAGTAATAATAATATTTTCAAGAAAATTTCTAAGTGTTACCTAGCGTTGAAGAGAAGGGAGCATCTTGCAATCTATTTCAGCCAATGAACTGCCAGAAGACAAAGCATTCTAGAATCTATAAAATATCTTCTGTTAGACATTTCTAGTTCAGTTAGATTTTAGTTGATCCATTAGATTGGGAACAAGAAGACAACTGAGAGTGAATCCAAAGATATAAATAAGGGTGTAGAGATCACCAAAAGGAGAGGTCAAAGAGAATTTTCTTAGGGAATTATTGTTAAGAGTTTAGACTTTCTAGAGCTGTGACTAGGAATATCATATGCTTTTATTCTATCTTCTTAAGTTGGAAGGTTTATGTAACTATGCATATTTTTGTACCTCTTATGTGAATGGAAGATTAATGAGAAAATTGAATCCTATGCCTTTGTTGATATTTTATGTGTTATTGCAAAAGTAGTCTAGGTTGTGTTGTCAAGAGTTTAGACTTTCTAGAGCTGTGATTAGGAATGTCATTTGCTTTTGTCTCATTTTCTTGAATTGAAAATTTTATATAACTATGCTTGTTTCTATGCCTCTTATGTGACTATAAAATTCAAATAAGAAGATTGAACCCTATGCCTTTGTTGACATTTTATGTATCATTGCAAAAGTAGTCTATGCTTTGAGCCTCTATTTCTATTGTTTCTATCTTTTACATTGATCATGCACTTGTTTAAATGTAAATGAATCCTACATATAGTTTCATTGTGCTCAAGATTAAGGTTGAATTACATTCAGGTGCATCACCATAGTTAAATTTTCTTTCTTGCATTTATGTTTCAGTTAAAATTCCTATCCCTTTTCCCAGTATACACTTGATTTAAAGAAGAACTAGCTTCTCTAAAATCCAGAGGTTGTTTCAAGTCACAAGTCCCACATCTTGAAACTTCTCATTATTGGTGTTTATTACAAAGTACAATTTTAAATCATCAACAGGACCCACCAATTAAATTCCTAAAATAATATTCTTTTTGAAAAGTATATGCTAGTCTATTAGCATATACTCTTTCTTGTCAAGCTGCCATGTGACCGTCCACATTGTAATTTTATATCAAGGATAGATGTCCTTATCCACATATGGATATTTTGAAATTTAACTAGTTAACCACCCATGTTTCCTATAAAAAGGCAAATAGTTACCATTTTTAAGGGAGCCTTTTTGAGCAATTGTATACTAGAAACGTTTAATACAACTAAGGAATTCTAAAAAGATTGTCTAAATAGTTTTATTGAATGTCCATGCTACCTCTTAATTATAGATATTCATCTTGAATTTGAAAGATTATTCTTGTTTTAAGTTACATTCTTTGTCATAGGGTTGTTTATTTGTGTTAAATGTTAGATTGACTATAAAGATCTCAAGTATACTTTATTTTATTTTCTCTGTATCTTGATGTACTTAAGTTATTCAGATCATAATAGTAAATCTTTAAAGTAAATTTGGTTTTTACTTATGATTCATATTTTTCCTTTGAATTTTTCCTAATTTGTGATATAATTTGAGCTTATGCTATTTTATAACATAAATTGATTCAAATGTGCTCAAAATAATTAGAATTTTGTCATAATATTTGAGATGAATACCTGCAATCACATTTCTTTCTTACTTTACCCTTCTCTTTTCTTATTTTTATCAAGATTCACTCTAGATTAAAGATAATTGTTAATACTCATTTAGTTTATCTTCTAAGTCATAAAAAACCATTGATTATCTAAATATTTAAACCTTGGTGGTTCTCATCCACTAAATCAAACAAATATTGTGGACAGCTCTCATACTCTGCTTCTATTTCCACCACACACATAATTGAATTGTCACAAACTAAAAATCATGTCTTGGATTTTTCAAATCCTAAAATGATTAGTGTTCATCAACATTGAAGAGAACCTATGGTACATTTCAAAGCATCAACTAGAGAAGCTTTGTTGGTGTTAAAAGGAGGGCTCATCGAAGATACTTAATATCTTTTACGTTTATTTGGTCAAAATTACTATACATTTTACATGATTATATTTCTTTTAGCATGAATCTTGTAAAAATTGGTGACCTTTGTAGAAATACAACTTTTGTTGCTAAGAATTTATTAATATTTGGATCTAGGATGGCTTATTTTGTTCAAAATTGACAATTCTTTAATAATAAGAGGTTTATTTGAGTCATAATTTGTAAATATTGGTCATCTTTTCATAATTCAGTACATCTTTGAACTTGTTTAGTTAAATGTTGATGTCATTTGTCCTCTTATGAAAAAACTTTTACAAATTAAGCTTAGTGTACATATTATTTGTTATTATTTGGAAATTAATGTGTTATGTCATGTTTTAAAATAGGATCCTTAATCTTTAAAATGTAATTACCAAGGATTAGGACCAAGTCACATTTAGAGACTAGAGAACCCTTGCTCAAACTAGAAATTTATAGGAATATGAAAGATAGAGGTAAGTGTAGGTATTTTAAATCTTTACCTTCATCACCTTTGCAAGGGATTCTTATGTTTGATCTTCATCTAAACATGGCATGGCTTGGAAGTTCCCCTATCAATATACCAAGTGTGGTTCATGATTTACCATGTAATATTGAAAAATATTTACCAATATTTAGTCCAACTGGTATTATGAATGCTAAAGAACATGTTAAATCTTTCAAAGCTACATTAATATTATTAAATGTTATTCATGAAGATGTAGCATGTAGGTTGTTCCCATTTACATTCAAGGATGTTGTATATGGATGGTTCCTTAATATGCTTGACAATTTTATTATCTCATGGAATAACTTTGACACTATTTTTAATGATCAATTTAGAAAGATCATAAGCCCTTGTGTCATCTATCATTAATTTACAACTATTAAGAGAGATACAAGTGAACCTATTAGGTATTTTAATGCTAGGTTCCAAAAGATGTTTAGTCAGACCATGGATCCATATAAACCTAATGAAGCTTAGCTTTGAAGGTTTATACAAATGTTTTTGACCCCATGACTTCTATGTTTTTGAAGAGAACCCTTCCACTTATCATCACATTGTCTCAATCCTATTCTAAAGCAGTGGCTATTAGTGATCAAATGCAACCCCAAGGATAGATGGCTTATTTTATCCTAAATGTTAATTCTCAAATGCCTACATTAAACCTTTTCTCAAATAATAACCAAAATACTCCAACATTAAACCAATTCCCTTATTTGAATGTGTTGCCTACTAGTCATGTTATCCCTAATCAAAATTTAGGTTTCTTAAGCCATCAAATTACCAATGAATTTCATGAAAATTACCACAAGGCTTTAGTTCCTATCAGTGGAATTAATAGTAACCAAGGTCAAAATGTTGAGGTTATAAAAAATGAGAATGAGTCTATATTGAAAATGCTACAGAAGCTTAACACTAATTTTCTAAAATTTCAAAAACAAGTTGGTAATGTTAATGACAATTCTAGAAGGAACTTCACTATTCAAAATTTCAACAAGCTTGGGAATAGGTTTTAGAATGATAGTTTCTATAATAACAAAGCTAATGAGCCTTTTATTGATGCAAGAAATTGCACTCGGGGCAAGGAGGTCGAACTCCTGCCTTTTCTCCATAACATGGAAACTCCTCTCTTGATTGTGGGACGGTGAAGCAGGAGAGGAGAGTCTCTAGATAAGGGCTAGCTCCCTTTGATGTATCATGTTTGTTTCAGCAAGTGCAAATACATATATATATATATATATATATATATATATATGTATATATATATATATAAATTGGGGGGATGAAAAGGGAAGAAAGATGTAGGAAAACAAACTACTCTAAGGAAGTGATACACTAAAATAAGGTGACCTTCTCACACCCACTCTCAGAATTAGACAAAGATAAAAAACATACACTCAGACTTGGCAAAAAGACCAGGCTATTAGAAACTGGCAAGGAGGCCTTAATGGAAGATACAAAAAGAAAAGAGATCACTAAAGGTGCTGTGAGATGCACACTTATGTAGCAACTTCCTCTATTTTACACTTCTCAAATACTACTCTTCTCATTTCAGTTGCAAAGATGGCACCTTGTAGATAATTGGTGTGTTGGTGCTAAACCTGTGAGAAGCATTAAAAAACAATGACTGGACACAACTCAAACACTCAGGACATACACAGAATATCTATCCAAGAATAGGTAAAAGCTGCTTTGATTGATTCAGGTGGAAATTTTAACAAGGTTGTACCTTGTAAAATTTGTGAAAAATATTATTAAAAATGAACAAGTCTAAAATATATATGATAAGCAAAGAGGCCCATTTGGCACTCCTTCTTTTACAAGTGGCATACGTGTCCCTCATTGGGAAGAACAAGTCACTCAAGGAATTAAATGGACTGCACCTTTTGTCTGCTCAAAAACCATCCCCTTTTTGGATGAATTAAATGGTTTGTCAATCCATTTAATAAAAAATGGAGGAAAACCAATTTTATCTCAACTGTTTATCCCTTTCATGATTAATTCATATGGACTGCTCCACCTACTAAAGTTACTTCCCAAATGGCACCACTTGGATCAACTGCTAGCTCACTCTATCCTTTGCCACTTAGGCTACCTTATCACTCCTGCACCTTGTCTATCACTTTGTTCGATTTTTCCTTTCTAAGTTTTGTCTTTCTCACTCTTTGGCCCCTGGGGTGAGCTTTCAGTAGGTCGCTGCAATTTTTTGGCTCTTTTGGGTTAGCATCTCTTTGTTTTTAATACAAATGGTTATCTTCCATTTATAAACTTGACATCCACAGAGGATGTCCTCATCCCTATTAGCTTCTCTATGGCCTTCCTTTTCTTCTTCACGGCCTACTCTTTCTATAACACCCTCCTGGGTAGCTCCTCTGCCTTTGTTATTTTGACAGGTCCTATGGATTTGGACTATCAGCTCCCGTTTGCTTGGGCTAGTCTACCAGGCCTTTATAAGTCCCCATAGACTTGTTAAATGTTTTCCACAGAGTTTTAAAAGTTTTGTGGACATTTCCCATGGATAAAAAGTCTATAGAAATTCCCTTTTTTATTTTTTTGTGTGGTAAGCGACCCGGCCTGACCTAATGCATTTACGTGATAAGCCATGCCCAAAGGAATTCAAGACTTGGTTAAAATTTGTTGAACTCATTTAAACTTGGGACTTTGAACCAAATGAATTGAAACTTGGACCCTAAACCAAACTAAACTTACCTGGATCCTCTTCATTTGAAGTGTTGGCCCTCCACTAGGCATTTGAACATTGAAGAAACAAGTGCTAGACTGATCAAGAATAAGGTCGTTGGACTTTGAAGAAGATAGAACAAATGCTGATAAACCAACGAGTCAAAACAAATGACTGAAACAATCATGTTGAATCAAAGAAACACACTGATGACCAAAGTGCTAAACTAATCTTGAAGAACCATGGCAAGAACTATACAACTTGAAATAACTATCTTTAAATAGCGAAGAAAGAAAGTGAACGATTTTGGCCTATGGACAAAAATTGGTCAACAGATGGTGACTCATAGGGGAAGTAAGCCCGCCATGCTTAGAACCCAATTGCCTTCCATTCCATTGGGCATGGAGTCAGATGTAGCTACAACGAAGGTTAAAAATAGCTCCAAAAGATTTGAGAATCAAACACACAAAATTTACCCCACGCAAGGGAAAAACACACAAGGTTATAAAACACTACCTGTGCAACTGCACTTAGGGAAAGTAGGAGAAGAAACTAAAACAAACTATTATGTACAGCTAACTAGGCATTGTCACCTCCCTCCTAGATCGAAAGGAAAATTTCTTAAGTCCCCTCCCTGGTAAGAATACTTATGGCACCAAGCAAATAGCTGAATGGAAAAGAGAGATGGTGACCTACTCCTTTTACCTATCACTTGAGTTGGCTTGTCCCCAAGTGGAGATTCAAACATGCTTCCAATGTATACATACTTTGTTTGTTCTTGGAAGCTTGCCTCTTATTGGTTCTTTAGGTTGGTGCATCCCATCAAGAAGTCAATTATTGCTGGCTCATCACCAAAAACCTCCTGATATGCATCATTAACTAGCTCATTCTTCTTTGCCTCATGCTTGGGTTCCATTGTACGACCATCCTTCTTGATTATTTTAGAGAAAGTGTCCTTATATTCACCAACCTCTTAAAGGGATAAATTTGAAGAACTACCACCTCCTTACATGCTTGTTTGAAACCTAATGTTGCCTTCTTCATTCTTAACCAGCTCACAACTGTCTGGAGAGTAGCACAGCCTACCTTAACACCTTCAAATGAATTATTTGAAACATGAACAAGAGATTGCACATGCTCTTCCATGTCACTTTGCTTGATTTCCTCCTTAGTTACAATCATGAAGTCCCTCACATCAGTCATAAACTGAGCACAATTCATATCAGGCAAGCCCTGATATCTTTCTTGGAGGTGTATGGATGGAATGCATTTAGACATAGAATCTATCATTTGATCTGAAACATCCATCACACATTCACTGAGGAGACCTACTCTAGACTCCAATTCTATAATTTGCCTATCCAAATCTTCTTGGAAAAGCCTTTCTCAGAAGTCATAATCATTATCAAGGGCAAGAGCAGCCTCTTCTTCTTCAAGAGTTAGACTAAAATCTTCCTCCTCCTCCTTGCTGGTCTAAGATTCAATTATTTGCTTCCAACTTATGATCCTAGGATTGGACCCTTGCTTTTGTGAGTAGGCAGTAGCTTTGTCATTTTCAAGTTCCTAGGCTAGTTCATGATGCTCCTCCTTCCAACTTAGAATTTGGAGATCATGTTTAAAGACCTAAGGAGGCTGGGGAATAGTTGGGAGGGTCTACTCATGCATAGGGAAATCTATCTGAAGAGAGGCATGTTGGAAAGCTAGGTACATGGGATTGAGGGCATGACTGATTGATGTATTGGATGAGCCAGAATGAGCAAGCACCATCTGATAGAAAGGATTTAACATACAAGAGGGAGCTTTCTATAGAATAGGAGGGGGTAGACCTTGGGCCAAAACTTCTTGATTTTCATCCCTCCACTTCACCAGCACTTCATTAATATTGAAATTAGCTTGTGGATTGGTGAAAGGGATACCTTTTGGCATTGGCTGCTCTATAGCATCTAAAAGATCCATTTCTCTCTCTCTCAGTAGTCTCATCTTAGCCTCTAATTCCTCAACCTACTTAGATAGATAATCCTCATTTTTCACTTCTTCATTTTGGACAATGTCTTTCTCCTCTTTGATTTTCCATGACTCGACCACTTTGTTCCAACTCAAGCAATTTGGGCTGGGCATTTCCTTTGGGGTTGATGGGGCCTCAATGTGAGAGGATAGTGAAGATTTTGATTCCACTTCCCTTGCTACCATAATGGACTACTGCATCTGAAGGTTTTCCAATTCAATCTATCTATCAAGATTAGCCTTAAACATAAGATTTTCTATTTCGAAATTCTCCTCAACATGATTGGGGAATGAACTTTGATAGGCTCAACTTGGCTCAAGAGCTAGGGCTATCTATGACTAATATGATGCTTTGGGCAGTGAGTATTTAGGTTGATAGACTTGGTAAGGCTAATTTGAAAGCCTATGCCAATTCACTCCTTCAATAGGAGCCCATTCTTTCTTAACATGATCTAGTGCATTCCTCACTTGATGGATGATATGATCAAGAATTTCTTGGTTGTACCCCTTTCTGGTGTCAAGATCAATTACATATTTTTGGTATGCCAGTAGTACTCACTTGAAGGCAAAAATTGGTTGATTGGAAAAAAGATTGGGTTGAGTGGGAGAAGTGACATACTGAGAAGACTGAGTAGAAGGGTGATATAGCTCATAGTAGGGTTGAGACAGAAAATGTGCTTCTTGATGGTACCAGGCTACTTAACTAGCTGATATAACTCAAAGTCACCAAATGCTGAAGAAAATGATTTGCTATAATAGGACCAGCATCAATCCTAAAACTCTACTACATTATCAAACTTGATGTCCCATCGGGTGTGCCAAAATTGTTGATGCAATAAATTGCACTTGGGGCAAGGAGTTCAACCTCCTTGCCCCAGGTGCAATTTCTTGTGTCAACACCTTCCTCTATCAAAAATAATATGGATATAAACCTCACTGATATTACCTTACTAGATTACTATAGGGTGCATGCTACTTCCAAGCATGGTGAGATTGATTGCATTGAGTTTTATAAAGCCTTTAAAGCTTTTCAAGAACTTGAAACATTTGAAATTTATTTAAACAAAGATGCTGCTATAAATTCTTCTGAATCTAAACCATCTAACCAAGTGTATATGGTGGAAAATTTTCAATTCCCTTTTCAAGAAAATAATGATCCTAAAAATATTCTTGAGGAAATTCAAGCATTCCAATTTTTTTGAAGACATATCCTCTGAGAAATAGGGGAAAAAAACCATTGACTACCTCTACCCCTCCTAAAAATTATGAAACACCTCCAAACATTGTATCAAAGAATAATCATGAACCCCTTAGAGGAAGTTCTTATAAGTTAACTATTGATCCTCCAATCAAAATTGGCTATAATATTATAGAGGATATGAAAAGGAGCAAATCCAATATCACTCTACATAAGCTAATTCATATCATAGAAAAAAGAAACTTACTCTTGGAATCTTTATGAAAGAAAATTAGGAAGCCCCCTAAGAATGATAATGTAAATGTAAATACTCAAGTAATAAAAATAGAGTCTCCACCTTTTTTTACTTATAGTTAGGATATTTGGGAAGAATGTTCATAATTATCTTTTAGATTCTAGAGCCTCAACCAACATTATGTTGTAGTGTTAAATCAACCAACAAGATGTCACTGAAGGAAAATTATTGGAACATATCATTACCAAAGATGGTATTTCTGTAGATCTTGATAGATTAAAGGCCATTTCTAAAATTGGGTTGCCCAATAGTTGAAAATAAATTAATCATTCTTTGGCAAGATTAATTTTGTGAGGAAGTCTATTTTTGGCTTCATTGAGATTGTCAAACCTTTGAATGATGTGCTTAATAGATATGATATAATTTCTTGGAATGAAGAATCAAAGAAGGCCTTCACTGAAATTAAGAAGGCAATCACTAAATCTCTAATCTTCATAAGTCATAATTTCCCAAAAGATTTATATCCATATTTGTTTGCTTTTAAGCATACTATGGCTGCAGTGTTAACTCAAAAAGTTGATGAAAATGATCATCCCATAGATTTCATGAGCACCAACTTTAAAATTGTAGAAATGAATTATTATATGATTGATAAACAATCTTATGCATTGGTAAAGGCAATTAAAAAAATTAGACATTACCTCCTTAGAAATAAGGTACATGTCATATTACCTGATCCAGCTACAAAGCTTATGTTGAGTTAGAATGAGCTCAGAGAAAGAAGAGACAAGTGGATGGTAATTCTAAAAGAATATGATATAGAGATGAAAATATCTAAATTAGTGAAATATCAAGGTTTAGTTTAGATGATTTCTAGTATTGACCCAAAATTCCATGTCATGCAAGTATAACAATGAATTTTCCAACCCAATGAGTGGTATGATTCTATTATCTGTTTACTTATCAATGGTGTTTATCCCCCAAGATTTATAAAAGAACAAAAGAGAGCCTTGAGGCTCAAAGAAAATCATTACCTCATCAGGAATGGAATCTTGTATAAGAGGAACTCTAAAGGAATTGATTTGAGATGTGTGTCCAAAGAAGAATCAACTTGGATTATGATTACTTTCCATGAGAAGCTAGGAATTAGACACCCTTTAGGAAGAACCATAGCTCACAAGATTCTCAAGGCTAGATATTATTGGCCCACCCTCTTCAAAGATGCTTATAAGTATGTTATGGAGTGTCATTCATGCCAAATTTTTAACACAAAGGAGCCAAAAGAAGTCATGCCTTTACAATCCATGATGGTGGATAAAACTTTTGTTTAATGGGGATTAGACTTTGTAGGAGTAATCAACCCTAATTATTTTGAATTTCATATGTATGTCCTAACTACTATGGACTATTGCACAAGGTGGACTAAGGCAATAGCCATTAAGCAATGAAAAACAAAAGAGGTGATCAATTATTAGAGGAAAATATTTGTACTAGATTTAGAACCCTAGTGTTTCTATGCAAAATTGCTTTCTATATTCAAAGAAGAAATAAGAAACTGAAATAAAATGGTCAAGGCTAGAAATACCTGATAAAGTTATGCGCACCGAAATCAGACGTTGGAAGATTCTCCTCTTTGGCTGTGGAGGAATGACACCTACGAAGAAAAAGGCTAAAACACGGAAAAACGTTAGTCAAAGATATGGTGGGTTGTCAGGCGAACGCCCGATCCCGGAAGTATGAAGACTTCCTAAAAGGATATCAACCCATTGATAAAAAAGTAGAATATTGGATGAAAGTAGATAATGAAAGATAAAATGATAGAAATAAATGACAGAAAAATAAAAAGGTGTACCTGATAAGTAGCACTGTTCGGCACAGTCGCTGGCGTCGGTCTCTGTGGTGCCAACGTCGGTTAGGGAAGGTGCCGACGTCGGTTGATGTGTCGTCGTTGGTTGGGGCAGTGACCGGCATCGGTCAGGGCAGGTTCTGGACAGAGTTGCAGAAAGTCTGGGAGAGTCGGGACAGGGTCTTAACAAGTTCAGGATAGGGTCTGATGGAATCAGGATAAGGTCAGGATAGGGTCTGGGCAAAGTAAGGTCGGGTTTGGACAGAGTCTGGGGGTTTCGAATAGAATTATAGATTGGGGTTATGAGCAGGGATGTAAAGGAGAGATTCAAAACTTGGGTCTGTGGTTTGAAGCTTCAGGATGACAGAAATAGTGAACAAAGAATAATCAAGAAGAAATAAAAATAAACAAAGAAAATACTTACCTGTCAGAAGCCGTGATGAAAACCATAGTCGAAGTTGTTGAAGCATCTGTGTAGTGCCAGATTGAAGCAAACACTGGAGTTGGTGGATGCTGGAGTCAGTTGATCGCGAGATTGCAAGAGTCTGTGGATGTCAAAATTCAGAGAGCGATTGAATGATTCTATTCTTCGTGTGGGGGATTGATCAGCGGATGCTGATGAAGGCCAGGGAACGGTTCGAGAGACGGTTTGATAATCATTTTGGGAAACCAATCAGGAATCAAATGGTAACTGATAACAGATAACGGTAAGGTGACCGACGTCGGTAGGATTGCCGACATCGGCCGATAAGTGATCGACGTTGGCGACATCAGCCAGGTAAAGACCATCATCGGCAGATGCATAATGGGGATAGAGTCTAGCTTTTAGCTCTCTGCTCATTGTTACATGCTGCCAGGGTCAAGGTTGGTGGAACAAGTGATCGACAAGGGTTAAATAAGCGAAGAAAAATAAGACGGGGAATGACCAGGGGAGTCGACATGATTTCAGTGTCTACATTTGCCCCTTTTTGTCTTGTTGGTTGTTCTAGATGAACTGCAAGACAAAAATAGGAGTGATTGCCCCAGGTGAGGGATAAGGTTGATTTCATCTTGTTGGTTATTCGAATGAACTGCAAGACAAAATAGGAAAAAGATAGGTTGCCCCGATTATGGATGAGGTATTCCCCCTCAAAGCAGGAGTCGAGGGAAGGGAACCGGGAATCGGGTGCTGATTTGACAAAGAGTGGATGAAAAAGGGGTGAGGGTGAACGCTACAAAAGTCATGATTGCGCGTATACCACTGCACGAGATGGTCAGGTCAAAAGTGTCGTAGGTCAAGGGTCGAGGAGTGCCAAAATTGAAATAGCCGGGCCCCAGCATTTAGTCGTCTGCTGATCGGGTCACTCAATCTAAGCTGAAGCTCCAAATGGGCATCATGTGCCAGGTATCTCGAGCTCAGGAAGTGCTCCTAGAAACATGAAAAAGTCACAAGTAGGGTGGATCAACCGGTTTGCGATCCTATACTTGTGAGGGTCCAAAAAGGTCTGCGCACAATTTTGCTAACCAGTCATGAGGTAGCATACATGCAAAAATAACCAAGGCAACAGTGTCTTGGAAGTAGTCAAGGCCGGAGGAGATAGGCATGGTCTCCAATGGTTGGTGGTCGAGGGGAGGAATGGATGAAAGGATGTGGCCGAGCTAACCCCAAAAGACCCCATGTCAACTGAGTGCTGCCTACATAGCCCTGGTGATAGGGCCTCAGGCCAATGTAGTTCTCCCTAGAAGGGAGGGAGGGTCAAAGGGATAAAATGGGTCATGGTCAAGGACAAGGTTATGGTTAAAAGAAGGAAAGAAGGTTTGTCCATCAGAGAGATTTAGGTGGTTAAAATGGTTGATAGATTGGTCATGGTTATGATGAAATGATGAGGAAAAAAGATGTTGCAGCCTTTTCCAAATGGTGTATTCTGCAACATTGGTTGAGGGGTTTTTCATCCCTAGCAATATTCCATATTTGTGATGGATGTATGCTAAAAACAAATTGAGGTTTATTTATGCTTCAGCAAGTATTGGTTTATGCTGAACATAAATTGTGGCGGGTCGATAGTTTCCATGTGTATTGGAGTCCATAGAAACTAGGATGAATAGGCTATGGGAGTGGTCTAAAAAGAGAGTTGAGTTGAGTCGATTGACAAGTGATGAAGGTGAATGTGACCAAAGTGTAAAAGAAGTGAAAATCATATTGCTCTTTCATTGACAAGGACCAAAAAGATAGCATAGATAGGGGTTATGAGAACCAAGAGCCCCATTCATGCGTGACGTCGTGGACCATAGTTATGTTAGAGCGGTAATCGAATCACTTTGACATTAAAGTGAACTCGAAGTCCCTTGAGTAGGTGATAGGAGGAGGAGAGAGGGTAACCCATTTTAAGAGCAAAAATAACTATGCCCCTTTTTATAGGAGACCCTGAGACAACTATAAGTCAAGTCCATGACCTTTTTTTTTTTTAGCGCAGACTGATCAATGCGGGAAGCCTGCATAGAGATGTCATTTGCTTGGTGGTTAGGTTGTGAAGCTGATCAATGCGGGAAGCTTCTAAAATAGTGCTGTTTATTGTCAGATTGAGTCATAGCCATCCTTCAAGGGAGTGGTCTAGATTTTTGTTTAATAAAAGGGCTTTTGAATAGCTGTCCTTCGAGGGAGCAGTCTATTAATTACAGCAATGATAGTACAGCTGTCCTTTAAGGGAGCAGTCTGTTTTTTTGATTTTGATATTGATATAGTGACCATAGATATTGTGACATCTTGATTTGTTTTGACAAAAATGTGAGTCATGGACAAGATTATAGAAGGTCAAGGGCTCCCTTTTATTAGGACAAAACATCCATACAGCATAAAAGGGTTATAGGAATTGTTAAGAGGAATAGGGTTGAAAGGAAGTAGGACTAAGAGGACGGGGATTGCTCAAGGGATGAGCTCAAGTTAAGTGTCAAGTAGATGAATACTCGACTAACAGTAGAACATTCATAGATGCAACGCATTAAGAGGCTCAGGTTCTGGGCGTCCATCAAGAGAAGATAGACGATAAGTCCCTGATCCATACTTGTGCGTGATGATAAAAGGTCTGAGCCAATTAGGAGCAAACTTGCCTCGTTTACTTCACTCCATATTGGTCACATGTTGATTCTCTTTGAGGATGAGGTCTCCGATGTTGAAATCTCGTTCTCGCAGATTTTTGTCATAGGTGCGTTTGATGCGATGTTGATAGACATGGAGATGATTAAGGGCAGCAAGACGACGTTCGTCAAGTAACTCAAGTTGAGCTAAGCGATCTTGATGAAAGTCATCGTTGGAAAGGATATCATGTAGAGAAATGTGGAGAGACGGGATCTATACTTCGAGAGGTAAGACAGCCTCTATTTCGTACACGAGAGAAAAAGGGGTAGCACTCGTAGAGGTTCGGATGCTAGTGCGGTAGGCCCACAAAGCGAAGGGAATGTGAATGTGACAATCCCTACCTATGTCACTGACCACTTTCATGAGAATTTTGGTGAGAATTTTGCTGGAAGCCTCAGCCTGCCCATTTGCTTGTGGGTAGTAAGGCGAAGAGAAACTGAGTTTGATGCCGAAGGAGTCACATAGCTTTTGGACAGTTTTATTTTTAAAGGACTTGCCGTTATCGATGATGATTTTATGAGGGACACCGAAACGATAGATGATGTGGGTGTTGATGAAGTCGACGATCTTGTCGGCTTTTGTGGAGATGAGAGGAATGGCTTCCACCCACTTGGTGAAATATTCAGTGGCTGTGATGATGGACTGATGACGAAGAGACGAATGAGGGTTAATCTCACCAATGAGATCTAAACCCCACTGAGAAAAAGGCCAGAAGTCTTGAGAAATTTGTAAGGTGTGACTGGGGAGATGAAGCAAGTTAGAGTGCTGCTGACACTTGATGCAACGCCGAACATAATCGCTACAGTCTTGATGAAGGGTAGGCCAATAATAGCCCAGACGAAGGATGCGCTTGGCAACCGAATTCCCACTGAAATGTCTGCCACAAATCCCGTCGTGGACTTGTTGAATGGCTTGAGATGCTTCAGTGGAGGTGAGACAGCGAAGAAGGAGGCCATCAAAGCCTCGTTTATAGAGAAGACCCCCTAGCATGGTATAGCGAGTAGTACGCTTGATAAAAGCTCATCGTGCATTACTAAAGAGGTTGGGAGGAATGACAGAGAAAGATAAGAAGTCTACAAGTTGCTTATACCAAGCATCTTGTGGACTAGGGTCTATAGTGTTGACATGATGAATGTGAGGAGAGATATATGAAGGCAACGGCACACGACACACTGAGACAAAAAGTCTAGATGTAGATGAGGAAGATGGGATATGTGAAGCAAGAGAAGCCATGGTGTCAGCAAACTTATTCGTGGATCAAGGAACAGTCTACAGGAGGAAATGGTTGAAAGATGCAAGGAAAATGTCAGCACGATTTTTATACCTTTGCAAAATTTCATTTTTACAGAGGTATGAACCATTGACCTGATTGACGACGAGCTGCGAGTCGCCGAAGATGTTGATGGACTTGATGCTGAGAGAGAGGGCGGTCTAAAGTCCCAAAATTAAGGCCTCGTATTTGGCCATATTATTGGTACAATCAAAGTCGAGTTTAAAAGATAGAGGCATGGGCTCCCCTTCGAGTGGGATGAGAATGACCCCAGCACCTCCACCTAGTTGACATTTGGATCTGTTAAAGAACATAGTCATCTGATAGGTGGTGTCATCAGAGGAAAGCGCAGTGATAGAATTGTCAGGGAACTCACACTGCGAAGGTTGATTGTCAGGAAGAGGGGCATCTACTAGTTGATCAGCGATGGTTTGCCCCTTGATAGATTTTTGCTGGATGAATTCGAGATCGAACTCAGCAAGGAGCATGAGCCACCGAGCCATACGTTGATTCTGATATGGCTTAGAGTGCATATACTTGAGAGGGTCGGTGTGGGTGATGACAAAGGTTTTGTGACTAAGAAGATAGTGGCGAAGCTTAGTAGCAGCAAAGACTAACACCAAACAGAGTTTCTCGATATGGGTATACCGAGTTTCATAGTCGACCAGTGTTCGATTGATATAATAGACAGCTTGCTCATGGTGATGCTCGTCTCAGTGCCCGATCATGGCACCTAACGAATGGTGAGTGGTTGAGATATAAAGGTAGAAGGGTTGGTCATCTTTAGGTGGAATGAGAACTGGTGGAGAGACCAGATAGCATTTTAAGGCTTCAAAAGCCTCTTGACAGTTCTTATCCCATGTAAAAATGACATCCTTTTTAAGGAGATGATGAAAAGGTTGACAATGATCAGAAAGCTGTGAGATGAAGCGACGAATGGACTGGAGCTTCCCTTGCAAACTGCGTAGCTGCTTGAGATTGGTCAGGGGAGGCATTTCGAGGATAGCGCGAATCTTGGTGGGATCTATCTTGATGCCACGGAAAGAAATGATGAAGCCGAGAAGCTTGCCAGAGAGGACCCCAAAAACACATTTCTTGGGGTTAAGACAAACATTGTATTGAAGAAGACAAGAAAAGATGATTTTGAGAATGGTCAAGTGGTCGCAGCAAAGCTTGGACTTGCCGAGAAGGTCATCCACATAGTCCTCCATGATTTTGTGGAGGAGATCATGGAAAATGTAGGTCATGGCACGCTGATAAGTGGCGCCTACGTTCTTCAAGCTGAAAGGCATGACTTGATAGCAGAAAGTCCCCCATGGGGTGATAAAGGTAGTCTTGTGCTGATCTTCCGGAGCAATCAGGATTTGATTATATCCTAAAAATCTGTCCATAAGAGATAGCATCTCATGGGCGGCCGTAAGATCAACAAGCTGGTCGATGTTAGGAAGAGGAAAGTCATCTTTAAGACAGGCTAGGTTAAGGTCACGATAGTCCGTGCAGATCTGAATCCCCCCAGTTGCCTTGGTGACTGGGATGATGTTAGAGACCCACTGTGGATAATCGATGGGCTGGATGAAGGAGATAGAAAGGAGGTGCTGAAGCTCCTCTTTGACAAGGAGAGCAACGCGAGGATGCATCTTTCGAAGCTTTTGCCTGACAGGCTTAGCCTCTGGTTTGGTGATAATGTTATGGGTAATGATGGTGGTGTTGATGCCAGGCATATCACTGTGAGTCCAGGTAAAGGCCTTGCTATGGTCGGAGAGGAACTGGGTATAGTCAAGCTGTTCCTGAGCGTCTAAAGATTGGCCAATCTTTAAGACATGAGGAACATCAGAAGAAGGAAGGTTGATGTCAATGGTTGATTCATTTAACATAACCTGGGTCTCAGAAGGGAGGGAGCGCTGGATGAAAGAATTGTCAGCGCCCATGTAAGAAAGAATGGCATCATCGTCAACACAATGAACAGTGTGAATGGTTGCCGACTCATCTTCGATCATGCTGGGAAGAATGAGAGGGAGAGATTTGGACACCCCATTGAGCTGATAAGTCAAGGGGTCCAAGCGGATGGTGTTTATGGAAAAAAAAAAAACTAGGAGGAATGGAAACCACTGACTCCATAGGTGAAGGTGGCAAAATAGGTGAGTGTGGAGGAGATTGGTCAAGGATTGGTTCAGGATAAAGGTCTACGGGGTCTTGAGTGGGGTCGTGATATCCCAGACCATATCATTTCTTGGTGTCATCATCAGTGAGCGGTTGGATAGGCTAATGGGAGCCCTGCTCATAGTGTCTAAAACCAAAACCCTTCCATGCACACCTGTAAAGGTAAGTGTGTGCAAAAGCGGGGTTGCCAAGAAACGAGAAATCTGATGTGAAAGGTTGAGGTGAAGAAAGAGGATTACCATCAATAGGAGCTTGATTAAGCCCTCTATAGACGAGGTTGGTGCAAAGGTGAGGGGGACCATAAGGTATGATCATCCCTATCCGATGGTCGTAGATGGGGCTGTGATGAAGGCGTCCATACTCTTGTGGAGTTTGGAACATGTCTAAAGCCAGCAAGCGATACTCTCCCAATGAAAGTCTTTGGAAGACATCTTCCATGGGGTCTGTGGTTGTCACTTGAAGGGGAGGTGTAAGGGTGACCGCCTGTTGCGAACTGGTCGAAGCTTCCGCAGATGGAGGCGGTGTCGGGATTGATGGCTTGATAGGAATGAGGACATCATTTGGACGGTAGGTGGTGTTGCATGTTTTGAAGGGCAAAGGGTCAGCAAGAATGGTATGGACTTGTCTGTCATGCTCAAACTTCACACAACGATGCAGGGTGGAGGGGACACAGGCCATGGCATGGATCCAGGGTCAGCCCAGCAAGATGTTGTATTGAAACTCTCCTTCGATGATGTAGAAGAGCTTCGAGACTGTGCATGGACTAATGCAAATATGAAGAACGACTGTGCCAATGGTCATGGCAGTAGTGTCATTGAAAGAGTGCAAGATCACATCAGTTTGGAGACGCAATTCTTGGGAAGAGCCAACTGATCAAAGGCATGGGTGGAGATGATGTTGATGCTAGCACCTCCATCGATCATAATGCGTTTAATGCATGTTCGATCGATATAGGTAGTGATGAAGAGGGCAGCATCCTGATCTTCCGTGTTGGATGTGGGAATCTCAGAATCACTGAATGTGATGGAGGCGATAGGGGCTAAGGAGTGGACAAGGGCAGCAAGTGGCTAGGGATCCTCGGGTTGGACCTCCGCTGCCTGCAGGGCTTGGATGAGGGCCTGATGATGTTGGGGCGAGGTTTGGATGAGATCGTAGAGGGACATCTTCATAGGCGTCTGGTGAAGCTGTTTCAACATGGAGTCATGGATTGGTCCAAAAGAAGAAGAAGAAGAGGAGGGTTGAGGCGCGCCAAGGATAGAAATCTTAGGCTTAGGTGGTTGAGGTGGATTGACAAAAGGGTAGGTCCAAGGAATGGCGGCTTTTTCTTTCGCCTTGTCCTTCTGTGACCTAGTGGTGATATGAATGGCATTGATTTCAAAGATGGGAGGTGAAGATGATGAAGGGGTTGTAACTGGTTAATGAGATGTAGATGGGTTTGAAGAGGTAGAAGGGTTATGAGAAGGAGTTAGGGGGCGGTCGAAAGTGTCCTCAAAGAGAAGAGTGTCTTTCTCCAGATAACGGTGAATGACAGCCTTGAGGGCACAACAAGTCTCGGTGTCATGTCTTGGTGTACGATGATATAAACAAATCTTCGTGTCATCAAACTAGGAGGGTTTAGACCCAAGAGGTTGGAAAGGCTTGATGGGTGGAAGAGTTATGCTAGAAGTTTGCAAAAGTCATTGCAAGATCAAAGAGTATGAACCCACTAAAGGATCCGTGCTCATCGATGTATGCGATGTCAGTGACTTTTGCTTGGGCAAAGTTGGAGGGGGTTTTTGTACCACCTTCTAGGTTGATGGTGCGATGACAGGCTGAGATGGTACACTCTTCATGAGAGGTATCGCCCTTTTGGGAGAGGGTAGGCTAGTGGTCGGTAAAGGAAGCAAAGGAGGCAATCGGTTTTGGTTAGAGGTTGGAGTGGGGAGGACTCTGGTTAAGGTTGAAGGATGCGGGCCCAAAATGGAGGGCAATGGTGATGAAAGAGGAGGCGTTCACCTATGTGGTTTGGCAGTCTTTTGTGATTTAGGTTGAAGACTACTATTAGTTGAAGTCTGGGTTAAGTCCACCTTCACTTGTGGATGAGTGAGGTTGGAGACGGGGCGAATGCCAAGCGATTTGATAGGTTTAGGTGGAGTAGATGAGGGTTTTGGTTTTGATGAGGTTGATGGAGATGTAGATGGTCTAGAGGCAGAAATCTGATTTTTGTTGATAGTCTTAGGAGGTTCTGCCATGGGAGGATTAGCAGCATGAGATGAGAGGGCCCGGGCTTGTTGAAGAGCTGTGAGACGGTCCCACAATCCCTGATGTTCCACTTTCCTAGAAGGGAGAAGTTTGAGTCTCTCCACTAGTCGGGAAAATGGCTAAGAAGATGCGGGATGAAGTTTGGGCTCTTGAGAAGATGCCGACGGTTGTGGGACTGAAGGTATGGTAGTTTTGGCCCCAAAGCATGGTGAAGTTTTGACAGGTTCATGTTTGGTTGGAGACGAAGGAGAGATAGGTTCTTCCCTGGGTGGAGAAGAAACTGGAGAATGAAGCTCCTCAAGCGGGTAAAGGGCAGGGATGATAGTGCCCTCCACTTGTGGTGGAGGAGTAGGAAAAGTTGGGTCCTCCATGGGCAGCAAGAAGGAAGATGGTGAAACTGGCGGTGCTGGTAAGGTCGAGGCATCCTCCAAAATGAGAGAAGTTGAGGGAGAACTAGCCGGTGAAAGAGGTTCGTCCACTTGTGATGGACTGATGGATGAACTCACCTCTTGAGGTTGGTTAGAAATGAGGGGCGAGACCGTATTGACTGTTTGAATATTATGTTCATGGGTATTGTCAGTCAAGGTTTGGACATTGGTTTGGGTTGGTGGATGATTGGGGAATGATTGTTTGAAGATATCGATACCCTGATTAGGAGGGGCATTAGGATTGTTGAGGATGAGGTCACCCTTTTCCAACATGTCTTGGACTATGTTTTTAAGGGTTTTATAGTTGCCCGTGTCATGACCTTTAACACGGTGGTAGTTACAGAAGTCATTTTCCCTATACCACGCAGGGATGGCGCGTGAGGGATCAAATTGTGGTGGAGGTCAGATTTGAGGGAGATTGATGGCCCCTTGTTTGACAAGTTTTTCTAGCACAGATACGTATGATTCTCCAAGTGGAGTAAACTGTCGCTGTATGTATCTCTGCTGAAATTGACGAGTGGCGCTTATAGATGTGGATGGTTCAGATTGATTAGTTGAAGGCGAAGAGGAAGAAGATCTAACAACCACAGCATTTGCTGAAGCTTTAGATTTAGAATTAGATGAGGAAGGTTTAAAAGAGGGGTCATTGGTTTTGGAGTTGGGATTCTTACTCCGCAACTTGACTTTATTCTCCTCAACGGCACGTAACTCAAGTTTACGAGCCATCGTGAAGGCTTCGTCAAAAGTGCGAAAGGTCTGAAACCTCAAGGTAGAAGAAATATGTTTAGCGCAGGCTTGAGAGAAAAGTTCAATAAGCTCAGGCTGAGGTAAGGAAAATGAAAGTTGATTGATAAGGCCCCTCCACTGAGCGATGAAATCAGCAATAGATTCATCCTCGAACTGGCGGATAGAATAGAGGTCTATGATGGAGACTTTCTTGGTGATATTGATGGAGAAATGATCGAGGAAGAGCTGGGCCAGTTGAGTGAACGTGAAGATAGAATGGCTAGGGAGAGAGCTGTACCAGTCAAGTGCAGTGTCATGTCCCTTTTTTTGAGGACATTGACAGATTTGATGATTGGCCTATTATGCGACCTTCGTAGGCTAATATGAAGGATAGAGGGTCATAATGGAGCTTGGCTTGACTTTGATTCGCAGAATTTCTACATTTGGTTTTCATTCAGGGTCTTTCAGACATGTTTGATTGATGCTCCTATTATTTAGGGATATTTGACATGCAGCGGAGCACCTTTATTTTGGTATGGTCATATGCGGAATCACTCCCTGATTCACCTGCTTCGATCGGTTTGAGGATCCGACGTATATTGAGGGAGATATTAATATTTGATTGATTTAATCAAATATTAATTATTTGGTCTCATTAATAATTAATTATTAATTATTAATTATTTGCTCTAATTCTAAATTAGAAACCCTAATGCTAATTTAAGAAAACCCTAATTAGGGCAAGCATATCTTTTGAGGGTATAAGGGTTTCACATGGAGGCCATTATGGAATTATGCATAGATTATTGATTATTGAAAATTGAAGTAATTCTTCTGTGAAGACTGAGCCAAGGGTTCCAAGATTCCATTGCAGTGAAGAACGTTCCCTCTTCATTGTGTGTGATTTAGAGGCTGTGAGATATCAGCTGATTTATTGCCAAATTGAGAGATAGCTTCATCCAGAAGTTATCACAGAGATACAGATCTGAGAGATAGCTTCAACCAGAAGTTATCACAGAATTCCAGGGTTGAGAGATAACTTCACACAGAAGTTTATCACAGAGCTTTCCAGGTATTTTCTTTATTTAGTTTTGATCTAATAAGTTATACAGAGATAGATCTTGTGTAGAATCTATATTCGTGAGACCAGGGTATTCAGCTATCAGGGGTTAAGAAGAGACAGGTTGGCAGCCGTACCAAGTCCGTACAGGTTCGTACAGATCAGTGCAGGAACCGACCTCGGCAGACAGAGGGTTGAGTGACCGACATCGGTCGACTGAAGACCGACGTCGGCAGAAAGCCGACCGACAGTGACCGACGTCGGCGATATATCGACCGACGACGGCGCCTGTGTGTCGACACAGAAAGGCCGAGACTTCCAGAATTGCAAGTTATTTCCCAGTTTGCATGAATTCAGGGTTTTTAAGACCAGATTTTAATATTCTTTCATTTGTATAACAGAGACTCAATTGTGTAATCTTCCAGAAGAACAAGTGATGAGATCTTTGATTTGCTATTGAGATATTATATTGTGATTTGTTTATGCATATGTGAATCTATTTCTGCAAGTTTGTATCTGTGATCAGAGCTTTATGAGTTTATATATTCCCTGTTTGAAGGGGATATTACAGTGGTATCAGAACTTTGGTCTTTGGTATCATAGTTTTGTGGCTTTCATATATCTCTATTGACAGGGGATATTACAGTGGTATCAGAGCTAAATTCCTGCCATCCTGTTGGGCACATCAGAGCTAAATTCCTGCCATCCTGTTGGGCACATCAGAACTAATGTCTTGCCATCCTGTTGGGTAGTTCCAGGTTCAATTCGATTATCAGTATGGCTCTAAGAGGGGTCAAAGATTTGGAAGAAAGCATGCACAATGCAAAGAAGAAATTAGATCATCCATTTCAGCAAGCAGATGACACTCTAAAAATTTTGGAGGAGTTGGACACTTATTTAGGCAGGGTTGAGCATTCAAATACTGATGAGATGCAAACAGCGTTATTTCCAGTGTTTGATTCGTTGGTGAAGCCCCGATTATTGAGACATCATGATGAGGTGGTAAGACTTGCAACTCTCTCTTGCATTAGTGAAATGATGAGGATCATAGCTGGCTTTGATTTTCATGATGATCAGATTATGAGAGAGGTACTTTATGCCATGGTAAAAAGCTTCAAAAAGTTGGATAACATTAGAGACCCTCATTTCTCAAGGAGGGCAAGATTACTTGAAACATTTGCAAGGTATGGATTTGAAAACGTTATGATGTTAGTAGGTTGTATTGGTGAAATTTGCATGATGTTTAAAATATTTTGGAATATTTTAGATGAGTTTCATTCTAGCAATATATTGGCATCAATGCACTCTATTATGTTCACAATCTTGTTTGAGGAGGAGGATAAAATTTCCAAACTCTTGGCAGAAGATTTATGGTATGTCTGGACAAAAGGGAGAAATGTCTCACCTAGAGCTTGCATGTGGTTAAAGAATTTAATTAATACGCCGAAGGATCGTAGTGCTTTCCCTATGACATGCAGCCACTTGCATGATGAGTTTGACAGTTATGCGGATCCAGTACAGGGTGATATTAACACATCTTCAGGTAATGATTTATCTGCATTATCTTCACCGATAGGGGTAGTTGAGGATGTTGTGGATGAGCTTTGTCTTCAGGTGAGTTTAGCACAGGTGTTAGACAGTGAGGATGAGCCTAATGCTTGCATTCAGAGTGTGGAGGTATACTCAGAGGTTAGTACATTGAGTATTGGTGCTGAGTATGTTTTTGTAGCTGCTGATGAGGAGCATATTGTTGAGGCTAACACATATATTCAGGATTTGGGAGTCCCTGATTCTAATGAGTTTGAGAGACCAGTAGACTTGAGTCTCTATACTGATTCTTCTCACACATTTGATAGTATGGTACAGTTGGTTGTGCCACCGTTACAGAGGGGTCAGTTATGGGATGGATTAACACCATCTTTTGTAGATGGACTTCGCAGTTGCCAATTACACAGCATACAGTATTGACACATCCAGGGCAGTTGTGATTTCAGAGATTGGTTGAGTTGTGTTCACCAATTTGATTATGGGTTCCTCTTTGTTCTACTTCTGTTGATGTTACAGGTACTTGCATTGATTCACAGCAGTGCAGAGCATAACTACATTTGGGATCCAGGTGGATCGAGTAGTTCATTGTTCCGAGATTGCTTGGGGACAAGCAATTTTCAGAGGGGCGGATTGTCATGTCCCTTTTTTTGAGGACATTGACAGATTTGATGATTGGCCTATTATGCGACCTTCGTAGGCTAATATGAAGGATAGAGGGTCATAATGGAGCTTGGCTTGACTTTGATTCGCAGAATTTCTACATTTGGTTTTCATTCAGGGTCTTTCAGACATGTTTGATTGATGCTCCTATTATTTAGGGATATTTGACATGCAGTGAAGCACCTTTATTTTGGTATGGTCATATGCGGAATCACTCCCTGATTCACCTGCTTCGATCGGTTTGAGGATCCGACGTATATTGAGGGAGATATTAATATTTGATTGATTTAATCAAATATTAATTATTTGGTCTCATTAATAATTAATTATTAATTATTTGCTCTAATTCTAAATTAGAAACCCTAATGCTAATTTAAGAAAACCCTAATTAGGGCAAGCATATCTTTTGAGGGTATAAGGGTTTCACATGGAGGCCATTATGGAATTATGCATAGATTATTGATTATTGAAAATTGAAGTAATTCTTCTGTGAAGACTGAGCCAAGGGTTCCAGGATTCCATTGCAGTGAAGAACGTTCCCTCTTCATTGTGTGTGATTTAGAGGCTGTGAGATATCAGCTGATTTATTGCCAAATTGAGAGATAGCTTCATCCAGAAGTTATCACAGAGATACAGATCTGAGAGATAGCTTCAACCAGAAGTTATCACAGAATTCCAGGGTTGAGAGATAACTTCACACAAAAGTTTATCACAGAGCTTTCCAGGTATTTTCTTTATTTAATTTTGATCTAATAAGTTATACAGAGATAGATCTTGTGTAGAATCTATATTCGTGAGACCAGGGTATTCAGCTATCAAGGGTTAAGAAGAGACAGGTTGGCGGCCGTACCAAGTCCGTACAGGTTCGTACAGATCAGTGCAGGAACCGACCTCGGCAGACAGAGGGTTGAGTGACCGACATCGGTCGACTGAAGACCGACGTCGGCAGAAAGCCGACCGACAGTGACCGACGTCGGTGATATATCGACCGACGACGGCGCCTGTGTGTCGACACAGAAAGGCCGAGACTTCCAGAATTGCAAGTTATTTCCCAGTTTGCATGAATTCAGGGTTTTTAAGACCAGATTTTAATATTCTTTCATTTGTATAACAGAGACTCAATTGTGTAATCTTTTAGAAGAACAAGTGATGAGATCTTTGATTTGCTATTGAGATATTATATTGTGATTTGTTTATGCATATGTGAATCTATTTCTGCAAGTTTGTATCTGTGATCAGAGCTTTATGAGTTTATATATTCCCTGTTTGAAGGGGATATTACAGTGGTATCAGAACTTTGGTCTTTGGTATCATAGTTTTGTGGCTTTCATATATCTCTATTGACAGGGGATATTACATGCAGCACCTGAGAGAGACATGGGAAACGTGCATAAGAGCAACGCATCGTCGTGGGTGATAAGGTAACAGGCGTGTCTGAATGCTCGTAAATATTGTTGTGGGTCTTCCTTGCTCTGGAAATGAGAAAACTTAGGAAGTTCCCACTGGCTGGGATATGGTCTGATGGGGACAGAAGGATGGATGGGCTCATTGCAGATTTGTTCGTACGAGAGAGTGTTGCGCGAGCCAGTAACGGAGGTCTCTAGGTTAGACATTTTATCCATCAGCATCTTGATAATATCTATTGACGGATTGGCAGGTGGAACGCCTCCTAGATTGTAAGGTGCTTGAAAGAGGCTGGAAGAGGTATACGACGTAGTCAGTTGTACCAATAAGGGTGCAACGTACGGATGACTAGTCATAGGGACAGAAGAAGTGACTAAGGATGGTTGGATGGAAGACATGGCTAGGTTTGATGTGGTCATGGGAGGTTGGCTAGAGGTAACATGGGCCAATGGATGGGTAGCCACCCTAGTGTTGATAGGAGTAAGGGTGGGCAGAATAGAGACGACCAGGTTTTGAAAGGGAGTAGAAAGTGGTTGAGTGGACTGAGATTGATTGGGGGCCGAAACCCCGGTGAAAGTGGGCCCAACAATGGAAAGAGAGGCCACACTTGGATGGTTGGTAAAAGGTTGGTCATTGGTTGAGGTAACAGCCTGGGTATCTAAGGGTTGGACTATGGACGTCATTGATACGGCCGCGGTTTTGAGGAGAGAAGTCAGCATTCCATAGATTGGATTGCCCGAAGAGTCTCGCGTTCGGCTATTCGCGAGATAGTATTGCAAGGCTGCGGTATTGAGGTCCAAGAATCGTGCGAAATCTTGGTCCCCTTCTGGGATAATAGGTGTTTGGGTCAGAGATGGTCTGGTAGGAGTTCTTTCAGTTTCCAAGTTGAACTCCATTATAGGGTTGGTTGTAGGTGGGGTAGACGAAAGAGGATGATGCCTCGCGTGATCGACTAGAGCCTTGGCTTGGCTACAAGTCAGAACCATTCAAGGCAAGGAAGAACGTCGTCACAAGCTCAAACAAGTAGATAAGAACCAAAAAGATGAAGACACAAGCAGATCCTAAAACCCTAGAAGTAAATTATTAGGATTATAGTGGCTTATGCCTTAGAATATGTGTAGAGGAAGATTGGCTTTGTGAGTCGGGTCCTAGAAGAAGTAGTCTATGGAAGGTTTCGGGTTTTGTTATGGTGCTCAAGAAATCTGTGTTAGGGTCTGGTACGTGGCCTGGTGCTAAGGAGCAAGCTCCCCTCACTTCACGATTCCAGTGGTTAGCTGGTTTCGCTTAGCCAAGATATACCTCGCCTAGAGTTTATCCTCCACCAGAGAATGGAGTGGGCTTCCCCCTTGGTGATGAAATCCAAGTAGGGTCACCGGGATGGGTAAGGTATCTGCTGGGGAATGAAATCCCAGTCGGGCCTTGTCTCAGGTAAGTTAAAATGTTTGTTTTGTGCAGGTGGTTTGGTCTTGTAACATCAAGTGATCTAGATTAATTCAATATGCGATTTAATTACTATGTGTGGTCTAAGAGATGCAGGCAAATAGAAATGAATGCAAAGTGTTTTAATGCCTAAGTCAAAATGTTTGTTCGTATGAAGATGAATGGAGAAAGAGTCGAAGAATATGAGTTTTAGCTAGTCTAAAAGTGCAAGAAAAAAAGAAATGTTTGTTTTAGTCCTGCTTATGATGTCGTTTAAGAAAAGATGAGAAGAGGCAAAAAGAAAGGAACCTAATGCGCCTAAATGAACGAAAGAAAGAGAGAAAGAACCCAAGGAGGACCTAGGGTCCCACCGGGCATGCCAGAATGTTTCTATGCAAAATTGCTTTCTATATTCAAAGAAGAAATAAGAAACTGAAATAAAATGGTCAAGGCTAGAAATACCTGATAAAGTTGTGCGCACCGAAATCAGACGTTGGAAGATTCTCCTCTTTGGCTGTGGAGGAATGACACCTACGAAGAAAAAGGCTAAAACACAGAAAAACGTTAGTCAAAGATATGGTGGGTTGTCAGGCGAACGCCCGATCCCGAAAGTACGAAGACTTCCTAAAAGGATATCAACCCACTGATAAAAAAGCAGAATATTGGACGAAAGTAGATAATGAAAGATAAAATGATAGAAATAAATGATAGAAAAATAAAAAGGCGTACCTAATAAGTAGCACTATTCTGCACAGTCACCGGCGTCGATCTCTGTGGTGCCGGTGTCGGTTAGGGAAGGTGCCGACGTCGGTTGATGTGTCATCATCGGTCGGGGCAGTGACCGGCGTTGGTCGGGGCAGGTTCTGGATAGAGTTGTAGAAAGTTTGGGAGAGTTGGGACAGGGTCTTGACAAGTTCAGGATAGGGTCTGATGGAATCGAGATAAGGTCAGGATAGGGTCTGGGCAAAGTAAGGTCGGGTTTGGACAGAGTCTGGGGGTTTCGGACAGAATTATAGATTGGGGTTATGAGCAGGGATGTAAAGGAGAGATTCAAAACTTGGGTTTGTGGTTTGAAGCTTCGGGATGACAGAAATAGTGAACAAAGAATAATCAAGAAGAAATAAAAATAAACAAAGAAAATACTTACCTGTCAGAAGCCGTGATGAAAACCATAGTCAAAGTTGTTGAAGCGTCTGTGCAGTGCCGGATTGAAGCGAATGTTGGAGTTGGTGGATGCTGGAGTCAGTTGATCGTGAGATTGCAAGAGTCTATGGATGTCGGAATTTGAAGAGCGATTGAATGATTCTGTTCTTCGTGTGCGGGATTGATCAGCGAACACTGATGAAGGCCAGGGAACGGTTCGAGAGACGGTTCAATAACCATTTTGGGAAACCGATCGGGAACTGAATGGTAACTGATAACAGATAACGGTAAGGTGACCGACGTCGGTAGGATTGCTGACATCGGCCGATAAGTGACCGACATCGGCGACATCGGCCGGGTAAAGACCGTCGTCGGCAGATGCACAATGGGGATAGAGTCTAGCTTTTAGCTCTCTGCTCATTGTTACATGCTGCCAGGGTCAAGGTTGGTGGAACAAGTGATCGATAAGGGTTAAATAAGCGAAGAAGAATAAGATGGGGAATGACCAGGGGAGTCGACATGATTTTGGTGTCTACACCTAGTGTCTTTAGTTTGTGATAATGGATTTGCATTTATTTCTATTGAAATGATGGAATGGGCTTATACCAAGGCATTTCACTCAAATCTTCTTCTAATCAATACCCTTAATGAAATGGTGTTTATGAATCCAAAAACAAAAATTTGATGGAAGCTATCAAGAAATCTACTGAAGATAGATCTAGAACATGGCATAAACTTCTTAAGTTTTCATTATGGGTAGATTGAATCAGGATCAAACAAGCTCTCAAGGCTTCACCATTTTTTTGGTATATGGTCAAGATCCTATCTTTCCCGTCACCTTGAATTTTCCTATGTTCACATTCATGTGAGAATACATGGAGGACAACCAAGAACTTGATAATTCTAGGCTATTAGACATTATTCAAATGAAAGATGCTAGAGAAAAGGCATTTACATACTTCAAAAAACACCAATCAACTATGAAAAGATGGTTTGATAAGATATCTAAAGTGAATATATTTAGGCAAGGAGACTTAGTCCTTATTTGGGATAAAGCATTAGAACCTAAAGGTAAACATGGTAAGTCCACCCCTTTATGGATTGGTCCATACCAAATTGCAAAAATCCTAGGCAACAACACTTTTAGGTTAAAAAATCTCCAAAGATCAGATTTTACTTTATCCACCAATGGGAAATACCTCAAGCATTACTTTGCTACTTCTCCATCAGGGGTCTTCATAGAGTGAATGTGTAATATTTTTAAAGTTAGAATATGTAGGCTAGTTAGTTCCCTTTCTTGATTTGTTTTTTCTTCCTTGTTAGGCTTGTATGTATTTGTTTTGTTTGCATTTTGTTTTGTTTTTTCTTGCTTGGTGGTGTTCCTTGGTTATGGTAAAATCTCATGGTATTATTTTTTGGTTTGGAATTGTTCAAAAAGGTAGGTATAAATCTTACAAAAGTGGACATGAGGTGGAAATAAAGTAGTATGAAGTAATCATGGGTACTGGTATAGATTGGTATAGGAATTTAATGTCCTAAAAATATTTAAACCTTATCTTGTATCAAAACTTGGTTTTAAGAATAATCATATGTATACAATGTGAATTTAGTTTATTAACTCATATTCATGCTTACACTTAAAACACATCCTTGTCATGTACTGCATTTTTAATTAAAGGAGAGTATCCTAATGACAGGGCATTTGACCAAATCTTTAAAACCAGGCTATATTGGTTTACAACCTTTGTAAAAGGACCTAAAAAATGTAAACAAAAAAACTCATTACAAAATATATGGAAATAAAAGCAAAGGTGATTCAGGTAATCTCCATCGAGACTATAGATGCCTGGCTTGAAGTGGAGTAAGACCTTGAGTGGAACCAGAGGTATCTTTTTTAGGGCTATAGATGCCTAGATGGTAGTAGAACAATGCCCAAGCCTCCCATACATTAAGATTTATTATTCTTAAATAATATCTAAAGTGCTCAAAGTTAAGTGTAATGGGCCAAAAGGATATGAACCTAGATGTTTTTTCTTGAAATTCATGACAAATAGTAAGTGGAATTAAAGCGTACACTGCATGTTTATGTTTTAATATCTAATTTTGAATTTTATACATAAGGCACTTGTTTCAACCAAAAGTTTATTTAGGAGAGAGTATATGTCCAAATGGGATATAAATTTCATGTACAAATTTAAACCACAGCCTTGTGTTCCAACACATTGTTATGTTGCCCCTGTGAGTCACCATTTATTGAGACCAACATCCCCCCATCTTTATTTTTTGAAAAGTGGGCCCTTGTGATTGTTTCCAAAACTTCTATATTCTAGAATAAGTGTGAAAGATTGTTTGATCTTGAATTTTAAAAGTAGATCAATATTTAAAAAAGACATGAGATTTGGTGTATTTGATTATGATCATGTTTTTAATGTTGCTAAATAATCATCTTTAAGTTGATTAATTGTAGGTTCCATGGAAGAAGTCAAGGTTACCAAATAGTAAACCCTAGAGGTTTGAATTTAAACATTCATGGGAAAACCTAGTGGGAAATTTTATGCATGATTACGTTTTAACTTAAAATTCATATGCTTTTGTAGAACTAATGCTTTACACTTATTTTATAGATTTAATCCAATGGTGCATCAAGTTTGAAGTCTTTTATAAAGGCATATAGTTAATGATTTGGCCCCTAGTAAGGATCCAATGGTGATCACTTGATCAGAGGTTTTAAATCTAATGGTGTGAATTAAATCCAAAGCTACAAGAAATCTTGAGGGATTTACATGTGGCATTTAGTTATTAGATAAATAAATTCCATTGTCTTAAATTTGATAGGTTTAATCCCATCATTTGACATCTATAAGGATGTATTTGACATGACTAAACCTATCAAATTTAACCCAAACAATCTTAAAGCCTTGGGAACTCCTGAGGGCTTTATACATGGCATTTAGTTATTAGATCAATTAATTCTATTGTCTTAAATTTGATAGGTTCACTCCCATCATTTGACATCTATGAGGATGTATTTGATGTGACTAAATATGTCAAATTTAACCTAGACAATCCCTGAAGCCTTGGGAACTCTTGAGGTATATACACATGGCATTCAGTTATTGGATCAATAAATTATATTATCTTAAATTTGATAGGTTTGCTCCCATCATTTGACATCTATGAGGACATATTTGATGTGACTGAACTTGTTAAATTTAACCTAGACAATCCCTAAAGCCTTGGGAGCTCCATTATCTTAAATTTGATAGGTTTGCTCCCATCATTTGATGTCTGCAAGGATTTATTTGACGTGACTAAACCAATCAAAATTAACTTGGACAATTTTTAAAGCCTAATCAAAGGGAGAATTTCTAAAAAGCCTTTTAAGAAATTCTTACCTTTTTATGAAGACAAACCTAGTATATAAAGATCTTAGCCTAATTCATTTTATGTTTTTAAACATAAAATCCTAAATGACATTTTAAACCCTAAGATTCATATAATCATGGAATTGATTAAAAGGTAAGCATCTTATAGGATCTAATGACAATTGCTTGTTCACTGGATTTGATCCAATGGTGCAACAAAGTTGAAGACTTTTCAAATACTTCATGAGCCTGACACATGGCATAATTATTGAGCTTAAAGATAAAGAGACCAATGAAATACAAGGATTTGGATTCATTTTTTCAAAGCAAAATAAATAGGACTTTTGAAATTTAATGGCTAGCCTTCAACTAGAATTTATGAAATTTGTCATGAAAGGCATGGAACCTTTCCATATAGGCTCCATGTAAGCATGGAGGATCAATTTGAAAGATATATTATGCTTGAAAATGTATAATTCATAATAATGAGGTCTCATAAAATCTAAGGCATGTATGAAATCAAGAACTGGATATTTTTTCCATTAAAGCTAAAAACCCTAAACCTTTTATAAAGGACTTAAGTTGGTTCAATTGATCACATAGAAATAAAATTAAGTGAAACTTGAATTTAGATCAATTGCCTTAGTGAGATATTGTTTTCATCAACTATAATTTAGTGTCATCAATGGCAATAGGTAGGCAATAGATGAAAATTAAAGTGGAGCTTTATCTAACTTCAGATTGTGAAGGAAGGGTTTTTAGAGACATAGAGTTAGATTTAATAGCCTTGAATGTGCATAAAATCAAAAATTGGTTTTAATTATTCATATTTATATAGGATTTACAACCAATTTACCAAGAGGACAAGAAGAATGCTATGATGTACCAAACATATAAAGACTTAGTATCAATTCAACTGGTAGGCCTCCACCATGCAGCTGCTAAACCAGAGGTAATATATTGCATCAACCTTCTTATTATTATTTATATCTCCCATGGC
The DNA here is from genome assembly GCA_037957365.1 of Torreya grandis. Lineage (NCBI taxonomy): Eukaryota > Viridiplantae > Streptophyta > Pinopsida > Cupressales > Taxaceae > Torreya > Torreya grandis. The sequence continues at coordinate 303,073 of JARHVA010004463.1, forward strand.
ATTTGAGGCTTAAAATAATCTCCATTTACCTCATGTCAATCTCCCATCCTTGAGAGAATAGTCAAATTGCCAAAACTTGGATTTAATCCTCTCACCTTGGTTAATCCAATTTTCCCATGTTATCAGGACCCCTACTGGTGAGATTATTATTACCCAATTTAGGGAGGGTGTTAGGGTAGCTAAGAATTTATTGAATATATCCTTTGGTGCCTCTTCTATAACTTATTTGATCAAGGTCTAGCTATCTTATGTCCATTAGATGTTAGAACAGAACTTAACCCCTCCCATTGGAGACTTAATAAGTTTTTTCTTGGCCAAATGATTTAAAGCCATCAAGAGAAATACCTCCAAGAAATTATTTATGATGTCTTACCTATTAGATTCACTCATATCCTCTATTAATTTCTTTGTCATTAAAAATTGGTCCTATAATGGTAGAAATACCATTTCCCATCATTACTCCAAATTATATATATTTAAATATAGGAATCACATGAAATTCATATGTGATGGTATCTTCCCAATCATTTTTTAGGTAATCACTAGTATCACTATGCCTAGGCTTCATCCTCTAATCAAAACCCAAGTGGAGACCATGGGGGATGTGTTGTTATATCCATATTGCATTGTAATAAGGATAGAAGGAATCATGGTCCAACCATACATATTTCTTATATATGTTACCAATAAGCTTGTAGAGAAAGAAATTGCTTATCAAATCATCTAGGGAATGGATTGGCACTACAAGAAGAATAAGAAAGCTAAGGTTCATATCTTTCCATTGGACATTGGATGAATTGTAATCAAGGATTGGAAATAGCTAGAGATCATGGTGGTACATAAGAACTCTTTTGATTTCCAATTGGATGATCTTAAGATGTGGGACCCTAATGATAGAGTGGATAACCATATTTGAGATAAAAAGTACCAAAGACTAAGTACAAACATCAGCCAAGTGTGGGAGATGGTATTTACACAAAGGCAAGGAACTTTGAAGAAGTCCTATCTATGTTTAAAAATGACAACATCAAATTAGAACATAGGCTGGTCAGGGATAATAATCACTTAGGAGAAATATGGAAACTACATCCCTTTCATTATCACTTTTTTCCAAGACCATCTAGAACTACACATCAAGAGCTAGCTATTGAAGAACAATCTTCTGAGCCTCAGTAGAAAGAATTGACAAAGTCATCCTAGGTTGGGTAATATAAGGCTATAAAAGGAAAAGGTAAAGATGTGATTCAAGAGTCCAATATAGAGCATAGACCTAGTGAAGGTCCCCAAATTTAGGCATTCACACTAGGCCTTCTTCCCCAATAGAGGTTATTAGTATGATTGCTTTGGAAACTAGATAAATAATGGAAAGTGACCTTATTAATATCATAGTTTCTTATGGTTCTTATAAAGAAGAGGATCTATCTCAGAAAGCATGCAAAGAATTAGTTCCATTGGATGGAGGAAAGATATAGGCAGAATTGGCCTTAGTTCCTCTCGATCTAAGATAAAGGCGTAGGTTAACTTTCACACACCCTACTAGTGAAATTAACCTCTTTAGTGATGAGAGTCCTATTTATATACTATTTATTCTTGATTGGTTTGTTTGTGAGAAGTTGTAGAAGATCCCATATTTTTCTCCTTCACTATCTTTGACTCGAGTTGACATGGATGTTTAGGATAATGTCAAGCCTTAGATTCAAGATATTATAAATGGACAAGTAGAGAAGTATCCACATCCTTAATAATAAGGAAAGCCTAAGGATTAATACCCCAAGAGCCTCTAGGAGTTCAAATATAAAGATTATTGAATAGATATAGGTAAAGGAGGCTAATCCTTAGGTCCTTTTCAATCCAAATACATCTACTCTTAAGAGAGTAATGACCAACAAGGTTACTATTGGTAATGAGGAGTTCACCTTTTAAAAGGTGGAACCATTTGTAGGTTTAAATCCTATTCTAGGGTAGGTAGTAGAGGAGCATCCTATATTTCAAGAAGATATGGCTAGTATGGTACTATCCCAATCAATAGTGACCTTGGCTAGAGTTTACAGAATGAAATAGAGGATTCTCAACTTGGAGAAAGAAAAACAAGATTTGGAAGCTCGAGTCCTCCTTTCAATTCCTAAGGATGTATTGCAAGTGTTAAATAAGTATTTTATTGATGCATTTGATAATTGAAAAGCATCAAGCTTAGATTGAGTTCTTTAAACCATCAAATTGAGATGGCACAAGCCTTAATCACTCAATGGCATAATTATAAATCTCAAATGGAAGAGCTCATCAAGGTACATAAGAAAAATCAAGCCTTAGACTTTAAGATTATAAAACATATACATCTTCACGGTAGTTTTGATGGATAAATAAGAGGATTTGATCATCTAGAGTAATTATATCAATGAATTCATTAAGAAAGACATAGGTTTGGTAACCTAGATTAAGAAAATTCTAGGAAATATATTAGAAAACTCTTCTCAAACCAATACTATAGGATTGATTAGTGATGAAGAATTCAAGAAAAAGGTTGGTGTTCACATCTAGGACATTAAAGAAAACAAAGGTCATTCAACCAAGGACAATCAAAATATCCTTGATATCATCATTTCTATAAGGAAGCAAATTTTAGAAGCATGATGTATCGAGGAAATTGTATCTCAGGTAGATAATAAATTTGACAAGTTGGTAGATCAAGAAGAGGATTGTCTAATGAAGCATGTAGCGGATTTTGAATTAATTAAGGAGAAATATACCAAGGTGAAATAATTCCTTAAATAGGGGTAATTGAAGGACCCACCAATTAAATTCTTAAAAGAATATTCTTTTCAAAAAGTATATGCTAGTATGTTAGCATGTACTTTTTCTTGTCAAGTTAGCATGTGACCTTCCACATGGTATCTTTATATCAAGGATAGTTTTCCTTATCTACATGTGAATATTTTTAAAGTTAAAAAGTTAGATTCCTATGTTTCCTATAAATAATTAGATGGTTACCATTTTTAAGGGAGAGTTTTTGAGCAATTGTGTACCAGGAACATTTAATACAACTAAGGAATTTTAAAAAGATTATCTAGATAGTCTTGTTGAATGTCCATGATACCTCTCAATTTTAGATAGTCATCTTGAATTTGAATGATTCTTATTATTTTAAGTTACATTATTTTTCATAGGGTTGTTAATTTGTGCTAAATTCTAGATTGACTATAAAGATCTCACACATACTTCATTTTTTTTGCTTTGTATTTGGATGTACTTAGGTTATTTAGATCATAATAACAAATCTTTAAAGTTAATTTGGTTCTTATTTTTGATTCATATTTTTAATTTGAATTTTGCCTAATTTGTGATATAATTGGAGATTATGCTATTTTTTTAACATAAATTGGTTTTAATGTGCTCAAAGTAATTGGAATTTTGTCATAATATTTGAGATGAAAACCTATAATCACATTACTTTCTTACTTTACCCTTATCTTTTATTGTTTTTATAAAGATTCACTCTAACTTAAATATCATTATTAATACTAATTTAGTTTAGCTTCTATGTCATTTAAAACTATTGAATATCTAAATATTTAATCCTTGGTGGCTCCCAACCACTGAACCAAACAAATATTATGGACAACTCTCATACTTTTCTTCTATTTCCACCATAGACATCATTAAATTGTCACAAACTACAACTCATGTCTTGGATATATCAAATCCTTAAATTATTAGTGTTCATAAACATTGAAGAGCACCTATGGTATATTTTGAATCATCAACATCTACTTCAAGCATGAGTCATCAATCTTATGACACATTCGATGACCTGCAAGGAAATATTATTAGTACATAGGTAGACTTGGACTTGAATATAGAATATTTAACCACTATTTCATATCAAAAAAGAAATAAAAACTAAGTACTTATGAAGAAACAAATGCAAAAGTTCTTATTCATTTATCTAAGAGGTTTACAACTACAAATCTGGGTAGAGTTTCGTCATATAGCCTATGGGATACAATGTAAGGTTAAAATAATTTAATATATAAAGTAAATGGAGAGATAAGAAGGGGAATATAACATGGAAAAGTGGAGAGGGTTTCATCAATGAACACATTGAAATCAAACTTTAGTTACAATATTTACACAATTCTCACTCTAACCCCCTCCATGCATTGAACCTCCTTGATAGATCTTTGAATGGGATGTTGACATTAAAATGAAGTGGTGAAAGATGAGTTAACTTTATTTACCCTTTTTTGGAGGGTTTAACATGATCATAATAGTCTATCAACCCTCCCAATGGAAATTACAATCATGAATTAGGCCACCATAATCATGTGGCAACCCACACTCCTCTAAAGTAGATTAACAAAGTCAAGAAACTATCTTATCCCTCCATCATGGATATTAAATTTTCATTAAATGAAATTAAATTAAAAACATAAATCATATCATATTTTCATTGAATTATTACATTATCCCTTCAACACTAATTGGATCTCTCTTATTGACCAAATTGGTTGATTAGGCATAATGGCATAAGTGTTGATGTTGAGTGGTCATAAGAGACCTGTAAGAGATCTTGAGAACCTATGAAGACATGATATACATAATTGAAACAACATATTATACTATGATATAATCTCTCTTGATCAAATAATTCCTACAATTTTACCTTCCCTAGTTGACTAAGCCATTCTTCTTCAATCATTTGTAGACTAGCTATTTTGAAACAATTTATAGAGGCATTTCCACTTAGATTTTTTGGCATATGATGACTTGAGGAGATATATCAAGTCCCAAACCTTCATCTCCAACCATTGGGATATCCTTAAAAAAAATTCAACTTCCATTATACTCATAATCTTGAAAAAATATATATTTTGACACTTTCATACCATGTACATACAATCAGGTACCATGTGTGGAGTCTTCTCTAAGTGAATTTTACAATACATGAGCCTTATAGGTCAATCTAGGTTTCTAAGATATCATAGTACCAAATTTTATATAACTAGGTCTACCTAGGGTTTTAAGGGGGTTTAGGATTGCTCAGGGGTCTTAAGTATATTTCATACTATATGGACATCCAAGTATGGAACAAACACCATGTATCTCAAGGTTATTGACATAGTTATTTTCCATTAATGGGATGGGTTCCCATGTAAATGTTGGATGAAGATAAAAATGTTGTAAAGTGACCCTAGGGTAGTTTGTAATCCATTTCTAAGTACTTAACTTATTAATTTTTTTTCATAAATATCTACCGCCTAATTCCAATCAATCTCTCATGGATATTTAGTCTATATGGAGACTTAAAATTCCATAGGATCCTTGGCTCTGAGTGTGCATGTGGTGGAGTATGTGAGTAATTTAATATGGACTTCAAATTGTTTATATGCAGATAAACTAGATCAAGCAAGGTTTCAAGGATATTTGATTAATTTGACCATGTCTTGGCATTTTAAACCTCATTTTGGGTTTTAAACACCCTCATAAATCTTTCATTGATCATTGAATTTGTTACAATATCTTGAAGATGTCTCAAAGTGTCACTAGGGTTTTTATACAGGCCTAAATGGTTGATTATGTCATCTCTTCTTCAATTTTTCTAACTTTTGGTCTAGTATTAGACTTTAGAGGTTTAGGAACCTACATCCATCATTTCCCACTAGAAAAAAACCCTCTATATGTCTCCAAATTGAATGTAGGAACTCTATAATATGAATGTGTTTTTTCCCACTAGATAAATTTGATAAATAAGCTTGGGTCTAAGACAAAATAGTGGGTATTCCCACTATTTTTCCAATCAAAGTGATTATATAAGAACTTTTAATGGGTCACTATGACAATTTATACTAAATTTAAGGGCATGGTTGTGCTTGAAAGTGTTTTAAACCATCTATTTTGGTTCAAACTAGCTTCTCACTAATTGTAGATTGTGTTTGATTAAGAAACCCTAAGTATGACCTATTTGGTATTGTACCTTAAGGTATTTTGGAACATGGAGAGGATTTTTTATGCTTAGGGTCCTAATAATTCGTAGGTTATTGTTATTTGATGCCCCTCTCTTTATATATCCTGCCCTCTTTATGCTTAAGTCTTAAGTCTACTTATACTTGAGTATGCTTGTATAAGTGTCACTCTGCATCCTTCATTGGTAGTATTCATCATGTTTGCATTCATAGTAATGTGAACCTTACTCCCACCTTTTATGAAACTTGTCTCTTAGCCCAGATAAGATGAAATCACTGACATAGATTAATGATATCATCTATAACCATGTGAATATTGTTGATTGATTGTAGGGCTTTATTATTAGGCCTCTTTAAGATGAAGATGAGATGTAAAATGATTGAAAATATTGGTATAAAGATTTCATATCAAAATTAAATCCCTTTTAAAATACACATTCTATGATTCTCATACCAATCCTTGTACCTTGAGTAATTGTGTCTTTTAGTGAAACCCTACTATAGTAGGCTTACAGGCTGGATGTAGGTATGATTTGGGACTCTCAATTGACTATATGGCCATATAGGTCCAAAAATATATGGTTTTAGTTTCTTCATGGTGGTCATTTACCTTTTACTATTACTTGAAATACATATGGTACTCTCTACTCTATTTTTTATAACTTGCCCTATTTTCTCCTTGACATTTTGACTATGTTTCTTGACCATAAGTAGATGCTACTCTACCTCATCAAAGTTTATCAACCTTAAGTTTTTAGTCTCATTTAATATAACCCTTAAACATATTTTCATAAATTTTTTCTTTCTATCATAAGTAGAGTAGGGTTACTCATATGCATTAACTTTTTATAGGTGTATACTCATAAATGTTGATTATGTACAGACCTAAGTGTCATGTTTTTTAGTGATCAATAGTTGGTTAAATCATATCAATATATTCATACATTCACTAACCCTTTTATAATGCATATATTATCATGATGTGATCAATTTACACATCCTTGAATGACATACACATTATCCTCTTATAAGATCCTGCTACAGTAGCCTAAAGGGTTGGTTGTAGGTGTGATTCTTGTGTTAGACCTTAATTAAAGTGTTAAGGTATCTCAAATGAAATATATTGGCCTCATTGATGATAATTTATCTCTTAAACTTAATATAAGAAGCTTGAAAATCCTATGAAACACCATTCTTACTCAAATTTCCTCACATGTTATAGATAGGCTAACTCAAGGGTTGTAGATAAGCATAAAGTCTTGTATGTGATAGTGATTGAGGCTAAGAGGTATGAAGTGGGTGTGTGATGTCTCCAATTTAATATATAATTATCCATGTTAAGGATACTTATTTTTCTTTCTCCCTCAAGATCCAAACTTAGATCATCTTCTCAAAAGCGAAGTCACTAAGGGGCTATAAACTCTATTATATAGACTAAGACTCTTACATTGAAGAGAATGAATTGAAAGGATTGAGACAACACATGATATCACAATAAATTACCAACTCTTGCATTGATTTTAATTCACCCTTCTACCATTTTTTGACATTCACCTAATCATAACATCTCTTGAAGTACTCTCATGGTGACTATTGTAGATGTTTTTAGACTTCTATACGAATAGAGGAGGGGCATGGACTGTCTCCAAGGTGAAAGGATGTCCTTTAAAATATTTGACTAACTTTGGCACTTCAAATTCAACTTAAATTAGCACCACTCACCATCATGATGTTGATTGGAAATAAGAAACCAATTTACCTTAACATTCCCAAAATTACCTTAATTTTTGATAATAAGGTAACTTGGGGTTACTATTAGGCCTTAAAATTTTTCTTTTCATGACATCAATCAATTTTTTTTATTGATATATAGGCCTAGTGAATGAATTAACTTAATAACCATTATATCTTATCTATTTATACCCCTCAAACCATCTCAAACACCTTGCTCTTTGGGGTAGCAATGATGACTAATATAGGTACTTAATTGTACTCAGTTTGAACTTTATTCCATCCTATAAGCCATCAACTACCTATTTAAGAATCAAGACTCTATTTGGAACATGAAATTTTAATGATTGGCCACATAGCACCTCAAACAAGTATTTTTGAGCCCTGACTTGGGTGTCACTCTATCATATCTCCTTATCAAACCACTACTATAGTGGCATTGTTGTAGGTGCAGAGCCCTTTCAAAGAGATAATCATGTCATCTTGACCATTTGGAGTTATATTAAGGGTTTCCATTGGTTTAGGTTTCATTGAGGTGTCCTTTTAAGATTCCATTTTCCATAATATCTTGAATTCTTCCTTTATTTGTCTTAACTTTCTCTTCATCATCAAATTTATGCCTCTAGTCTGAGTTCTTGAAAGCCTTGATTGAGTTCTTGATTAGGAGAGGATTTTTATTATTGATATTATATCCTTTAAGCCTCATTAACTTGAATATTTGATTTATAATGTATATGCCTTACACATGAATGGGTAGTAAACTATTTATTTTGGAGGCATTCAAGCCCTTATACACAATACACCTCCTATTCATGATGATTGGTCAAATAAAACTATAGATTTGACCTCATGGGGGATTATGGAGAATGTTTTGATTGAGGATTAATGACCTGATGTCTCTAAGAGGAAAATGAGACATGAAAGATACTAATGAGATAATAAAATGCTTCAAACATCATCAGCTTTTTCACCTAAGTGTAGTAAAACCATATAATTTTAAGAAACTGAGGCCATACTCTATAAACAAAAAAAAGCTTGGCATATTTTTGATTTTTACACTCCCACACATTGCAGGTGATGTATATGGTCTATGAGGTTCTTTTGAGAATAAAACAATCACTTTTTTTTAGAAAAACTTCAATAACAAACCAAAACTATTGCAATCCCTAACCCCTACACAAATAAACAAGCTCATGGGAGTGGCTAGATTGTTATCCATTGTTAATAAAGCACATGAGATGGATTTGTAGAAAATTTCCATGGATGAAACATTCAATGGACACCCTTTCACTCCCCAAAATCTTAGGTCATGAAATTCACTCTCTTATCTTTAATAGTGAAAACTTGATATGTTGCACAAGTTTCCAAAGGGAGTGATGGAAATATGGGATAGGTTTTTGTAGTATTAAGGATCTGAAATTCATCTAAATATTGGGATTGAACTTGAGGGGAATAAATACATCCATGGGATCATCTAGAATAAATATCCTACAAGTACACCTAAATAGACTTGGGGAAAACAATGGAATTTGGCTTGAAATTGCCACATCTGCCTTAGAAGTTGATGGAAGAAGGGTGCCAAGTGTTCACATAGCTAGTTTATGCATGTATAGACTTATCATGGATTTTCAAACATTTATTTTTCCCTCCAACATGTCATATCTTTAAAAACCCACCTTTTAAAGCCATAAAATGGTAATAAAACACATATAAGTGGGATGTACGTTATGATTTGACTTTTTTCACCTTTATGAGGAGTGGTAAGGAATATAGGAGTGTGGAATAAATAATAAAATCATATTAATTTTTCAATATTACCCCTTTTAATACCTTAGTACACCTGAAATAACTTGACCAAGGTCATAAATGCCTAGAACAACACTAGGTTTTAGAAGTATTTTATCTTAAATTTTTCAAATGAACTTTAAACAATACTAAAAAGGGTAAAATGGAAATTTTTAAGACATATCAAGGCATAAAATGCTTCAAAAACCCATGATAAGGTAAAGTTTTGAATGTAGGGTTGACCATTTTGACCTGAGGATCAAAATTGGGTATTATGATCTTTGTTTGATTCCATTATGCACACCATGATAATTATTTTCTAATTTTGACATCTCGTCTCAACCAATTTTATATTTAGAGCCATCTTGTAATTTATTACATCTAAAACTACTGATAGATTTTCTAATTAGGCCATGCCTTGTAGTTACAATGAATCCCCATGTTATCTCAAGGTGGTATTCTTGTCTATTATGCCCTTGCCATGATCTATACATATCTATCACATTATTAATAATGTCCTTAGCCACTATAATATTGAAGTCCATCATTTTTTTTCTTAGGTCTACAATCTTTATGTTTAATTCTTCTCACTATGCCAACTATTTTAAATTTAACTATGTTGTTTATGACCACACTATCTAACTATAACTTGATTTTACCATTGAATTGAATAAATAATCCAACACCTTCTTCCAATATTTTTGGGGGATAGATGGTCATAAAATTCAATCTATTATCATTTTGACATCATCACTAGCATATTATTTATCGATAAGGTCATGCCACGTGGTTGCTCTATGCTCTTCCATAACTCATCTTGGGATTGATATGCATTACTTATATTTAGTCCACTATGAAATTGTATTTAACCACATGGAATCATTCCATTCCCCTAGATATCTAATGTGTTTTGAGACTACATGGACTGGCTAGGGTAGTGGGTCATCAAGATCATGCCACTTGGTAACATCCCACTTATCCACTTACCTAGAGGATTTTGCTATGTATAAATTAACCAATTTTAGTGGGTCATTATGATTGTGCCACTTGTAAAAATATTGGTGATCCATATATTTCAAGACTTCTAAGGGAGTTTGAAATGATTAAGTATCACAAAGTAATAGAAAGATGCCACATGGCTCTAGGATTTTTTTTGAATAATAAGTTAAGTTTCAAAGAAGCATAATTTTAACATGTGTCTCTAGGAGAAATTTTGAGGATTTTTTAAGTGTTTAAAATCCTTTTATAATTGGTGTGGCTATCAAGATCCATGAAATATCATCACATGGCACAATAAATAATCCTAGTGCCTATAATAATGCTAAAAGGGCATAATCAGAATTTTAATTTATAAAAGTAAATGACTAATTTTTTGAAAATAAACAACCAAGGAAAAACCTAAAAAATTACTAAGTATGAAATTATAATGAAGACATGAAATCACAAAATCTTAGCATAAAAATAATTTCATTCTATCCAATATTAAAGTTGATTCACCCATTCAATTGAAAAATGACCAAGTTAAAATTGAAACAATTTAAACACTTGTCTAATCTAAACAAAAATAGAAATAATCTAAAATATGAATTAGAATGGTTAATATTCACAAGACTTATTCAAATTAAAGTATTTTTATTAAGAGGTCCTATATGTGATTTATTTTCTAATCCAAGTGTTAGCAAAAGATCAATATAAATTTACCTAGACTTGGTTACAATCATTAAATACACAAGATTTAAAACTTCAAATTAGGCAACCTAAAACTTAAAATGGAAATCAAAATAGGAATAATAAAACTAATCCTAAAACCTATAAGACCATAATCTAGATTAAAAATAGTGTCCATGTTTTTAGTTTGAAAATAGGGTGTGTTATGAGAGCAAGAACAGATATTTCAACTTGGAAATGGCCTAGATTCTCTTTGGATAAATGGAGATCTTCTCCTTAGTGATTACATGGTCTAATAGTTTCAATTTTAGTGACATTTAATAAGCTATCTTTAATTTAGTGATATTCCATATCTTTTAAACCTATCAAATACCTTTTGTAGATGGTCTACATGATTAGCTCTATCTTTTGAAAACACTATTAATTATTTTATATATATATATATATATATGATGATGATGATGATGATGATGATGATGATGAATCACATGATATGAGTCCCTAAAATTAAAATTTCATACCATGTTGCAAGGTCATTCTAACATTGATTATTCCAAAAGGCATCATTTTTATGCAAAATTTATGCACTAGGTGGTGAAGAAAGTCTTCATGTTATCTTGTTCATGTACTAGAACATGATTATATCCTAAGAATTCATATAAAAAGGACATCATCTCATATCCACTAAAAATTTTGATTACCTCATATAGATAGGTTGAAGGATATCTATACTTTTCTAATGCTTGGTTTAGATTTTTTAAGTCAACACAGAGCATGTTCTCTCCATTCTTCTTCCTAACTAGCACTAGGTTGGCTACCAAAACAAAAATGACTAATTGGAAATACAATCATAAAATACATTAGATCATGTACTTATATTTATATGAGAGGTTATAAAGTTGGATTTACTAGTCTCTATCTCTACCTGAAGGGATTATGCACATTATTAAGTGGGATGGTATGTGTCATGACCCTAGGTTTAAATACCTTCAAATTTTCATATGTCTAGATCACATCTTTGTATTTTATCATTAGACCACGTAAAAAATCTCACTTTTAGTGCAATTTAGACCAATTTTAAAATATTTGAGATGTTTTTTAGTACTTAGATTATCCTTTAAAAAATCAATCTTAGTTGTTCTAAGTTGTTTTTACTTTTGAGCTCATAGATTCACATCAAAATATCACTCTAGGGAAACCATCCCCATGAGAATGAAATTATATTTTAGTTGTAAGACATCATCTTCTCCTAGATCTTCAATTTTCATGGGTTCAAGATCATTTTCATCTATTATCTGAGATTCAAAGGCTCCAAAAATAATTAATTTATTGAATTATATGATGATCATCCTCAAATAATTAGAATTTATCCACATTGTAGGGACAAGGAACCAAATCCATAGATAATTTATGTGTTTCATATTCTTGGAGCAGTGCCAAATTTCCAATTAAAGCTAATAATGAATTTACCATATGATTTATTTCTCTTAGGATAGATCTGATGTTGAATTATTCAAATGATTTGATTAGGTCCCATGCTCATTGATTGTACTTATTAAATTAAGTGAGTTTAAATTGATATTAATTTTTGTTCTATTTAACAACTACCTTTAAATCACGAAATATTTGTAACTACTTAACATTATGCTTCACTGGGAACTAAAGATCTAAGATTTAACCTTCCTACTTAGTTCAATTATTATTTCAAGGTAATTATATCTTGTAGGTAGCTAGATATTGCTTCCCATAAGGATTTATAAAATTTATTCCCACACCTGAACCTTACTTTGATATGGCTCCATAAAAAATGAGAGTCCATAATGAGGACCTTAAAATTCTTGTTCACAAGCTTCCTGTTTGGTAGTGAAAGTGTACATACCTGTATGTGAGGATGTGTTGACATTTTGGCCTCCAAAGTAAAATGTCAACCACTAAAATCAAAAAATTACCCATGACACCCACCCAAGCCTACACATGGTTAACTCCTACATGGTGATGTTTTCATTGGTCACATTTTTAACCTTGTTATCACTACTAAAAGTGTCATGGTATGTAATAGAGACTTATTATGAATTTATCATATGTCATAGTTATTTTGAGGTCTATTATTGATGTGATAGTGGTCATGGTGATCCATGTGTGATTAGGAGAGTGTCAAGATTCCTTGGGAGGCCTTAAGATTATTCTAATCATTGTTTTATAGAGTTAAGGATCTTTAGAAAAGGTTAATGTAATTTGACAAGATTAAGGTTTCTATTTCTCATGATTTTTAAGCATGTTTAAGCCATTTCAAGAAGAACAACTTTTTTTTATTATTATAGGGGAGATTTAAAACCTTGTTCAATTCATCATATGGAGTAAAATTATGTGTTCAAATATAACTATTTATTATATACCTTTCTAATCATAGTTCAAACCCTAATTCACCCTCTAAACCATTAAATGAGCCCCCAAAAAATGTTATACATGCCAAATTACATTATGAAACCTTTAGAAAAGATACATTATATGTATTTAATTTCTTATAATCATCTTAAAATGGTCATATTTTCATCCTATAGTCATGAATAGGAATTTCATATCATAAAAGGTATATTTTTGGAGTCAAATCCACTCCCTACTCACCAAATGGACCCCACACATGGGAAAGTATATCCCTTTAGCTCCCAAAACCATAATAACTATTTTAAAATTATTTTTGACTTATTTTTCTCCCTAATTCCACTCTCTAATGGAATCCTAAGGTAAAAAACTTAAAGAAAATGCAGAAAAGAGAGTGTTTTCTTGTGTTTTTGCAAGTTATACAAACCTGTATGGTTAGTTTTATATAAGGGAGGTCATAAGGTTACATAAAATTTCATGTCAGATGTATTAAAGTATTTTTATGTCCAAGGGATGTAAAATAGGCCCAAAAATAACCCTCTCCTTACATCATCCTTTTTGGCAGCCCAAACAAGCTCTCAAGTTTTTATTTATCATGTATAAGATAGATAAAATGAGAATATGATACTTTGGTAAAATTAATGGAGTATATTGACCTTATTATTCATGTAATTTTTTTAAAATTCACTACTTATGCTTTATGAACAAACACTAACAATCTAATCACTCAAATGTTCTCTTTTATTTGTCTAGGGGGTTAAAGTGGCATCAGTTTTGGTGCATATTTGAAGTATTTTTTAGAATAAAAGATTAATGTGTGTTTTTAATGTCCTCAAGGTCCTTAAAAAATACTACCCATACATATCACACATATTTGAAAGTGTAATATAAATCAAATATTTATATTGACACATTTGCAAGTTACATGACATAATTCCTCTATGTGCAAAAAGTTTAGTGCATGATTCTAGAAGTGTCTAGTGTTTTTAGGTTATATTATGATTTAATTGAGTCCATTAAAATATTATATACCTAAAATAATAAAATAATCCACCCTTAGACCAAATAACCTCTTCATGGTCCTATCTCCAATATGACTGATGTGTATATAATGTGAGATTCTTTGCTAAGTGCCTATCGAGAGTCTTAGAATTATTTTAAAGGAATATACATAAACCCCATATTTGATATATTCTATGTATTATTTTGTAATATTCATAATTTACATATACACTGAGCCATCCTCACTTTTATCCTATTTTACAATGTCAAACCCTCACTCATTCACTACAAACCTCTCAAAGCAAACTAAGGAATAGGGTAGTCAGTATTGGAATGGGGAATAGAAAGGTGAGAAACTTAAAAGAGAATAAAAAGGGTATAAAAAATATGGAGATATATATATATATATAAATTTAAAATATGGTGGAAACCATCATACTACCTTGAGATAATAACTTAGCCTAGACTGACTCAATGAGAAGCCCTAAGGTCTACCTCCTAGGAAATGTTGGTTCTTGTAAAGGTGGAGATGGGATGGTTATGAAGGAACATGAAGACCTTGAAATAATCTTGGATAATTTAAGGAATTATTTTCAGAGATATAAAATAATAAATATTATAATACACTCTTATAAATGTAATCAAATATACCTAAACACAATATATACATTCATCTTGAGAACATGTGTTCAAGAGACTTTGATGTAGTATTGACTGTTTGGGTGGGATATTTGGGATGTTTAAATTATTAATTTAGAATAATAAGGATATATTAATAAATATTAGATGAAAATATCATGGTATAGATAGATAACAACACATAAAACTTACTTAAAGAAAAGACAAGATCAATCAAAGACCTCAAAGTACATAAATAGGGTTACAGTGGTTAGATTGGAGAGATGATAATGGTGAAGAGGTTTTTAATAATATTAAATAGGTAA
Organism: Torreya grandis; assembly: GCA_037957365.1. Classification (NCBI taxonomy): domain Eukaryota; kingdom Viridiplantae; phylum Streptophyta; class Pinopsida; order Cupressales; family Taxaceae; genus Torreya; species Torreya grandis. The sequence continues at coordinate 318,545 of JARHVA010004463.1, forward strand.
TATAGATAAATTTAGTGTCACCAAAATATTTATGCCACCCAATAAGTCATGCAAGCATAAAATAAACCCATCTAGTCACATATATCTCATAGTTAAGTGTAAGACTACCACCTATAGGACAAATTAAAAAGATAGAGTTATGATTATAAGGGTGAGTTGAAATGTCTTTGGTGAGTGGATAGATAGATTTATGTATATAAAATAAACTATAAGTCATTACAACCATTTTTCAAATGGAGTCTTAGTGGGATAAATAATGAGGTAAATGCATGCACTCTCTTTCAAATAGACCTCATTTAATGCCTACATCTAAATCCTTCATAAGGGGTCAAAGTGTGAAATTCATTTGGAAAATAAGTAAAAAGGGAAATTAAGTATATTAAAGAGTAATATAAAGAATTATTAGTGTTCCCATTTTTCACTTTAGTCTTGAGATAGACAAAAGGACCTTGGAAGATTAGTAGGCCTAGTTAAGCATAAATAAGGCAATCACAATCAAGATCCAATTAAGAGAGTGTAAGTGGTGGAAACCTATAGGGATTTGAATCTCAAGGGTAAAAAATGTGAATATAGATTATTTTAAAAGTGTCTTCAATGTTATCCATTAGTATGTTTTAGTCCTTTGGATAGGAAGAGCTTAATGGCCTACACATGCCTATTAGGCCCAGATAGGCATGTACACATAAGTTAGAGATTTATACATTATTTAGGATTGTTAGGATGTTTAAACACCTGATAAGTATTTAAGGGTTTAAATTCATAAGAGTCTCATATTGGTAAAATTACCTAATAGCCTATTAAGCCCTGAAGGCCTAAAACTAGTACCTATAGGCCTACACGTCATAGTTGAAAAGCATTTACAGGCCTTGAGGTTGTTATAGGTTTTAATACATAAAAAAATGAAGTATGAGAAACAATAAAAAAAAAATTCATGATGATATGAGACTAAAGTAAGGCAAAATTAATACTAAACTTAGTCTGTAAGGGTTACACATACCTGACTATTTACAAACCCTAAGCTTAACTATATAAGGTATTCACAGAGTAAATTTAAGAGAATCATATTTTAAAGGGTGTTGTAAACACTATAATAATTTTATGGGAGTTTTATAAATAATTATCACTATATTGAGAAGAAGATAAAATAATTAAGGCCTCTAGTACCTACCCTTAGCATTTTGAGCATAATAATGGACAGTGACTTAGGTAGAACTACAAGGAAAAAGAGGAAAATATGGTGGTTGGGTAGGTGAATATAATTTAAAAAAAATTAAAAATAGCTTATAAATTTTTTATCATGTAATTTAAACCATCAATGATTAGTTGCAGAGGACTCAAAGCTCTGGGACTCAATCTAGGCCTATTAGGCCTAAAACCAATCTTGGGTCTAAAGACCCCACCTCAACCTCAATAACATAATAAGAACCCCCCCAAAAAAATAAAATAAAATATAATTATAAGGTTTGAAATGGTATTATATTTCCTAATATAATTATTTTAGACAAATTAAAATAGGGAGAAAGTCAAATTGATATCATTGTCTCGCTCAAACTGCACTACTCTAAGTACCACCTCAATCTAGCTACCAAAATGATCATATATTTCATAGAATAAATATCCATATCCAATGATTATATGGGATTTTGAGGACCCCAATTCACTTTAAATCCATATAGGATAGAGTGTGATTCAATAGTCCATATTTATCAATGAATATTAAGACTACATACATGTACAAAAGGCTTGTAAGGAGATTGAAGTCTACCATCTTGTATTCATATCTCCTCACATAATATACATGGTACCCAATAATTTTTATGATATTTAGGGGGTTGTATGGAATAAACATCCATGACCATAAGTTTGGGATTGGAGGTCTGATATTTATGAACCATCATTAAGATGATAGACCTTCAAAACCTTACTTAAACCCTAACATATACCTAACTTGAGAAAAATGGATATATTTTCAATAAAAAACCCTATTTTTACTTCATAAACACTTGTATCACCTAGTAAAATTATAAAATACCTCAACTATGGTACTGGTCTATACGAACACTGTATGAACTTGTCAAAAAGTGTGTATTTTACAAGAATTTAGATAGAGAATAGGGTGAAGGGTTGTTTAAAAAGTTTAATATCATTAGATGGGGTGTTTTGAGACTTTATAAACCTTATAAAATCATAAAATATCTAAAAATATTACTGAAAATGACTTTATAAGTCCTTACTAAAGAGTTGGTCTACAAAATCTAGTAGAAGGTGACCGAGTCACCTAGATTAGAAAAATTATAGGCATATATTAATTGATAAGGCCTACATCATGGTATATAATTTTTTTTCATATATATATCATGATAATTCATATATTATAGAGTTTTTATGTCCATTCAATTAGCCCATAGTTAGATAACTAGGCCTAGTGGCCTAATTGGCCCACTTGGTTAACAAGAAGAGACAGAGTTTAGCATAGAGGAATATTATAGGAGTCAATTTAGTACCATTACCACATTTTAATTATCCCATTAAGTTATTTAAATACACTTTTCATGTTCATCATGGGAAGTATATAGTTTCTTAGCTGAGTCAACATGCAAAAGGAGGTGGTGGGCTACTTAATGACCTATGAGGGCTAATGAGTACATAGTGTACTTGTGTAACTATAAAAAGGGAATGTATGGCTATATAAATGGTGTTATCATGAATATAATGGTGTCAAACAATCCTTAATAAGCCTCCACAACTCCACCTTAATTCATAAAGGGCCCATTTAAGAACACCAATGCATTAGAGACATAGGGGGCCTATTATAACTATTGTAACTAATGATTGAGTGGGATACGGTCATTTATGACCTCTAAATATCACCTATATTCAATTTTACCTCTCTTTCCCTTCTAATTATTCTTTTTATTTAGGATTTAAGGCCATTATAGCTATTCATCACCTAGGTATGAGGAAACTTTGCCTAGATTTATACTTTGTAAACCTCTTGGACTGATAAATAAACTATTGCAGGTCTTTCATGTTTATATCTAGTTTGTTTATTCTTGTTTTTATTTTCATATGTGTTAGAATTATCTCCCTTATAGGTCCTTGCCTCACCCATATTCTAATAGAGTGTCTTATGCAGGTCATGTGGTGTGTAGAAGTGTTAAGTGATTGAATTTGTAATAAAACCTAACTGGTAAGTGCCTTATACCATACATTATTGTCATGGACCTCATGTTATATCACCTAACACAACCTCCGTGTGAAAAATGATTACATATAAGCTTCTTTACAATGGTATATTAGTTGTTTATCTATTCCACTAGTGTTGTTAGAGGTTAAATTAAGTGGATGAATGATATTAGTGCATCACTATACTTAGAGTAGGTTTCCCTTTATGCATGTTCCCTATCCCTTTTAACCCTAAATCAATATTTATTAGTGAACTCATCCAAATATATGAAACATGGGATCTATCCTTATAATCTAGAGGTCTAGCCTAGCCACAAGTCACCCATAGTCTTGGGTTATTCCCATGTTACCCTAGAATTGAATGTAGGCTTGAAAAACCTCCTTTTATGGTGGAAGTTGGAGAACTAGTAGTTATGGCATATCCAATGGGACCAGATTCAAGCACTTATATCACCCACTTATAATGATTGTTCATTTTAGAGAGTTTGAAGAACTTGAGAAGAGGATTTGTAGTCAGATTGCATGTTAAGAGATGTCATAAGGTCATCATCTCATGTTAATAACATCTTGTTAATTGGTAATCCACTCCATTATTCAATATTCATGATGAATAATGGTTGCATATGAACCTTATTTCTATCCTACACCTCTTTACTAGTAATCCTATGACCCATATCATCCATATCATGAGCTTTATCAACCCTACATTGACCCCTACCAACCACATGATGGCCTACCTTAGTTCATGAATCTTTTTACTACCAAGGTTATCAACACCATTGTGAGCCTTATCAAACCCCTTGGGAGCCCACCTATCCTCATAATCAATCTTGGTATCCTCACAACATTCCTAGTCAATCTACCCATGTTAAAAAAAGAGTCCATTATAAGCATTTAATAAACTCTATTGGGATATGAGAAACACATGTTGCATATTGACACACAAAAGAGTTATGGTCAAGAAATTCCTAGATACCTAATTAAAATGGAGTGGGAATTTGTCATGAAAGAGGATCATCCTAGGCTTAATAATGACATGTTGGACATAGGTGGTCTAGTTTCAAGTATATAGGAGAGGTTAGTAGTACATGAGGGGAAGTAAGTTCATTATCATTATCCTTATCCCCCTCCTCCACCCCATATCAACACTCCATTTAACTATCCATCCTCCCTCAAGAGTTAAAATAAAATGAGTGTCAAATTCATCAAATTTATCCACAAGCTCCTCAAACCTTTCTTTCCTAAAAGTTAGTTCAAGATAGAGTACAGGGCCATTCACTTTCCAATCCACTTGAGGAGATCAGTGATCAAACTCAACTTTACTTTGAGTCTCACCTTGTTAAAAAAATTTAACTTGAAAAACAACACATATCTCATTCAATGGCAGTAGTATAAATAATGTCATCCCAACTAAAGATACCCTAATTCATACCCAAAGTTGCAAAACATGTGAAAGAGGCTCCTCAATCCAAGTTTCCAACTTGGAAATAAGTAGTGTAGTTAAGGGAAAGATAAGATGAATCAAGAATGAAACAAAGTGTTAAAGTTGAATAAACATTATAAGTATTTCAATCCCCACCCACCCCTCCTCAATATTTTGAGGTCTTCCCTTCATGGAGGTCTATTCAAGATAATTTACAAAATAAAAAGGAGGTGATGGTCATAAAATATGAACAACTAAGTGAGGAGAATGAAACATCCATGGCACCACTATATTTGGCTTCTATTATTAAACTCTTTCAAGTATCCTCCATTAAACTCCTTGAGAAGGAGCCTCTCATTTATGAAACAAGTGAATAAGATCCAACTATAGTGATAAATGATTTCTTCTAAGATCCAATTATTGACATTTTTTCATTAGTACACAAGTGAATAGGATCCAATTATGACATTTTTCATTAGTACATAATAATTTGTAATGAATATTATATGATTAAAATACTCACACCTCCTATAAAATATATTGAAGATAATTCAATTGATGAACCTATCAAGTGTTATCCACAAGAGGAACAAGATCAAGATGATGATGTTGAGATGTTTTCTACATTAGTGCTTAAAGTTGAGACAAATGAAGATACCTTGACATTTATTATGCCTCATGAGTCTCAAGATGTCCATTGTGAATATATTGACAAATCAACAACTTGGATTAATTAGAATGAAAAATCTAACCAAGGACTACCAACTAAGTTTTCAAGATAATCACTCAATAAGAGTATGGCCAATCAGGAACAACTCATGACCGAGGAAGAATTGCCATTGGTCATGCAAGGAAGACAAGTGTGGAATTATTATGATTGTGTATTTTACTCATACACCCAACCCATGCATCTAAGGGTGGATCAAGAGGGTCTAACTACTTTTCAGGTGGCTATCAACATGACAATGTCTCTAACTTCAAGTATGGGTCCAAATTTAGTGAAAAATACCTAATTAGACTACAATCATCATATGAAAATTTGAATTCATGGATATAAATTGATCTAAGGATATTCCATTTTTATTCAAGAGGAGAAAGGAGGTGTTTTAAAATAAGTTATTTTTAGTAGCTATTATCTTGTTTTAAATAAGTGGTCAATACAAGTTTAGAATTTTAGATTAGTTGCTTTATTGTCTTGTCTTATTATTTTCCTTAGGTGTTAGGTGTGGTTTATTTTAGTGTTATTTCCTTGTGTGTGGTTGTTATTATAGTCCTAAAATGTGTTATAAGGTACTAGGTCTCTTTGGTAGTCTAAGAATGGTCATCCAAGTCTTATTTCCATGTATGAGTCATCACTATCATAGAAAGTTAGTGGGTTCTCTTAACTACCAGGCTAGTCAAACCTGTGAGTCACCAAAAGCTATTGACATTTTGGCCTCCTAGGCCAAAGTAAAACCTTTAAATCAAAAAAAAACCCCATGACAACCACTCAAGCCTACACATGGTGATATCCTACATTGTGATGTTTTCACTAGTCTCATTTTTAACCTTGTTAGCACTGTTAAAAGTGTCATGGTATGTACTAGAGCCTTCTTATGAACTCATCAAATGTCATAGATATTTTGAGGTATATTGGTGATGTTATAGTGGTCATGGTGATCTTTGAGTGATAAATTGAGTGCTAAGATGCCTTGTGAGGCCTTATTAATGGTCTAAGCATTATTTGATAGAGTTAAGGATCTTTACAAAAGGTTAAGTTATTTTGACAAGATTAAGATTTATATTTCTCTTGAGTTTTAAACCTATTTAAGCCATTTCAAGAAGATAAACTTTTGTTAGCATGATAGGGGAGATTTTAAACCTTTTTTAGGTTGTCATATGGAGTATAATGATGTTTTCAAAGATCATTATCTAGGATATACCTTTTCAAGCCTAGTTCAAACCCTAATTCACCCTTTAAAACATTAAATGATCCCAAAAACATGATATATAGGATAAATTACGTTGTTAAACATTTATAAAAGATACATTATAGGTATGTCATTGTTTATAGGGGTCTTAAAAGTGTCCCATTTTCATCTTATAGTATGACTAGGCATTTCATATCATAAAAGGTCCATTTTTGAGGCAAATTCACTTCCCACTCACCAAATGGACCCAAAACATTGGAAAGTATGTCCCTTTAACTCCTCTTAACTGTAATACCTATTTAAAATTAATTTTTGACTTATTTTTTCCCTCCATATACCATCCAATGGCAACCCAAGGTCAAAAACTTGAAGATACAAAAAAGACAGTGTTTTTAGGTGTTTTTGTAGGTTATATAGACTTGTACAATCAATTATATAAATGTAAGGTAATAAGGTCTCATCAAAGCTCATGTAAGATGTCTCAGACTAGTTTTAGGTCTAAGGGATGAAAAATAGGCCCAAAATTGACCCTCTACTTCCATCATCCTTTTTGGTAGCCCAAACAAGCTCTCAAGTTTTTAGTCATTCCATATAAGAGAGAGAAAATGATAATTTTATACTCTGGGTAGAGGAAGGAGTTGTATTGACCTTATAATTCATGTCATTTATCTAAAAATTCATGGTTTATGCTCTATGAATAAACACTAATAATATGATCACTCAAATGGTCTCCTTCATATATGCAGAGCATTAAAGTGGCACCAAATTTTCTACATCTTTGAAGTGTTTTTTAGAATAAATGCTTGATATATGTTTTAAATGTCCTCAAGGTCCTTAAATAATATTACCAACCCTTTTTTCACACATTTTAAAGTGTAAGAGTAAGCAAATATTCATATTGAAACATCTGCAAGTTACATGATAGAGTTTATCCATGTGTAGAAAATTTAGTGCATGAGTATAAAAATGTATGGTGTTTTTAGGTTGGATTATGGGTGAATTTATTCCATTAAAATATTTTATTCTTATCATACTCAACTAATCTAACCTCAGAACAAATAACCTCTTCATGGTCCTATCTCCAATATCACTATTGTGTATGTAATGTGAGATTATTTGTTAAGTGCATGTAGAGAGTCTTATAATTATTTGAAAGGCATACACATAAACCCCATATTCTATCCATTATATTTACTATTAAAAAATATTCATAATCTCCATATACACTAAGTGATCCTCACCTTTAACCTATTTTGTAATGTCAAACCCTCACTCAGTCATTACAAACCTTTCAAAGCAAACTAGGCAAATAGGGTAATCACTATTGGAATAGGGTATAGAAAGGTGAAAAAATTCAAATAGAATTAAAAGGGTATAAAAATTATGGAGATAAATATATCAGGTTAAAATAGGGTGGAAACCAAAAGATCACCCTAATATAATAACTTAGCCTAGACTAACTCGATGAGAAACACTAAGGTCTACCTCTTAGGCAATGTTGGTTCTTGTAAAGGTGGAGATGGGATGGTTAAGAGGAAAATATAATACCTTAAGACAATATTGGATAAGTTAAGGCATATTTTTCAGAGATATTAAATCATCAATATTAAAATATACTCTTAGAAATGCAATTAGGTAGACCTAAACATAGTATATACATCTAGCTTGAGAGCATGTGTTCAAGAGACTTTGATAAAGTATTGACTATTTGGGTGGGATATTGAGGAATTTTAAATAATAAATTGAGAATAATAATGATATATTAATAAATATGAGATGAAAATAGGATGGTCTAAATAGATACCAACACACCAAAATCACTTAAAGAGAAGACAAGATCAATCAAAGACCTCAAACTACATACACAAAATTATAATGGTCAGATTGGAGAGATCTTGATGGTGAAGATATTTTGAAGAAGATTCAATAGGTTAGAGAAAGAAATGGATGGTCACAAACATATTTATGTCACCCAATAATTCAAATAATCATCAAATAAACCCATCTAGTCACATCTATCCCACAATCAAGTACAAAATTGCCACCTATAGGAAAAAATAAGAAGAGAGAGTTGTGACTATAAGGGTGAGTTATAATGGATTGGGTGAGTGGATAGATAATTATAAGAATATAAAATACCATATAAATCATGACTAACATGGTTCAAATAGAGTCTTAGTGGGCCAAATAAGGAGGAAATGCCTAAATTCTCTTTCAAATAGACCTCATTTAACACCTATAGCCATATCTTTCATAAGGGGTCAAAGTGTGAAATTCATGTTGTAAAATAAGTAAAAATGGAAATTAACTATATTAAATAGTCCTATAAATCATTATTAGTGTTCTACTTATTCACGTTAGGCTTAAGATAGACAAAAGGACCTTGGCAGGTTAGTAGGCCTAGTTAATCCTAAACATGATAGTCACAATCAAGATCTAAGCAAAAGAGTGTAAGTTGTGGAACCCTATAGGGAGGTGAATATCAAGTTTAAAAATAGGGTATTTATATTATTTAATAATTTATTTCATTCTTCCTCATTATTATGTTTTAGTCCTTAGGACAGGAAGATCCTAATGGCCTACACAAGCCTATTAGGCATAAATAGGCATGTACACATAAGTTGGAGATTTATACATGATTTGGTATTTTTCAGAGGTTTAAACACATAATAATGTGAATTATAAGGATGTATTAATGTTTTAAATTAATAATATTCTCAAATTGGTAAAATAACATAATAGCCTATTAGGCCCAATAGGACTAAAACTAGTGTCTATAGGCCTACACCTCTCAGTTGAAAAGCATATACAGGTCTTAAGGTTGTTAGAGTTTTTAAGACATAAAAAAAATTATTAGGAAAAACATAAAAATGTTTCATGATGATAGGATACTTATGGAAGGTATAAATAACACTAAACTCAATCTTTAAGGGTTATAAATACCTAACTATTTATACACCCTAAGCTTGAATGTATAAGGTATACAGAGAGAAAATTAAGGAGAATCATAGTTGAAAGGGTGTTATCAACCATAGAAGAACATTAATTGAGTTTAAAACCTCATTATCACTATATTGAGAATAATAAAAACTAATCAAGGCCTCTAGAACCTACCCTCAACATTCTAAGCATGATAGTGGATATTGACTTAGGCATACCTATAAGGAGAAGGAAGAAGAGATGGTGTTTGGGAAGTTGAAGGGAAGTTGAAAAGAATGGAAAATAGGTGGGAAAGATGACATGATGGCATTTAAACCATCAATGTCTACCTATAAAGGACTTAAAGCTATAGGAATCAATTTAGGCCTATCAGGCCTACAAGCAATCTTGGGTCTCAAGACCCCACCTCAACCTCAATAACATAACCAAACCCTCCCAACTCAAAATAAAATTCAGGATCATGAGAAGGTGTGAAGTGATGTTACAGGTCCTACTATAGTTTTTTATATAGAGGAAAATAGGGATATGGTAAGATTGATATTATTTTCTATATTTAATTTCACTACTCTAATCTATCACCTTGAGCAACCTACCATAATTATCATATATTTCATGGAATAAGTATTTAATGACAATGATCCTAGGGGGATTTGAGGACCCTAATTTAGTTGGAATCTATGGAGGGTAGAGTGTGATTCCATATCCCATATTTATGAATGAATGTTAAGACTATAGACATGTCCATAAGGCTTGCAAAGAGCTCAATTTTTACCGTATTGAATTCATATATCAACACAAAATATGCAAGGGAACAAAATATTTTCAAGATATTTAGCGGGGTATATGGAATAAACATCCATGACCATAAGTTTGGGATTGGAGATATGATCTTTATGAACCATCGTTAAGATGGTAAACCTCTAAAACCCTTCTTAACCCTTAAAATAGACCTAAATTGATAAAAATTGAGATATTTTCATTAAAACACAATGGGTTGACTTGATAAACATTTGGATCACCTAGCACACTCAAAAGAGACCTTAGCTATGGTACTATTTTGTATGGACACTATATGAACTTGTTAGAACCTATGTCTTTTACAAAAATCTAGATAGAGAATAGGGTGAAGGGTTGTAAGAGAAGTTTAAAATAATTTGAGAGGGTGGTCAAGAATTTTTATAGATTCTCAAATCATAAAATTTCATTAAATATTCTTGTAAATGCCTTTATAAGTCCTTACCAAATAGCCAGTCTACAAAAGCTAGTAGAAGGTGACCTAGTCACCTAGATTACAAAAATTTTAGGTTTATATTGATTGATAAGTCCTATGTCATGGTATATAATTTTTTTTCAGAAATAAATCATGCTAATTCACCTATTATATATGTCTTATGTAGGTTTCATGGCCACTAAATCAACCAAGAATTAGATAACTAGGCCTAGTGGCCTAATTGGCCCACTTGGTTAATAAGAAGAGATGGAGTTTGGCATAGAGGGTTATTATAGGAGTTAATGTAGGATAATTACCAACTTTTAACTATCCCATGAATCCATATAGATAAAATTTTCATGTTCATAATGGGAAATACATATTTTCTTAGTGGAGTCAACATGTAAAAGTTGGTGGTGGGCTTCTTAATCACCCATGAGGTCTAATTGAATCATAGTGCATTTTTGTAACTATAAAAATGGAAGGGATGGCTGGTAAAATGGCTTGATAATTCCCATCATATATTTAAACAATATTTAATAAGCCTCCACCACTCCACTTCAATGCCTAAAAGGCCCATTTGAGAATAACAACATAGAGAGAGACATAGGGGGGCTATAATAATTGATGACATAGTGGGGTATGGTCTTTTATGAACTATACTTATAAACTCCATGACATTATCCATCTCTTTCTCTTTTCATTATTATATATATTCAAGCCTTAAGGCTATTATAACTATCCCTCACTTAGGTATAAGGAAACTCTACCTATATTTACATGTTGTAAACATCTTGGAATAATAAATAAACTATTACAACTCCTTAATGTTGATATCTAGTATGTTTATTCTTGTTTTGATTTACATATGTGGTATAATTCTATCCCTTGTAGGTCCTTTCCTCACCTAGATGCTAATAGGGTGTCTTATGTAGGTCATGTGGTGTGTAGAAATTTTAAATGACTAAATTTACAATGGAACCTAATTGGTAAGTGCCTTAGACCAGACATTTTTTTGGACCTCATGTTCTATCACATAACATAGCCTTTATGTGAAAAATTATTACATAAAATCATCTTGGAGATGGTAGTTCAATTGTTTTTGTAGTCTACTAGTGTTGTTAGAGGTCAAATTGAGTGGATGAATGATATCGGTGCATCACCATCCTTATAGTAGGTTTCCCTTTATGCATATTATCTATCCCTTTCACCCCAAATTAGTAGGTCTTAGTGAATTTATCCAAATAAATTCACCAAGGGATCTAGACCCATAATCTAGAGGTATATCCTAGTCATAGGTCACCCAATAGCCTTGAGATATTCCCATGTTACCCCAAGATTGAAGGTAGGCTTAAATAACCTTCTTCTAGGGTTTAGGTTGGAGAGATAAAAAGATGAAAAGTAAAAAAAATCATTCTTAGTTTTGTACTTTATGATCAGGTACTTCATATTCAGTTCTTGGTCTACTTAAATTTGGTTAGCTAACCCATTCCAAGATAGCCATATGTGTGAGAAATTTGTGTCCATATACCCATTCAGTGCCTTTAACCAATCGTGACTCTATAGTAAGCCATAAGCTTATGGAATGTCCATGAATGGAATGTCTATGTAATACTATACATATGGCCTAGATGCAAGCTTCATGTGTACATTTTTTAACTCTCAAACACATGCGATGGAATATTTGTCTAGCTTTAGGACCATTCTTTTTTACTTATCTTGGGTCAAACCTAGTTTCTTACATACAATTGTAGGAATCATATTATATGAGGTACTTGAGTTAGCCAAACAATTATGCACATTATTTTTTAAAAAATTTGATAGTTAGTAAAAAAAGTGGTAATTTAAGTTTGTCCTTATAAACAATAACATTTGCATGTGTAATTTTTTATTTTTTAGTAGATGATCTCCCATTCAAATCTTTAAGTAGAAATTCTCTCCATTTGTTGATTTAGTTTATTTTGTGATGACTGATATTAGCCTAATATTCTTCATGTATTCAATAATATTATACCCTCCCCTATTCTATGACTCCACACTCTATAACTGATAATTCCCTTTTGGATAGGTGGATTATTATTGGCCTTAGAATCTAGAAGAGTGGTAGCAATATTATTTGGGGACATGGAGGTAGTATCAAGGTGCTTATTCCTCAAATTTTAATTATTCCTTTATAACTAATAAAAAGCATGGACCTCATTTTTTTTTGTTCTCTATTTCATTATCATCCTCTATTGGTAATGGCAAGTTATATGTATTGAATACCATGGTTGTATTGGGAGGACCAAGAGTTTTAGAATATGATGGCTTTATCTAATTTTTAGACCTTCATGTTTATCTATTTATTTATAAAATATCTCAAAGTTAGTGTTTAATTCTATGTATTCTAGCTCACCATGTTGTGTAGTGTTATGTACTCAACACCAATTAGAAAGGGTTACTTTCATGACATTTATCTCTAGCATCTTGTTAGGTGGCTACTATCTAGATTGTTTTAAATCTATTTGAATTATTATTATACTTTTGAAATGAAAATTTATGATTATAATTGTTTACCATGGTGTTTCCCATTCACTTTTAATTTATTAAAAATTCATTGCTTAACTTTTGTATAATTTATTAGATATAATCCAATTCTATTTTTGTTGAATCAATAACAATACCCTATGTAGTAGTATTGAATGGTATTAAATATTGGTTCAAACTCTAATAGTTGGATGTAGATGAGGGATTTTATAGGAAGCTAAGGTGCTAGTTAGGTGGAACATGGGCTAATGGCAATTGGGTGTACACCTAGTTTTGATTCTAAGCCACATCATTCTAATTAGTATTTATAATTGGGTTGAATGCTAGAAAATAATGACTAGTATTAAGTGGGTCCAAGGCTTATGATTGAGAGTTTAATTATTTATCAATATTGATAGATTTAGAGTAATCCAAAGGTAGCCTATCAACATAAGTGCTTTTTAGAGAAAGACAATAGTCATAGGATTTAGGGCATTCTTGTACATTTCAATGGCTAATTCTTCAATAGGTTTATAGTAAAATTTAAGTAAGTTGTATATATTTTGGAATATTATGTTAAAGGATTGAATTGGATCATGAATTTCTCTCTTCATGCTTTGAAAGTGTTGGTATATGGTACTTACACTGGTGACTTGCCTAAACCATGCCAAAAAAGTGTTTTGACATTGATCCCAAGATGTAATTGAACCTTTTGGGACATTAAATAACCATTCATAGGAAACATCTTGAAATGTAAAGGGAAAGAGCCTATTATACCCAAAATACCCCCATTCTTTAATAATAAATGGGGACCCACTTTTTTTGGATTTTGGCCTTGTTTGTTGAGCCCTTCTTCTATGAATTATGCAAGTTATATTGAATTGCTCATTAATCTTTATACTTGGAAGAATAAATAAATGATGTTATGCATTATAAAATAAATTACCAATGCCTTTTAGGAGATTTTTTTTACTATGTATATTTTTTTAGGATAGTTTTTATTTGGAGGAATTATTTTGCTCAGGCCTTCTTATTGAAAATTTTGTTTTTTAAAACTTATGTTTGGGTCCTATTGACTATTTTTACCACAAGTCAAAATAGGTCAACCCTATATAGTTAAAAATGTGTAGAGGGGTCTATTAGTATGAAATAGGGTGTGTCATGGTCCTTTTTATGTCATTTAATATGTCATTAACCTTGGTCATAGTCAAATTTGGTCCTAAGTCATTTTATGTCACATAGTGCCACTTTTAGAGTCATTAATGTAGGATGTACAGTTTGAATTAGTAGATAAGTGTTAAAAACTATTCATAAATTTACAATATGATAGATTCATGTAATTTTTGTAAGTAATAATGGAAAAACTTGTAGGTGTTAAGTTAGATCAAGAAAATAGTTGAAAAAGAGGAGGTTTTGGCAGTTGTATGGCTTCTAAAGGAGTTTGGCATGTGTGGAAAGATTATAAAGTGGATATTAAAATTAATATAAATAATTTAAATGTTTTATATACTTTTAAATACTAAAAAATTTTTAAAAACCATTTTCTCCTCCATTTCTCCATTAGACATGTAAAACTAGTCAATAGGTTTCTTCATGGTATGGCCAGTAGGAGAGGTTTCAAGTCAAATGATCTTATGTGGTGTTATAAACTCATTCCACTTCCATTTCATGATATTATTTAAATTAATGGTTTCCTATTATTTATGAACCATACTTAAGAAGTTGACTACTCTTTTTTGTATGTTAATCCCCATACCCTATAGGTTTTATCCTTGTATAAGATTTTACACACAAACCAATCATTGTAATTATTTACAAAGGATATGAATACCATTATTTAAAGGTTTCCATATCATTTTTAATTTTTATAGGTAAGTGGATGAGCCAAACATCTCAATTTTTAGGTTGAGACCACCATTACTAAGTTACAGGCATATCTCACCATGTGTATAGGTCCTTGTTCATATAATGGTTTAAAATGAATGTTAAATGTTATATTTTATGATTTTAATGTCATGGAAATCAATATATCCTTAAAATATAACTCTAAAAGGATAATACCAATAAATTCATAATCAAGAATTTAGTCACGTTTAACACAATCAGTTCTTTGTATGACTACCATACACAATAAGGTAAATAAGGTCATGAACACATCCATAAAGAGTAAATAAAGAGTCTTAAGAGGTTGGACACCTTATTATGACATGATCAATCAAGACAAGACCTTAAAATGACATGTAATGGACTTTGAGAACCAATTTAATCCCTAACATATTCCTACACTATTGATGTACACCTAAAGGAGGCTAAGAATGTTGAAATGAAGACATTGAACTGGTTTCAAGTACTTCAAGGTTGTAAATATTAATTTTAGTATTGGCAGAGGTTTTTAAACTAATTGGAGGCCTAGAAAATATGCATAGTGTCTTTATCTCACCTTTACTACACTGCATCTCACAATTGCACCTACAGGTGGCTTTCACAAAGGCCTAAAGGTAATCATGGAAAATGTTGAGACTTGATGGAGACCTTCATTAATGTATTTAAAGGTTAAAAATACCATGGAAGTAAATATTGAAGTCATATAGTGGCATGAAAATTTTAATAGTCATTCTCAAAAATGGATAAATAATTCAGGGATCCATTACCTTAAAATGTCAGAATAGAGACCTAGCCATTATTTTGATCTTTTCATGATGAAACATTTTGAGGTGCCAATTGGTTGAATGTTTCCATTATATAGTATATATGTAAGGAAAATGAGTTGGTTTGAAAAATATTTTTTAAATATCATGATATTATAAGGCCTCCATTACATATAATCTTTCATTATAGGTTTGCAATGTTTACTACAGTACGTTGAACTTTAAGTGACCTTATAGTTCAATGTGGCAATATAGGAACATGTTATTATGGTAAGAGTCCTTATTAGATTTGAGGATGGTAATAATATCTTAGGGAAAAGTTTAGGGAGATAATATAGGTTTTAAAATCATATCAAAACCTACAATACCTCTTTTTATCCCAAAAAAGTACACCTATAGGACTCAAAGAGAAGAGACATGTTAAAACATAGCTATTGAGTGTTAGTTTCAAGATCTAGGAATTATATGAGTATATTTCACTCATAAAATGAGAAAAAATGATTTAAATAAATAATAAACATGAAATGGACTATGCATATCATTTTACAGGCATCCTTTTGACCCTTAGAGCATTCATCTATAGTCATATGTAAGATGACAATATACTAAAACATAAATAGTCTAGAGTTGGCCTCGCAGATACATGGTATGAATGATTATTATTAAATATAAATATATATTTATGAATATGATTAGAATATAAAATTATATATAATTTTTTTATCAAAAATATTCATCTACAATTAGGTCTCTCTCTTGAGTAAGAAACACAGTCAACAACTGACTTGCCAACTAGGCCTATCAAGTTGAAAGGTGTACATTGAAAACATTTTGTCAAGGCTTAAAGTATTAAAATGTTTTTATTTCCATCATATTATTATTTAACACTTAATAATACTCTCATAAAAATTAAAATATAGAATTAAATGTCCTAATATGTAACCTATATTCAACAAACTAACCTTGCACGTAGTCAGTGACTACCACAAAGGTTTGTCTTAGGTTTTGTGAGGTTTAGAGGGGATATTGATGTTATTAAATCATTAAAAATGGTATATAGTGTACCAATTACTATAAAAATCCTTTAATACATTAAAATATATTTATACAATAGGGGAAGTGCCCTCTATTCTATCTCGGAAAGAGGGTATTCCCATGATGAAAACCCTATAGGTTTAGTAAGAAACATACAAGAAGGTGAGATGAGAGATGAAGAAACATTGAATAAGGTTGTAGGGAGATATTTTTTACATCAAAAAACATGGAAAAAACTCACAAAATTGAGATAAAAAATAGGGTGGCCTAAACCCACATAAGTGTAGACTAAGCCTACTAGATCTTGACTAGGCCCAATACCTAAAAGGGGTATAGCTTCACTTCTAACACCAAGTTAACCTTTAAAAACATTGGAGGACCTTAATTTGGATTTATAAGGTGATTTTTATAATTTTATTTATATATAAATCTATTAATGAGTCATTTATTGACATGAGAACATGATAGGGTAAATAGAATGCAAGAAAGGACTTGAGAGGCTAAGTTTGGAAGCTCATATATGTATAGATGTTTAGCATGGGAACCTGAGGAGTTGGGATATGATTAAGAGGGTATTAAATAAGTTTTTTGTGAAATTTATTCATATTTTTATTTTAAAATTTTTATGAACTATCCTTAAGAGGATAAACTACTTAAAACCTTCCAAAAACCTTATTCTTGACCCAATGGAGAAGTTGATAAAAAGGCATCTAGATGAGTTGGTTTGACTTGGGAATGATCTTAGACTTGAAAAAGACTCCAAAAGTCTCCTTCACATAAATTTTAATTGTACCCTATTTGTAAAAATAGGGTATATCATGTATTTTCTTGACAATATTTGATGTTTTACAGGTATATAAGGGTTTCAAAAGAAGAGGATAACTTTGGGAGATAGAATGAGACCTAATATAAATCCCCATATACATATATTAATTAAATTGGGAGGAAATTTAAGTTATTATTTATGAATATAATTATAATATCACTCTTTACCTGTGTCACACCATCCCTTGTATAAATTTATTTGAGAAACTGAAGACCATCTTGGTTCCAAGTGTGAAGGGTGAGTGAAAGAAGGGTGATTATGATTGTAGGAAGTGAGAACACTTGGCCAAAATAATATTGATGATTATGGAGACATAAAATTCATGTTATACCTGTTTATAACCCCTAACTCATAGTTAAATGGTTTCATTTATCCCTAGGTTGTTGTGGGGAGTTCAAGGAAGGCCAAATGATGAAGACAATTTCCAAACAAGCAATAGAATATTCATACGCTAGATTTGAGGAGTTTCATGCTTGGAGATGAATTTTTACACACTAACATTGGATGGTATATTTAATATTCATTTATCCTAAAAATTTAACTCTCTCTCTTAGCTTGACAAGTGGCTTTGTGACTCTTGGACTTCATTATTATCTCTCCTCTCTCACATTCTATAAGTACTAGCCATTTTGGCTCTTATTTCATAATACCACGCCATGTATGGTGAATCCATACTAGTTTTATGTTGTAATTTGACTTTGAATAATATAAGATTTTTTTTTTGAGTTAAAAAATATATTTCTAAGTGTATAAAGTGATGAATGGTGAGGTCTGTAGATAAAATTCTATCCTTGATTCTCCTTATCCTTTCATGTTCAGTGTAAGAAGTTCTCATTTTAATAGGTCATATAGAGTGTAGATAGTGTCTTTGTCTCCCTTAAAGTTTGAAATTGTCCTTAGATACTACAATATAATATTTTTTCCACTTACCTTTAGTTGTTTCATGCATATCACCTTTATATTGAAATATAAATTTTCAAACACCTTAGGACTTGGAAGTTAGTTTTTTGGTCTTATTTATTAGTGAAATAAGTATTATGATATTGTGGAGATAATTATGGTGTATCATATACTTATAAAATATTTATTTCATTAATACTTCTCCCCCTTTTCCCATAATCAATCAGTTATCATAGCTGATAATCATTTCAAGATCAATTCAGGGAGCTAACTCGTAAACCTAGATGTCTACCCCGACTATAGGCAACTCACACTCCTATATGTATTAAAATGTTTCCAAAATATTAGAGTAGGGTTGAAAAAAATACTCTAAGATGAAATATTTGGTGACAATAGTTATATCACACCTTGTGACACCCATTGTCCCAAATAAAACTTGTGAAGGTGAATGTTGGTTTTGACAACATCAACTATATATCGGTGTGCTACTCATCATTTGGTGACTAAATTAAAGGTAAAATATAATTTTAAACCATTATTTTTTCATATATTTGCTCATACTTCATGGTCATTACTAGGTCATATTCTATTAGATTTTATAATCTTATTAATCCAGCTCTTCAACCTAAACTTCCTCTTGAAGTTTAACACCCTTAGCCTATTATACCCTTTGAAGAGCAAGAGGATTTTTATATCCAAGAGGATCAAGATAATGAGGAATAACTTGAAGAAGACATGGCTAGGCATCATTCCTTTCTAGACTTTAATACTGAAAATCCAATCCATCTTGATGCCTATGATGACATTTTGCCTAATCATACAAAGAGTGTTCCTAATTTAAATGGTGAAGGCCATGTCATACCTAGTGAACACATCAGGGATATATCCATTTTTTGTATTTTTCATAATTTCACTAAAGTAAACATTACCATTAAACTCCTTTTCATGTCTCTTAGAGGGAAATCACTTGATTGGTATAGGAATTTTCTCAGTGTTTTCATTACAACATGGGATGAATTTAGGGTATTGTTAACATATATATTTGAGGATGAAAGTGACCAAAATTTACTCATAAATTATCTCAATGTGATCTAAATATACCTCAAGAAGAAAATGCATGATTTCAATGAGAGGTTCTAAAAGACTTGGCATAGGTTGCCTCCTCCCATGAGACCACCTTCTAGCTTTGTCTTCCCTACATATTTGAGATCCATTTGTATTGATATTACCATCATGATAAAATAAATTTGTGGTTTAACTCTTCCTAAATCATATAACCTTGCCATTATATCTACTAATGGACTCATTAAAGTAGGAAAGTTACCTTCAAAGGTGTCATGCCTCTATTGCCTAACATACCTATTATTGACCCAACTTGAATTTTAGTAAAATTGGGTTAACCCATACATTTATAAAAAAATTATAAGTTTCCATATGTTCCATATGGGTTTCATATGTGTCTAAATATCTCACTTATCCCTGGCCTAGCCTTGGTCTAAGTCCATCTTCCTTACACTAGTCTAGTCAACCAAAGTCAACCAAGATCAACCTTGGTCAAACATGGTCAAAGGTAAAAATTATCTTGAAAATATAATGTGGTAATTTATGTGTTATAAGGTTTTTATAGTTAATAAATTTGTCCTTCACCATGTTTCATATGCAAAAGGGGTCTTTTGCTCATATTTCTTGCTTATTAAATGACTTGTATGGTTAGTTAAGGAAGCATATTTGTCACCAAAGGAGATTTAAATGTGAATGGGGTTAGACAATGTTAGTAGTCAGTAAAAATCAATTAAATAAATTCTTATGTAGAAAGAGGTAGTTTATCCTTGAAAATGGGCCCTTATTGGCACTTGTACGAACTTGGGAAGTCCACTTTCAGCTAAAAACATGGGTAAAGTGTCTCTTAAACTTACCATGATATTTACCATGATTTTTTTCAGAGATAAGGTTATAAAGTTAAATTTTATCTTCTTTTCCTTCTTTTATCCTTCATAAGCCAAGAAAGGTCAACTTTGCATGCTTGGTGTCAATTGTACAGGTGGAGTTGGGAAAAATGCTCTTGGGGGTTGAAATTAATCTAAGTCTAATTCAAATTCATGGAAAGAAGTATAAGTTTCATGGTTCCTCCTTTATGAACCATCACTAACACCTCAAGAAACTTTTTATGCTTCTTTATCTAAGAGGGGTCATTGTTTGAGATAGTTTCATAATTCTTTGCTTTGTTTTGACAAGTTTGTTAGTTTCATATGTTTCTCAGGACCTTCCCATAAGTTTTCCAATCATATTCTCAATTTTGGAGACCTAAATAAATAAATAATCCTATTTTAGGCTTGTTTGGGTTTGCTATTGTCTACTCTTTTCATCTACAAGTGCCTTGAAGATGTTTTCCATGTAGAGGAAGGTGTTTTGAGGTTGTTTTTAAAGTGTTATTAATGGAGGTTATCCATGTGAGGGATAAAAATTGCATTTGAGGTGGTTTTATATCCTTACCCTTGCATTTTATTGCTCCTTATATGTCTCTACCTTCATAACATAGTCAAAACCTTCACCTATAGGCCCTGATGACATCATGTTGATGTTGAAAGATATGTAATTGTGTTCCAATTACTTTACAATGTCTAATATTCATCAACATGCCTAATAGAGCCTTTCTTAGGTTTTTTTGGGTCTTATATCACCTTCACTACCAAGAATACAATTAAATACATACCTACAGGGGACATTAGTAGGGGTTGAAGGTTTATACAGAGGTATTTCACAAGGTTGATCCCTCATGAGGTTTATGAGTCAAATTGATGGCTTAAAAATCATGATTAATACCCTTGGTAGCTCACTAGGTGTTGTAAAATCATCCCAATAAACATTTCTAAGTTTTAAGACCATTTTCCCAAAAATGACAAAACAAAGGACCTATTGGTTTTTTGAGTAACATATACCATAGTCTCAAGATCCCTTTGATGATCCTAATTATTTGGATTTATATCCATTGGCATGTAAAATTAATGTAAAAATTTATCAAGGGGTTATTTCAAGTGGATAGAGGTATTATAAAGGTTTAAAATTGATCTCAAACACAGTAAAAAGCTCTAGTAGTGTCTACAGGCCTATAGGGAATAAAAGGCTTTTATCACCTTAAGAAAATAATTCAAACTATAAGACCATGGAGTGAATGAATAGAATATATTAAAGAGAAAATATTAAATTAAATAGAAAAAGAGAGGTTAGGGTAGGAAATTGAGCATACCCACGACCACCTACAGGCCTCCATTCAAGCATAAAAGGTTAACCTATACGGGTCATATAGGTTGAACAAGAGGAAGAAATGTTTTGTACATATTTGGTGTGGCATAGTCTATTATAAGTGACTATGAAATGGTTAGACAACGTGGGGAGATATAAGGTGAGTTTAAGAAACATTTTATCATGGTAATCATCTAAATCAACCCTTGTTTTATCACATATAGTAGGGTAAAAACATGGTACCTCAGTTTAACTAGGAATAAAGAAGGATAGACATTGTTTGATATTGAATGGAATAGATAAGAGAAATATAGATGAAACATACATTTATTAACCCCAAAGGGTGTCTTGAATATTTTGTACATACCATGACAAGGTGAAAGGGATACCCTATGATGACCTATAGGCAGGGGTTACGGAAGAGTGTCTCAGTATTGAACTAGTATGAAATATAATAAAGATTATGAAATTATTTAGAGATTTTCCAATATAAGAAGGAATTTTATGACATTAAAATGTCTCAATGAATTATAGGATCATGACATGAACTTCATGAGCTCTAAATAGGTCAAACTAA
Source organism: Torreya grandis (assembly GCA_037957365.1). NCBI lineage: Eukaryota > Viridiplantae > Streptophyta > Pinopsida > Cupressales > Taxaceae > Torreya > Torreya grandis. The sequence goes on from JARHVA010004463.1 coordinate 340,948, forward strand.
CCTACAGGTAGGGGTAGTAGTATACTGTATCAGTCATGCAGATAGTGACTAAGAAGGTTGATACTAGAATGATGACTTAAGATTTGAAAGGGGATGATAGTGAAAATATGTAAATTTAAATCTAAGTAGGTTAATTTATAATTCTACACATATTTTTTGAAGCTCATTAAAGACCAATAAACACCTATAGATAGGACTGTATCAGTCAAGGTAGGGTCTAGACAAGTTAAGGCTACAATAAGGTATAAACCATTTAGGAGTGAAAATAACGTGTTAGTAACTTAAATAGGATACATTATGTTACATTTTATTTCATATTATTCCTAATAACCTCCAAAGATGCCCAAACATCTTTATCACTTGGCAAATAGACTACAATCTATATAAGCAAGCTAGGGAACCCTTGGTTCAAAGGGTAAGCATAAGGAATCCACTAAGGAGAAGGGTTTTGGATGGTTTAAAAATATCCATGAGTAAAAATTAAAAGTTTTAAACATGTATAATGATCTTATAAACATTAAATTCGTTTGTAAACGTTACCTACAGGTGGATTTGGATAAGAATGTAAGAAAATAGGGTTTTTTAGCCACTTTTTTAGACAAGTTGAGTTGGTTAGGTACATAAATGGGGGATTCTATCATTGAAATTTGGTATAGAGCCTCATTATGACCTTATAAAACTCTAAAAACTCTAATTTTTCCATGGTAATTAGTATTATATATCTATATTTTGTCTCATAGACCAGCCACTCAGGAAAATCATAGCTTTGGTCTACCAAACAAAAGATGGGAAAATGAGTGAATGAACTAATATGTGGCCTTGAGATATTAAATTAAAATTGGGTGATGTGTATGTAATGTTTAATTATTATTAATAACACTCAAAAAATATCCAATCCCTTAGAGTTACCTAATTATACATGCATACAGTCTAATTTGGCAGGGTTCCACTAGGCTAAGTTGGCAAAAGTGAGGAAAAGTGATGAAAGGAGTGTTGGATATGTCATGTTATATATTGGTGAGTATTAATTAAGTGTGAAAATTTTTAATATTACATCCTAATCATGTTATAAAAATCCAAATGAGCCAAACTTTTAAGGTATATGCTAAGCCCACTAAGCATCCAAGAGACCTAGAACCATCTTGAGGTCTACCCCCATTTCTAACTCTTGGAAAGATATGTGACTAATTTAAACATGAAATAAGATTTAAATAGACATATTTTAGCTATTTTAACTCAAATATACCTATAAGAGATCAATTTCTAGCCTTGATATAGTCCAATCATGGAAAATGAGAGGAAAATAAGTTTGATGGGTGTTTTCAAGAACTCATATATTTTATAAGGATATGAATGGGTAAAAAATGGAATTAGGGAAGTTATTAATGTCCATTTTCATCATTATTTTGGAATTTGGAGGAAGGTTCAACATCCAAGTTTTATGAACAAAGTTAAAGACCTAAAACTACCTAAAACCCTACTAAAACCATGGTTATGACTTGATGAGGAAAATGAGCTTGGAGATCCACCTTAATGTAATATTTTGGAAATGAAACCTATTGGAACCTGGAGAAGACTCACCCAATCTCTCATCCATGCAAGGATATTTAAATAACTATATAGACAACATAAAAAATGTGGTTTTCCTCACCATTTTTTTGTGTTTTGTAGGGTCTATGATGTTTCAAAAGGTATAATAAAGTTTTATGGGAATATAAATACCTATTATAACTCCATATGGTCATTTTATCTTATGGAAAATTTTCTAAGTGTCTAAACTAAAGCTTTCCTTTTAGCTAGTCAACACTAGCATGGTGCACACAAGGTTGAAAAGTGTGGAAACCCCAATTAGATGTCCTTTTAAGGCGATTTTGAGAGGTATAAAGCCATGGATACTATTTTAAAGTTTAATTCACTACTCCCATATATTTTAATGGGAAAATAAAAAAAAAATTGAGGCCAAGTATGAGGGATGACTAAAATAAGGAGTTTTAGGACTATAGACAATGATTGATTCATTCTAGGAGTTTTAAAAATCTGAGGGATGAAACCAATACATGAAATTTAATTATTTAAAGCCATAACTCTCATATAAATAATTATATATATACCTAGTTAGTGGTGGGACGTTAAAATAGATGCAAATTATGAAAGTATTTTTATGTGCTAGGATTGAGAGTTCTATGGCACTTTTCACAATTTTTATGGCTTGTATGGACAATTGGACCTCCTGACTTTGCATAGTTTAACTAATTCCTATTTTTCATGAAAAATTTAACTCCTTTTATAATATTTACACATGTCCAACTGACCTTTGGACTTCCTTTGCTTTGCCTCTCTCTCAAAAGCTATAAATATGGACTCTTTTACTTCTTTTTGGTACCCTCCATTGGTTAATGTGTAAAATCTATCAAAATTTTTACTTGAAATACTCTTGAATAAATATAAATGTTATTTTTTCACTCACATGATGTAATATTGAGTATTTATTACAATCTTGTTGGTCTTGTCTAGTGAAAGATCTTCTTTTCTAGCATGTTACTCTTGGTTGTCTACCAAATGTGCAGAAAAGTTATTGTTATAAATATTTATTAGTATTATTTTCTAAGTGTATGGGTGTTTTATAAGTGGTTTATTATTTTATCCCTTCATTTAATCATCCATTACCATCCTAAGTATCAAATACCTTCTTGAATCTAACATATGAAACGTTGATGTGACAATGCATCCTAAGTTGTGAGTTTTGTGTGAGAGAGACTTTGTTTGTATTTAAGTAGTAGATATTCAGTCAAAGGGGAGAATATTAAAAATTGTTACATCACCTTTTTGGTTTTATTATTATTTTAATTAACCCTTTTCATCCATAAGATAATATTTAAATAAGTTCTTCAAAGAGTGTATCAAGGGAATTAGCCCTTCTAGAGATTCATCTCTCAACATTGTCACCCATAGCAAGAGGGATATTTACATTATGACACTTGGATTAGGAGAGATAGGAATAACCTTAGGGGTGAAAATATAAGTTTAAACACCTATTTATACTCTAAAAATTTCCCAATTTCTTAATGCAAATTCTAAGTCAAAACATGATCCTAAGAAGGCAAAAGATGATATTTATTAGAGGGAAAGATTCTTAGCCTTAGAGAATCAATATAGGAAATTCAATATGTAAAAATGTTATCATAAAATAATTTACCCATATAATTAGTAACATGGTCAAAAATATGGGAGAGGAAGAAGTCAAGAGCAACCTAGATTTAACAGGCCTGCCAATGTATACAATCCTAATTCTACATCCAACACAAGAGAGATGGTACTAGTGCATATCAATCTGATCCAAGGAGAAGAATGGAAATAATTAAAATTGATGTATGTTAATTAAAGTTTATAAAAATATATATTTTATCAATGAGGAGTCACTCCTCTACTATCAATAAAAGATGAAGTATTAGTGAAAATAAGTGAAGGTTGGCATCAAGGAGAGAGCTTCACTAACTTCTTAGTTGAAAAAATTTATGTGATTAACCAAGTAACTTATGTTTCATAAAATACAATATCTAAGAGGAAGTATATATGAGATGATAATTATGTGAATACAAAGGCAAATAGTCTTCTTACAAGGCAACAAGGTATGGCTACAAGCATGGTCATCCCTAACACTCCTGCACATTCTCCAAATCAAAATGTGGGAATGTTTATTTAAGGTGATCCAATTAATAAAGTTATAATAACTTATTTTCCTCCAAAGACTTAAGATAAAGTAAGTAATTATAAAAAAAATAGTAGATTCATTGAAGAGTGCTAAGGCATCCATTCCCCTTTGGGATGTCCTTCATATGGCTAGCCAAAAAAAGCTCATGAAAAAATAGTTGTCCACTATCCACGATAGTCCTCCATATTCAAACAATGGTCATGGTCATGTATATCTTAATAATTTCCATAATAACATTGTGTAACCATCTACCAAATTGGGGAAAAAACTAGTTCATAATTGCATAGTTGATAGTAGAACCTCTACATCAATGATTCCCAAGGTTATAGCTAACAAGTTGGGTCTAAAGTATGAACCACATGGTAAAGGAGTGTTTTATTTATATGGTATACCTTCCAAGATAATAGGATTGATTAGAGGGCTAAAGGTTTTCTTTCATGATTGTCCTAATTTCCTCATATTTAAATACATTATTGTTATGGGCTTGCTTGCTCATTATTTAATCTACCTTTCAAAAGAATACATAGCTAAGATAGGAGGCTACCTCTCAGATAATTGGTCCTTAATAGACTTTATGATAATATATGGAACAAAAATGACAAAAAGAACTCATCCACTTGTTAGATTCCATATTGAGTCCTATGTAGAAGTAAACTCTAACTTTAATTGTGTCATCAATGAGAAAGAAGAGTATATTGTGGATGATTGTGATTATTCCAAGATTGAAGGTATAGATGACTTTTTTATATATGATTATGGTGTAGATGGTTATGAACATGATCCATATACATACTTAAAACAAACTAGCCTTGGCACATATATCATCCTCGAAGTAGAATTTGAGTAAGCTAAGGTAAGTGTTGAAAATTCTTTCTCACAAGCTACTAAAGGTAATTACATGATTCATGTGTATGATGATGATGACTTGAAGAACCTAATAGATCACCATGGTAATAATAATAGTGTTTTTTTGTTTATAATTCATGAAGTTGCTCTTGATGATGAAAATCATGAGGAAGAGGAAGATGACTTATGGAAAAGTTTCAATGTTGTATGTCAAGAATTTTATCAGTTAAGTAATAATAATTATCCTCTTAATACGTGTGAATTTGATAAGTGTGTTAATGAGACTAATGATCAAGTTTTTGAGTGTTCCATCAAACATAAAAGTGAATGTCATATTGTTGTTCAAGAATATATAGTCATAGAGAATCCTAATGAAATCAAGGCATAAGTATTTATGTTCAAGGAACATTAAAGAGATTAATTTGAAAGAGAACCATATTCAAATGTACTGGAACATGGTGAAGAGGGACTTAATGATCATCCACATCAAGCATATTCTATCTTGAAAGAGAACAAAGTTGAGGTAGTTACCATTTCTTCTAATCTACAATTTAAAGAACATAAAATGGATAGGATATAGATAAAGTTATTTAAATATCCAATCAAGGTCATTATAATTAATTAAATCTCAAGGTATTCCACTTGTAGACATGAGAAAACATAGGGATGGTAAGTCATTTCACTATCTACCTAGTCAAGTGGTTGATGATGAACATGTTTCACATAACAAGTTACTTTTATGGAGTGACAAATATGTAAGAGGAAAAATATTTGACCCTATTTGAATCATTTTAATATACATTTCACCTCATGAGTGAGGTTTTTTAAATATTATATTAGGTTTGTGTCTTTTCTTAGTTGTGTATATGTTCCATAAGTGTTCTTGAGAACACATGTTTGTTTCCTTTGGTGTGTCTTCTTTTGTGTGTCCTTTATTTTCATTTGGTATAATATAAAATTAAAATTTAGTGTCAAATATATGTATATGTGACTCCATGGCCTAATGGATAGGATTAAGCTATTGGTCTTGGCATATCAAGCATACCACCCCTAGGAAATCACCAAGAATGTTGACTATTTTGACCACAACTCAAAATAGGTCCACCCCCTACAGTTAAATTTTTTTATAGAGGTCTATTAGGATTAAATATGTTTTTTAATTTTCCTTTTTATGTCATTTAATATGTCATTAACCTTGGTCATAGTCAAATTTGGTCCTAAGTCATTCTATGCCACATAGGGTCACTTTTAGAGTCATTAATGTAGGATATACCATTTCCCTTGGTATAAAAGTGTTAAAAAATATTAATAAACATATAATATGTTATATTATTATTATTTATGTCAGTAATAACTTAAAAAAATTCAATTTTTAAGTTAGATCAAGAAAATAGTTAAAAAAATGAGGTTTTGATAGTTGTATAGATTTTAAAAGAGTGTGGCACATGTGAAAATATTATAAATTATCTATTAAACTTAAATAAACTCATTTAAATTTTATATTTACTTTGAAATACTCAAAATTGGTTGAAACCCATTTTACTCCTCCATTGTTCCACTAGACATGCAAAACTGATGAACAAGTTTCTTCATGGTATAACTAGTAAGAGAGGTTTCAAGTCAAATTATCTTGTGCGGTGTTATTACACTTAGTCCAATTAAATTTCATGGTAGGATTTAAAATATTATTTTCCTATGCTTTATGAACCATGATTAAGAATTTGGCTTTTTTTTCTGATGCTAATCCCCACACCCTGTAGGTTTTATCCTTGTATGATATTTTACATAAAAACCACATTTATAATTGTTTATAGAGGACATGAGTTACTTATTTCATGGTTTACATATATATATATATATATATATATATTTTATGTTATTATATGAGCCAAACATCTCAAGTTATAGGTTGAGACCACCACTACTAAGTTATAGGCATATTTCATCATGTGCAGAGGTACTTATTCATATAATGGTTTCAAATAAATGTTACATGTTGTATTTTATGCTTTGAGTTTCATTTAAATCACCCTCTCCTTCAAATATCACTCTCAAATTTTTATACTAATAAATTCATAATCAATAATTCAGTCATGTTTAGCATAGTCAATGTTTTAAATGACTGTCATACATAATCAGGTAAATAAAGGTCCTAAACACATCCATGGAGAGTAAATGAAGAGTAGTAAGAGTTTTTACATATTATTAGGACTTTATAAGTCAAGCCAAGCCCTTTAAATGACATGTAATAGACTATGAGAATCAATTCAATCCCTAACATAGTCCTGCACCATTGATGTGCACCTATAGGAGACTGAGAATGTTAAAATGAAGCATTTTAATTGGTTTAAAGTAATTCAAGGTTGTAAAGATAAATTTGAGGATTGGTAGAGTGTATATTACTTGTTTTAATCTAACACACTATGCATAGTATTTTTATCTCATCTTTACTTCCCTGCATCCTATAATTGCACCTACACATGTATTTGATAGAGACCTGAAGGTAATCATGGCAAATGTCAAAACTTTATAGAGACCTTCTTTAAGGTATATAAAGGTTGAAAATACCATGGTAATTTATAGTGAATTCATAGAGTGTTATGAAAATTTTAAGATTCATTCTCACTATGGAGAAACACTTAAGGGATCTATTAGATTAAAATCTCCAAACATAGACTTGGCCATTATTTTGATCTTTTCATGATGAAACATTTTGAGGTGCCAATTGGTCTAATGTTTCCATTATATAATATAGATGTAAGGGTAGTGATTTGGTATGAAAAGTATTTTTTTAATCAAAATATCATGATATTATAAGGTCTCCATTCCATATAATATTTCAGTATAGCTTTTCAATGTTTACTATAGTACTTTGAACTTCAAGTGACCTTAAAGTTTAAAGTGGAAATATAGGAACATGTTATTATGGTAAGAGTCCTTATTAGAGTTGATTATGGTAATAATAGATAAAATAAAATTTTATGTAGATAAAATATATAGTTTCAGCTCATATCAAAACATACAGGACCTCCTTTTTAACCTAAGAAAGTACACCTATAGGCTTCAAAGAGAAGTGACATGTTAAAACTTAACTATTGAGTGCTAGTTTCAAGATCTAGGAAGTATATGAGTATATTTCACTCATCTAATGAGACAAAAGTATTTTAATAAGTAATAAACATTAAATTTACTATGCATATCATTCTACATGTGTACTCTTAACCCTTAAATAATTCATATACAATTAACTATAAGATGCTAGTGTACTAACACATAAATAGTCTAGAGGTTGTCCTTACAGATACATGGCATGAATCAATATTATTAATTATAAATAGAAATTAATTAATATAAGGATAATATATAATGATATATAATTTATTAATATAAAAAGCTCGTCTATAGGCATGTCTCTCTCTCTTGATCAAGAAACATAATGCATAGTTGACTTGCCAACTAGGCCTGTCAAGTTGAAATGTGTATATTGAAAGAGTTTTGGCAAGGTTTATAGGATTAAAATGTTTGTATTACCATATAAATATTATTAAAAGCTTCATGAGACTCTCATCACATGAAAATAGAACATGTAGGGTCCTAATATGCAACCTATAGTCAACAAACTAACCCTGCACATAATGAGTACCATAGAGGTCTGTCTTGGGTTTTATGAGGTTTGGAGGGTATATTGATGTTATTAAATCATGGAAAATATTAAAAAGTATCCCTATTACTATCATAAACCTCTAATACATTAAAATATCTTGAGATAATAGGGGAAGCACCCTTTGTTCTGTCTTAGATAGAGGGCACTCCTAGGATGAAAACCCTATAGGTTTAGTAAGTAAATGATAAGAAGGTGAGTTGAGAGATAACTAAACCCTATATAAGGTTTTAAGGAGATATGTTGGACATGTAAAAATATTGAAAATAACTCACAACAGTAAGATAATAAACAAGGTCTCCTAAACCCACATAAGTGTAGATTAAGCCTACTAAATCTTGATTAGGCCCAATACCTAAAAGGGGTATAACTTCACTTATAATACCAATTGAAGCTTTAAGAGAATTTTAGGACCTCAATGGGGAGTTATAAGGTGATTTTTTTCATTTTATTTTTATATAAAGGCATGAATGATTGACTTGAGAACATGATAGGGTGCACAAAATGTAGGAAAAGACTCAAGAGGTTGAGTTTACAAGCTCAGATATATGGAATTTTATCATGGGAACTTGAAGAGTTGGGATATGATGAAGAGGGTCTTAAACAAGTTTTTTATGAAATTTGTTAATAGGTTAAATGTCACAATTTTATGAATTATCCTTAATAGGATAAACTACTCAAAACACTCTAAAACCCTTATTCTTGACCTAATAGAGAAGAAGTTGATAGAAAGGAATCCATATGAGCTATTTTGACTTTGAAATGATATTTTAATTGAAGAAGACTCCCCAAGGCTCCTTCCCTCAATTTGACATGTACCTTATTTGTATGAATAGGGTACAAAATGGATTTTCTTGATAACTTTTGATGTTTTTTAGGTATATAAGGGTTTAAAAAGATGAAAATAACTTTGGGAGATATAGTGAGACCTAATATAACACCCCATATGCATATATTTCTTCATCAAAGTACACAAGTACCTCTATAATAATATTTACTTCAACCAATCCAAACTTACATAGTGAATGAAGAGTGATCACCAAGTGAGAAGGTGATAAATCCAAATGCAAGGCCTTTTAAGGTCCACTTGATGAATCTAAGGTCAAGACACTTTAGAAGTGTCACACCATCCACTGTGGATTGGTTTGAGAAATTGAAGACCATCTTGGTGCCAAGTGTGAAGGGTGAGTGAAAGAAGGGTGATTATGACTGTAGGTAGTGAGAACACTTGGGAAAAATAATATGGATGATTAGGGACACATAAAATGCATGTTAGAGACTATTTATAATCCCTAACTTATATTTTAATGGTTTCATCTATCCCTAGTCTTCTTATATCATTCAAAGAAGAAATGTTGAAGATAATTTTCAAATAAGCAATTGAAGTATCCTACACTAGATTTGAGGAGTTTCATGCTTCAAGAGACATTTTTACACACTAACCTTTCATGATATCCTAAAATATAAATCTCTCTCTCTCATATTGATTAGTGGATTTGTGACTCTTGGACTTCATTCTTCTCTCTCCTCTCTCACATTCTATAAATACTAGCTATTTTGGCTCTTGTTTCATAATTCCACACCATGTATGGCAAAGCCTTGATAGTTTGATTTTGTAATTTAAATTTTAATAATAAAATAAATATGGTTTTGAGTTCACAAACATATTTTATAAGTGTACAAAGTGATGAACGATGAGGTCTAGAAATAAACTTCTATCCTTGCTTCTCTTTATCCTTTCATGTCTAGTGCAAAAAGTTTTCATTCTAATAGGTCATATAGAATGTAGATATTGTGTTTATATCCATTCAAGTGTGAAAGTGTATTTATATTATGAAATTTTATGTATTTTCCACTTACATTGAGTTGTCTCATTCATATCACCTCTATATTGAAATACTAATGTTAGAACACCTTATTTCTTAGTGAAAGAAGCATGGTGATCTTGTGGAGATATTTATGGTGTATCACATATTTAGATTAGATTTCTTCCATGAATAATTCTCCCCATTTTCCCATTAGTAATAATTTATATTAGGTGATAATCACTTCAAGGTCAAGAATTAGCTAATAAAAGAAAAAGTACTCACCAACACTTACCAAAGATACCCACCAACTAAACTAATGAGATTTAAATAGTACAATAAAAATAAATATATGAACATTGGACATTTATAATGCATGAAATAGAATTGAATTTTATATATATATATATAATAATAATATAATAAAAAAAAAAATACTCACCAACACTTACCAAAGATACCCACAAATTAAACTAATGAGATTTGAATAGTACAATAAAAATAAATATATGAACATTGGACATTTATAATGCATGAAATAGAATTGAATTCTATATATATATATATATATATATATATGATGTGAATTAATTGATGTATTCATTGTTCATGAATGAATTCAAACTCAATTTCTATCTTGTGAAAAAAATCCTTAGCTACCCACAAATCCATTGTAAGCAAACAAGTGACTAGTAGAGAGGAATTTTTCATAGAGTATGTAAATAGAATTTGAACACTGCACATAATTACAAATGGTATCATCATCTATGAGTTTTAGAGGATCACTTTCACCATGTCCATTCTCCATCAAGGATTTAATGAAACTCACATATACAATATATGGTGTAACTATCTCTGACAATAGATATAGAAACTACTCAGAATTATGGGATATTGTGATTGATGTCAACATGTTTTCACTTGAAGAAAATATATCCACCGTAGAATGTCAATTTGTTATATATTTACTCTCCCTTAAGAGACAAGTACTACACTTGATGGTGGCCAATCCTGAGGTCATGCACTTCATCGACATTTTATGAGATTTATTCTTTACTAGGAAAATTACACAAGATACAATTTACACCTCATGGATCACTATATGGTCATCGCATCCATCATTGGAGATGAATTTCAAAGGTATCTATCTCTACCAGTTCTAGATGCACATTTTCATAAATATAAATTGGTTTCATATAACCAAAATAATTCAATGGACAAGTTATTGAGCTCATGGCTTCTCCTTGGGGAAATAATGACCTATAAAGGAAAGAAGCCCATCCATATTAATAAATTTAGAATGGGGGTGAAAATTGGGATGGTTTTACTAAATAGGAGGTATGGCATTCATATCATCCATTTTATCAATTTGGATTAGGTTCTATTAATTTATATAATGATGACCAATGATGCAAATTTTACCTTGGGTGAAATTATCAGCTTCCAACTGAGATAGCAAGTTCTACATAAGAATAAGTAGCCCACTCCATATGGACACTTTTATATGATGTCTTATATTATGGATGCTATAATGGGAATGATATATAAGGTCTTTGGAAAACTTTGGATCTTAGCCATAGATTATGTCAAGAATCATGTTTGTGACTATTATTAGTTCATTCTTATTTATGCATACACAAAGAACATGGTCTAAATTACTAAGGATGTGTATCCTCAAGTATGGTAGATAATTTATAAAACTCCACTTCCTAAAATTAGAGAAAGCATAGAAAAAATTCTAGCTATAAGGGGAAATACTATTTATACCTTGATTATATGTTAATCATGATTTTTAGTCATAATGTCCACACCCTATGCATCCCCAAATGTGCACTAGATAAATTATCAAATCAAGAAAATACTTATCAACTCTGGTGGAGTGTCGAGGAGGACTTGATAAAAAAAGAAGAGTACATTCTATGCGTCACACATGATTATTGGCATAATGTGTTATACACAAAGGAATCATTTTATAGAGGTAGGAAACAAGAGAAAGAGATATCACTTGCCCATCATGACAAATAGATATTGGGATCCTCATGGTCATATATAAAGGCATTTTTAGGTTTTTTGTATCCCATAACAACATGTACCTTATGACCATGCTTTTATATTTTTGAATGCAAAGGATGATGATCTAGAATTAAAAATGACACATTTTTTAGGCTTGAAGAAGACCATTTGAGGATAATTCAACAAGATCCTTCAATTTCAATGAAGGAAATGCACACTAGGCTACCACTTCTTATAGGATGGAGAATAGACTTTTGGAATAGCTAGACACCATAATAGATAGAATTACAAGGGTAACCTTCATAGGAAATTCCATTTTTTTTAAATATGTTAAGAAATATCATGGGTTGTCTAATACTAATCTTAGGGGATATCTAAGGAATCCCAATGATCTAAATTTCTATGATGAGGAAGAACAAGAACACCCAACTGCAACAACATTACAAATTCATATAGGTACCCCAAAATTGCAAGAATATACAATACTAGTGGTATCTATAGAGGAAGCTTCAACCTAAATTCAATAAGGATCATCCTTGGACATAAATGCCACCATTTGTTATAGGAGGAAAAAAAGCTTCCCTACTAGAGATTATAATGGTGGATCAACCACAGAGCCTACCCTTAGTTATTCAACAACAAGGGGAATAAGAGAAATAACTTGATGAAGAAGAAGAGATATAAAGAGGCAAATCATTAAGCCTTATGGTCTATAAGTTGAATGAACTAACCAAATATTATTCAATAGGTAAGAAGGCTCAACCTTCAAACCCTACTTCACTAGTTTATTTATTTATTCCTAATTTTTGTTTAAATCTAATAATTTCTATTTTAAATACTCCTAAGGTGGAAGTTGTCACCTCCACCCCTGATGATTCATTGAACTCTTCTTCTTATCTCTTACACATTCCTTTTCTTACTCGCAAGGTAGAAAAATATTATTCTACCACCATTGATTCATATTCCCCCATAGTGCCACCCTCATCCATTATTCCTAATAATACTAGTATTCCCTCTAGGACCACCACAGTTAGGACCATGAAGAAGAAAAGGTCCAACAAGAAAGTTGAAATAACACTAGCCACTTCCCAAATTCATGTTTCTTCTACATAAATCACTTTGTCCATGCTATCCCATAACTTATCCCAAGAAACCACTATCATGACTTTAGGTAAGGGAAATAGGGTGAATCAAGTCATTATGATCAATCCACTCCCCCAATATAGAGGTGTGGATTTATCCAATATCATTTGGCCTTCCCCTCCTAAAAAAACCCTCAAGGGAGATAAAAGTAATAGTTAGTACAAAATCTTGAGGAGGATGTAGCTAAAGACACACAAGAAATAGGCCCTAACCAGCTATTGATTCCTCCATGGGTAATTAAACTAAGAGCTAAGGCTTCCCAAATTCCCAACTTCAAGATTACAAAGTTCCCATAGATAACAACACTATTTTATAAACCTTCTGGGAGCATTTAAAGGGTTAGAAAGAGGAAGTTGGAGGATGAAGCTAGCAGTAAATGGTTCTTAAAAAAAGGTAGGAGATCTATGTTTTATCTAAACGTAAAAATACATAATTAACATAGGCCCCCCCATAATGAATATTTTAGGTCCCTATCTAAATCTCACAAATATGTCATGGTAGCACTATATGAAGGGACAAAAATGGAAAGGTATGAGCTAAAAATAGAACTAGAACAAATAAAAAACAATAAAAAACAACTCACATTCTAGTAGGTATTGAGGCTGAAGAGAAGAGGCTGCCTCAAAATGTTATAATTATTTAGAGGCACTGGAAGCCACAAGTGACAAATTAGTCCCTCATATTTCCAAAAGTCACTAGTTATTTAATTATTTTAAAGGGGATGAAAATAAATTGAAGATATTAAATTTGTACACAACTAATAAGGCCTATAGCCATTTAGACCCAATGACACCATTAGAGGCATCCAAATCCCTTAGTCTAGTGGTCATTATAACATAAAAAGCTAGAGAGTGGGTAACAGTAGCTGGGGCATTGATGCCTAAATACCAAGAGCATGAAGCACTCATTTTATAGATTTTGAATGATTTGAAGTTGTCAAAGGTGAAGGGTGTTATATGTAAGTTGATAATCAGAATTAATTTTGATCAGCCTATTCAATAAGCTTTTGATGATTTCAAGCAGAATTTACAAGGACTGGCACTAGAAGACATTGAATTAGAATTAAGTTTTGCAAGGAAAAAGTAAATGAAGTTAAAATTTTCAAAATCAACTTTTATAATACAAAGGAAGAATATGCAAAGCTATTAAGTCAAGTTAAAAAGGTGCATAGACCCTTTCTATTAAACTTGGATATTATATAGTAGTAGCATGATATGATCCATAAATATTTTCTTGAGTTAGAAACAAAGAAGATACAAATTGAAGATGTTATATCTAGTTCAGCACTAGCATCTACAATCACCACTCCCACTAAAGTCAATGCATCCATGCAAATGTCTATTCAACCTTAAGGGCTAGTTTTGTGCATGTACATTTAAATAACAACATCAATTTTTTTACTTATAGTGCTCTTATGATTCAAACATATTGTAAAAGTTTCCTTTCTATTTTTGTAAACATGCATACATTGCATGATAGTGTAAAGGTTAATATTAATTCTTGATGAATGTAAGTTAACAATATATATAGTTATGAGACTACAATTAGAACTAATGATCTAACTATGCCATGTAGCTAAATTTTTCATATACTTGGAGGATGAGGTGACCCCTTCCCCAATTCTATTTAAGCATATGTAACCCACATTTGCAAAGGATCAAACAATTTCCATATACAAGAGAAAAATAAATTTTTGATTATCATCTTATGTATTTATGTATTTTCTTTACAATATTTGTGTAATTAAGATCTTCTTTTGGTTGTATGATTCCATAATTCTTAGTGTGTGATTTAACTTTTTAGGGAATAATGGATTTTTATTCCTATTTTAGTAAAGGTTCTAGATTAATAAATTAGTAAATAATATTACAATAATTACAATCCTAATTTGTATAATTTATCTATCTTTCTACTTTTCTAAAAATAGAAATAAATAAAGAGAAAATATAACCTACCTAGAAATAAGGTGATATGGTTGATATAGGGTCAAAACTTGGTTATGTAGGATTGGGATAGTGTCACAAATCATAATATAGCTTCTATTTGGTGAAAGGATAGGAGCACCAAAAACAAAACACTTTGAGGTCTGACACTATTGTCTACTCTTGCCACTATTATCCAAATTGGTCATAGAGACTTAAATTTTTTAGGTTCTTTATATTGTTTCTATGTGATCCTACCTATGAAATATTGAGTATTGCATGTTGATTAAGCTCATTATAGAGATGATTTTGTGATCTAAGAATGTAAATCAATAGAGGATGGCTAGTATGTTGTTAATTTTAAAATGAAAATAAAATAAACACACTAACTAGCATAACATCTTTAGGCCTAGACACTAGGGAGAGATTAATTAACAAACATGAATAAAAAACACAACTAGAATTCAAAAGAAACATTCTTTTACCTTCCTTGGATTCTCCAAAATGCTTGTTGTAGTGTATTTCTCGGTTTATGCTCATGAAGTCTTCATCAAAGGAGACTTGGCTATCCCCTCTTCTCCTTGGAACCTTTGGCTTGTGGCTTGGCTTGGATTAGAATAAATTTGGCATGGTAACACTAATTGAAATGGATTTTAGAATCATTTTTTCATTATAAATTTGCATTATCAAGACTTATTAATAATGTTCATGGCCTCTCTATTTATAGATTTTTAAGAATGTCTAGAATCAACCTGAACCATCCATCCTAAGATTGAGATGTGTGGTTGAGGATTAATTAAATTTTTGGATTTAAGTTTATAATTTTACTCATAATGAATTTGGAATAAGGGGAAATTAAGAGGCATGTAAGGTATCATGGAAGGCATTGATGAGGCATGGAGAGCATGAATCCTGATATTTGTGGTATTTATGGCCTAGGGATGTCTTCCCAATAAATGAGGTCACCTGATAATGTAGATATTCAATATTAATTTCCAAAGTAAATTATTCAATAAGTTTCCATGGAATTATTAATTAGGCCTTTATTTATATTAATTAGCTCTTAAGCATGATTAAGCACTTTGTACACAAATTACTCAAATTGATCAAAATGCCTTGTTATTGGTCCAAAATTTGACTAAATTATAATTAGAAGTCAATGCTAGATGAATTGGATTTGTTATCCCATTTAGGATGTTACAAACACCAAATAACAAAGGCACGTGTCTCATGCAAGAAATTTTATAGGAAAGAGAAATCTAGAGCACCTAGGTGTAAAATTGGCATTTTGACTCAGAATGACTTCATCAAAGTTAGTTGGCCCACAAATTGCATTGCCCCATTTAATGATAATATAGCCAAAATCAGCCCTTGAATATGTTAGTTTCACATCATTTAATGTGTTTTAGTGTTTTTAGGCCAAATTGTATATTTTGGGTGGAAATTGGTCAAAACCCTAATTGGAGATCATTGGTGGCCAGATTTAGGTGTCTACAATTTGCCCCTATTTGGGAAGGAATTACAATCTATAAGCATAGTAACATCTTCTCAAATAATGAAAAACCTCCTGTATGCCTATAATTACAATGATGATAAACTAATTGTATGATGCCCCCTCAAGGGAATGGTTGTCACAAGTAGGTTGGCGAATGGCCCCTCAAAAAGAAAAAAGTGAAATGAGGGGACAAAAGAAAGGAAAGATGATGGGGTAAAAACATAATGATATTGAAAAAATAGTCAAATTCATTGAAAATACAAGTGGGACAATGTACAATGATTTTCCCAAAGGTGGTTATAAGCATTATACCCCAATAGTGGAAACATGGTATGATAAGACAATGATTTACCCAAAGGTGGTTATATTCATTGAGAAGATGGAGTTGCCCCTGTTAGGATAGACTAACAAGATAATAACATGCCCCTGTATGGGTAGAAAAAGTTAAGTGGTGACAACACAATGCTTTGCCCAAAAGTGGTTATAATCATTGAGAAATGTAGTTGGGATGGTGTGTAATGATTCACCTATAGGTGATTATAATCATTGGACCTTTATTATGGAAAACATGATAAACTTGGACAAGGATGATGATAACTTAATATAGAGGGTAATGATGAATTGAAACAACCTACTAGTAAGGAGATGTTCATCCAAACTAATAAAGGTTGAAATTATTTTATGGTTAATTACTCTATTTTGGATATGATTGGGAGTGAATCAGGATGTTAGTGCCCAAGAGATGCTACCATTGTTGAATAAACTTCTTGAAGGTTAGGTTTGTTGTAGCATGTGTCAGTAGGTATCATGGTATAACATCATGAGGACTTGGCTGAAATATGCATAAAGACTGACTCACATAATCTAATACTCAATAAAAAACAATGCACCAATGATATAAACCATGATGAAAATGTAAACATATTAATATGGATGGATTCAATTGTAAGTGTGGGCAAAGAATCACCCAATGAACACACATAAACTAAATTAAGACAACAGTGTTGAAAGAAGATAAATAGGCACACAAACAAAATAATAAAGAAGAAAACAAATAAATACTCAATAGAAGACATATGAACATCTCCCCTAAAAAATAGGTGACAACTTAGAAAATGAACAAAATGGGGGATTAGAAAAAAAGGAAACATGTGGATGAGCTATCTCCATATGTACAAGGCAAGTGGATGATACTTACATAGTTTCATGGATGTAATATCCAATAAAAAACTTTAGGCCAAATGTAGTTCTCCTAGGGAATGGGTAGAATGTGATAACTAAGAAAAAAAATAGAATGGATGTGATATAAGAATAGGAATGGTCTTGAAAAATGGTAAGTGTGTCAGAGAAAAAGGCCAAAAAGGATAGGGAAACTAAATGAAAAGTGATTTGCTTCTAACTTAGTAAGGGTTCCTAGAACTCTTAAGACAAAGAAGTGGTCAATATTTTTTTATTTTTTAAAGATTTTTAAATTTTTTTTGGAATTATTTTGGAGTAAATCAACTCAATCAAGAATAATGAGACACTAAATGGTTCAATCTCATTAAACAATGAGAGCATTTAAACTAAGGTTGTTCACAATATGGATAGAGTGTTCAAACTTAGGTTGCTCATAAAATGGTGAGAGTGTGGCTTAGGTTTCTCACAAAATGGTGAGAGCGTGGCTTAGGTTGCTTTCAAAATGGTGAGAGCATGGCTTAGGTTTTTCATAAAATATTGAGAGCATGGCTTAGGTTGCTCACAAAATGGTGAGAGTGTGGCTTAGGTTACTCACAAAATGGTGAGAGTGTGGCTTAGGTTTCTCACAAAATGATGAGAGTGTGAATTAGGTTTCTCATAAAATGATGAGAGTATGGTTTAGTTTTCTTGTAAAATGGTGAGAGTGTGGCTTAGGTTTCTCAAAAAATGGTGAGAGCATGGCTTAGGTTTCTCACAAAATGGTGAGCGCATGGCTTAGGTTACTCATAAAATGGCAAGAGCATGGCTTAAGTTGCTAAAAAAATGGTGAGAATGTGGCTTATATTTCTTTAAAAATGGTGAGAGAATATCTTAGGTTGCTCAAAAAATGGGCAAGATCATGGCTTAGGTTTCTCATAAAATGGTAAGAGCATAGCTTAGGTTGCTCATAAAATGGCAAAAGCATGGTTTATGTTTCTCAAAAAATGGTGAGAGCATAGCTTAGGTTTCTCATAAAGTGGTGAGATAATGGCTTAGGTTTCTTAAAAAATGGTGAGAGTGTGGCTTAGGTTGCACATAAAATAGTAAGATCATGGCTTAGGTTACTAAAAAAATGGTGAGAACGTGGATTAGGTTGCTCACAAAATGGCAAGAGTGTGGCTTAAGTTTTTTACAAAATGGTGAGAGCATGGTAGGAAGGGTAACTAAGTAGACATTACAAAAAAGCAAGTGTTGTCTACATAGTCCCAGAGCATAACCTTTAGTCACTATAATTCCACCTTATAGTGGATGTATTCAACTAGTGTTGTAGTCAATTCAAATAAAATAGGCATAATTGGTAAAAAGGCAAAGTACGACATAGGAAGTGGTAATTTGGTACATCAAAGCTTAATAATCAAATATTTCCCCTAGTTTGCCCATAGGTGGTTATAAATAACATAACAACATGGATCAATGGTACTAATTTGCCTATATGTGGTTATAATTAGTAATAATACCTTTGATAAGAAAGGAATAAAAAACAAAAGATGTAATGGCCAAAAATTCTATCACACTACTCTAAAATATGATCTCTATCTAAAGTACATGAACTAATGGATGAAACTAATCAAATACCTTGATGCGAAAAATGCATAATGAATGGAAAAAACCAAGGTTAAATGAGCTAAGCTTGAGAATACACTGGGTCAATATAATGGAATGGTAAAATGGATATGACTAATAGAATGGTTAAGAATGATATTTGTATAAATAAGAATAGTAATAAAATGGCATAACTAAAATGGTTCTTATAGACAATACACCTTAGCACTCAAGCATAGTACCACTTGAGATGAATAATATTCATCAACTTAGGAAGTTCATCTCCATCTAGTGTGGCAAGCCTATAGGCTCCTAATCCATAATCTATAGTAATGATTAAAGGCCCTATCCAATTTGGTTTGAATTTTCCTTTATGATTCTTCTCAACCATGGTATTCTTTTACTTTTATTTAAGAACAAGATCACCAAGTTCAAATGTTCTATACTTAAAACACTAATTATAGTGGATTTTGAGTCAGTTATAATATGCTTGAAGATTGTTGAGCATATCTATTCATTTCTCATCAAGTAGGTATAACTCTTATAGGTGAGCTACTCGATAGTCATGATCATCTAGGACATGCTTGAAAGAGATGCATAGTGAAGGAAATTTAACCTCAATGGGAAGGATGGATTCAGTATGATAAATAAGTGAGTATGGAGTGGATCCTATGGGGGTATGATGATTGATAAGATATGCATAAAGGTCAAGGAATATCTATAGGTATCAATCATGACTGGCATCATTGACAATCTTTTTGAGAATATTGACAATGGTTTTATTTGATGCTTCAGCTTGGCCATTACCTTGAGGGTAATATGTTGTATAAAAATGTTATGTGATGTTATATTTGTTACATATCTAATCTACATCCTTATTCTTTAATTATCCTTCATTATCAGATATAATATTAGATGGGATACCATAGTGGCAAGTGAGATGGTTGAAGATGAATTTAAAAATTTACTTTCCAATCACGTAAGGGGTATAAATTCAACCCACTTAGTGAAATACTCAATGGAAATAAAGATATGTTTATGGCCATCATATTAAGTGGGGTTGATCTTCCCAATGAGGTCAAGTCCCCATGTAGAAAATGGCCATGGTGTCAACATTAGTTTTAGTGTTTTGGCTGGGGCATGAATCAGATTAGCATGCCATTGACATTTGTCACACTTCTTTACATATTTAGTGGCATTTGCATCCATCATGGGCCAATAATAACTAGTACGCAAGAGATTTTTGAGTAGGACTACCCTACTATAATGAGCTCCACATACCCTTTCATGTACTTCTCCTAACACTAGTGTAGACTCTGTCGAAGTTAAATAATGAAGTAGATTTCTATCAAAATTATGATGGTAAAGGGTGGATCCAAGTAGAGTATAATAAGTGAAATGATTAATGAAGGCTTTGGTTTCTTTTTGAGATAGGTTAGGTGGTATACCTTGGTCATGAAGGTAGTTATAAAGGTCTAGGTACCAAATAGAATTAGGACCAATAATGTCACAAATAATTACAATGATTGAAGGTTCATGAGCTAGTGCTAATAAATTCTTGATGAGGAAAGGATACTCTTTATCTTTATCTATTTGTTCAATAAAAAATCCAATAGTAACCATGGCATCTATAGTTCTATTACTAGCCCTTGGTATGTGCTCAAACTAAATATTGGCAATTTTTTGCTTAAGAGTGTTGACATGGCTTTATATAGAACCAAATTGTCATCTTTGGTCTAAAAATGATTTATGACATGATTGATGATTAACTGAGAATCACCATAAACTTGGAGATGATATATGTTCTAATGCACTACCTATGAAAGTCCTACAACAAGTACTTCATACTTAGCCATATTATTTGTATAATGAAAGCTAATTGTGAATGATTTAGGGATTAGATCACCCTATGGTGTAATAAACAATAGACCTACCCTTGATCCATGTGTAGTAAATGAACCATCAAAATATAACTTCCAGGGCTACTCCTCAAGGGGTGTGTCAATGACGGTCATTATGGATTCATTAGGAAATTGAAACGTGAGTGGCTATATGTCTATGAGAGGTGCTTCAACAAGTTGATCTATAAGAAATTGACCCTTGATTACCTTTTGATTGACATATTCTATGTCAAAATCACTGAGAAGCATGATCTATTTAGCCATTTTACCTTGAAAATATATTTTAGATAGTAGATACTTGAGTGGATCTACTTTTTAAATGACCATGGTCTTATTATTCAACATGTAATGGCATAGTTTCTAAGCTATAAAGACCATGGATAGATAAGCTTTTTCAATAGGTTCATAGTTATGTTCATATGTGACCAAGGTATGACTTAAGTAGTATAAAACATGCTCTTTTCCATTGTCATCATTTTGATCCAAGACTGCCTCTAGAGCATTGTCATTAGCTAATAGGTATAACAAGAATGGCTTTCCCAACATAGGAGGTAATAAAATAGGTAGATTAACAAGATAGACTTTGAGATATTGAAAATATGTTTGGTATTGATCATCCCAATGAAATGAAACTCCCTTCTTTAGAAGATGTGTAATTGGATGACACTTGTCTGCTAACTAAGATATGAAGCATCAAATTGATTAGATCTCACCCTACAAACTATGGATTTGTTTTACATTGGTTGGTGGTGATATTTTGGTTATAGCATAGACTTTAGATAGATCGATTTCAATACCTCTACAAGACACAATGAAGCCAAGTGATTTACTTGGGGTTATGCCAAACACACATTTCTTTAGATTGAGTCTAACTTTTTACTCTTGTAATCTTTCAAATATCTTATACAACACTACTAGATGGTCAACCTTAGTTTTGGATTTTCCTAATATATCATTGACATAGTCTTCAATAATATCATGCATCGTATCATGGAATATGACAAGAATGTCCCTTTGATATGCAACTCTATCATTATTAAGGCCAAATGGTATTACATGATAATAAAATGTTCCCCATGGAGTGGTGAATGCTATTTTATGTTGGTCTTTTGGTGTTATTTTGATATGGTTGTACCCTAAAAAGCCATCCATAAGTGAAAGCATTTCATAACCTACCATGGAGTTGATGATCATGTCGATATTAGGTAATTGAAAATCATCTTTAGGACAAGCTTTATTGATGTCTTAAAATTCAGTATAGATTCTGATCTCTTCAAGATTTTTACTAATAGGTACCACATTAGAGATCCATTCTGAGTAGTTAATGGATTAGATACATCTTACTTCAAAGAGTTTTTTCAACTCTTTCTTTACTAATATAGCAATGTGAGGATGCATCTTACGTAGATTTTGTTTTATTGATTTGGAGTTAGGATTAACCACAAGGTGGTGTAGAACTAAGGTGGGGTCCAAACCTAGCATGCTAGAATAGGCCCATGAAAAGATATTTAAAAATTATCTCAATAGAGATGTAAAGACTTTATGCTCCTCCTCAGTGAGGGATGCACCTAATTTTATCCATGTTGGGTCTGATGGAGTCCCAATGTTTACCTCTATTGTATATTTGACTAGAAGGGTAAAACCATCTTCTAGGATAGTAGTAAATTACTTGAACTATTGGACTATGTCAATGTCCTCTGCTAAGACTTGATGTTCAACTTATCTTAGGCATGATGAATCTAATTCCCCTAATAAGATATCTAGCCATGTGATAAAAATAGTCAAAAATTCTTAAATAATTTGATCAAATACTTATTATTTCTCAAAATTGAACTCAAATTCATAGGCAAGTTCATCATTGGTGGTCTCCTATTCTAAATTCAAAGAATGAACATCCCTATCTAATGGCACCTAAAATAGGTGTTTACCACTAGACTAGCCTTTATCTTTAGTTTTTCCCTGGTCAAAAAACACATCAAAGAGTTTATCACTCTAGGACCTCAATGTTTTACTTATTTATTTTTGGCTAAGGGTGTTCACCTACTCTCTAAAATAGTCTATAGGATCTAATGTAATTGAGAATCTTGACTTGTGATCTCCCAACATAACATTGTCTCTAAGGCCTAAGAAGTCACATAATGCCTCATCATTTTAGAACTCATCAATTGGTAGATTGGATTATTGTTGGTCCCAATCTATCAGTTGGGGATAATATAATGGCAATGGGTTATAAAGAATGACCAAGGTAAGGGTACAAATGGCATTGTTATCAAATAGGTTGGTTTCAATTAGGTCATCAAAGGTGAGGCTATGATCAGACTCTACTTCACTGTCAACATCATCATCACTAGTCCCTAGTGATGGAATTTGAATAAGATATGTGGGGTCACCCCCAGGTGGTTTAAATCCAAGTCGATAAGATCTTTCATACTTAGTCATAGAAATTGGCTCGATGGTTCCTTACTGATTTAGTTCAAGGCCTCTTTCTTCATAATTGTGATGCTCCATGATCCTATTGGGAATAGGATAATTTGAAATTTTATAACAATTTGTTTGGTTGTCAATGTATAACCATGATTCATCCCCTTTAATAGGGTCAAGTTTTAGGCTAGATGTTGGTACAAATATGGCAGGTCCCTTATCTTTGTTCTTTTATTGCCAATGCATATGTGGGGTAACTTTAGGTCACCTAAAGGTTTTCAAATTATGAGGAAGATTGGAAATATGAAATGTATCATGGGTCACATACTCTCTTGGTCCATCATTTGAAATGGTGAAATGATTAGAAGCTTCAAGAGGTAGCATGTGGGAAAGGGAATTTAAGGTATTAAGATCTATGCAATTATCTTATGAAGGATCAATAATTATGGCATTTCCTTTATCCTAATTGGAACTTAGATTCATGCCATACTGATAATTTTAGCTTTGAAAATTGGCCTCAAAATATTTGTAGTGTTTATAGTGGTGTAAATCTCTTGGAATATTCACTTCCATCCCTCAGTGGGAAAACTTGATATATTGGTGCAACATGGATGGGGGACTACATGAATCTCATGTAACCAAGGCCTTCCTAGAAGCATATTGTATGATAACTCAAGATAAATCACATGGAAAAGTGTATCATGGGTTAAAGTTCCAATGATAACTAAAAAATAAATGGTGACTTGTGATTCTCTTTTTAGATTATCATAGGCTTTGATGGTTATAATTTCTAGTTAGAGGTCTACCATTATGTACCTAAGAAGATTGATGAGCTTTAGAGACACTATGTTGAGGTCTAATCAATTATCTATAAGGACACATTTCAATTTATATAAAATACTATGTACAATGGGGTATTATGGAGTAGGCTAAGGGAAGACATCACTTTGGTTGAATGTGACTTGTTGGGCTAGAGCTAGTTTTCCAACCAAAGCTTGAAATTTATCAAGGGATATGTCACTAGAAATAGTGGATTGGGTTAAAAAATAATTCAAGATGTTATTGTGGATTAATGACATTTGAAACAAATCTAAAATAGAAATTTGTGCTGGTGTCTTCTATAATTGTTCCATAATATCAGACTTCTTATCTTAGCCAGTATTGAATGGTTTATTCTGAGGCTAAACAATTAGTTGGATAATAGGTAAAGTGGTATATGGTTGAGGGCCTAAGATAGTAATATTAAACCTCCAAGTTGTGATTGAAAAATCAAGATTAAATACTAGACCATTATTACTAACAAATGTTGGGAATGGTGTGGGACTAGATAGGACAAGTCTTGATTGTCGATCCACTTGTATGTGGTCACATGGCAAGGACAAGTTGTTGATATAAGGTCCAAAAGGGGAGTTCATAGTTTTTTAGTTTGCATGTGTGCACTCCTATGTCAAAGAAGGATTATCCATGTAATTTGGTTGAATGTTATTATTTAGCAATGGTCTAGGCTGATTAGTGATTGGTCTAGGATTAATGGAGATGGTATTAACACTACCCCCTATAATATGACCTACAACCTATTATAATCATGTGAAAATACATGTTAGGTTTGTTAGTTGTTATCATTATAACCTTGGTTTTGTCCTTTTTATATCATTATGGGTTTTATGGCTGATTTTGTTGATTCTGTTGGTTCAGCCTTTGGTTTTGATACTATTGATTTTGTTACTACACTAGTTGTTGTTACTAATTATTTTTTTGTTGCTAATTATTATGTCAGAGAAAGGGGTTTTGATAAATCCCAAGAGTTTGATTGGAATTTAAAGCACCATTATCTAATGTTATCTCCCCATTCTCCAACATATTCTTAATTAAATTCTTGATTTAGACGCATCTTCATAGATTATGCCTATTGACCCAATAATAGTCATAGAATTCACTTTCACAGTATCAACTATAATAAGGAATGACTTATAGATAATGCTTTGGTATAGGCTAACTAATTAGATTAGTGGTACCAAGCTTGCAAAACATAAACTCAATAGGTTCTCCTAGGTCACTAAAGACATGATGTGTAGGCACAGTTCTCCTAGGAGAAGGGGTTTACAATGGTAAAGGATGTTGTATTTGTTGTATAGGTCTTGGTTGTTGTGATTGTGACATTGGTTGGTGAGGTTTTTGGGTAGGAGTAAGTTGAAAAGGTGGTGCAGATGACATTTTCACCATTTGGACATGATAGGATTTGGTTATTCCATTTCCTATAACATTACTATTATGGTTAAATTTCTTTCATCTTTTTTGGTTATCGACCTATGCTAGTTTTGATGCTTGCACTTGAATGGGATATTGATATTAGCCATTTCCATGATTGGTACCTTGATTTTACTTAGTTTAACTAAGCTTGATGACTCTTTTATTAATGATTACCCACTCACTCAATAAACCTTTATCAATGATCTCTTTGAAAGTATCTGCACATTGTAGTTCCAGATGATAAGCTATCTCACTATGTAAATTTTTAGTCAACATAGAGGCTAATTGTTTATCTAGTAAACTATGGGTAAATTGGATTGTAAGGGCTCTCCATCACTATGGATAACTTTCAAAACTCTCACCAGCTTTTTTATTTATTTGCGTTAAGTCCACTAATGAAATCTCATGCTCAAGATTATAAGAAAAGTGTTGCACAAACTTATCAAAAAGATAATTCAAATCTGTTATTGAATTTTTGGGCAAACTTCAAAACCACTCTAAGGCTTGTCTAGCCAAGGTCCTTAGAAATAACATCAAAAGGTATATGTCACTATATGCCACTAGTTGACATGTAACAAAGAATTCAGTCAAATGGGCCTTAGGATCACCTTTCCCTTTGTATTTGTCAAATTTTGGTGGTTTGTATCCTGGAGGAAATGGTATCTAAAAATACTCCATGTTTAATGGATAGGAACATATGTCATCCAATATGAACTTTTTAGTCTATTTCCTAGCCTGAATGGCAAAAATTACATCCTTCATCTATTACAATTCTTGGGATAAGAAACTAGAAGGAATATTGGTTTGAGGGAGAATATTGGTTTGGGTAGATGGTTGGGAGGTCACAAGTGGGACACTTTGACCAGGGTATGATGGAGATACCTATTGGGTTATATTGGTTTGGTTGGGGAATGGACTATAAATATGCATACATGGATTATGATGCACTTGAAATTGCATAATTAGTTATATGATATTCTTGTTTGGGTTGGAGATAAAGGTTTGACTTAGAGGATTTGTGGTTGTGATGGAGGGATTTAACTATACTATGCTTGTTGTGGTTGAAAAGGGACATGCTGTTGATTAATCAAACCTTGTTATTGAGTGGGAACTTGTGGACTAAGACCCTGTCTCTAAATTTATTGCACATTTTGAACCAATGATTGTCTAGTAGAAACTTAAGAAACATGGTAACCTCCTTGTTACATGAATCCCTATGGGAAAGTGAAAATAACTTGCATATTTGGCATCTATCACTAACCAATAATTGTACATTATTTACTAGTCATTGCTTGGTTTTGGATTGGCATATTATTCTATGACTGAAGAGGTATGTTTGTCATTACCTGGTGAGGTGGAACATTAGTTTCCCCTGATTGAGGTGGTAATGTATTTGTCCTCTATTACATTAGTACACTATATTATGCCTGTTGTTTTAGAATACTACTTGTTACTTGTTGAGGAGGAGTAGGATCATCATATTCTATCATTGAGGCATGACATTGGCCATTATTTGACTATCTAATCCAATAGGTTATATACTTAAAGAAGCAGTTGGTTGAGGTTGGGATGTAGAATATCCTACTCCCTGATATGATGATCCACTCATGGAATGAACTATAAGTACATGTTGTTGGCTAGTTTTTTATGCATTAGTACCACTTTGATTAGGATTGGACATTGCTTGCACATTGTCCACTACATTTGGCTCACTATTTTGCATAGAGGCCAAAGAAACTTATTCAATAATGGTCATATCCATCAAGTTATCTACCAAATTAGTTTACTCAAATGGGTAAAAACTTAGATTCTCTTGTCCAATTAACTCTATCAACACTCCTATTGAAGGAACTAAGTCAATAAGAGGTTTGATCACCATATTCATCTGATTGAAATTATGTGCTAGATTCAGGTAGGTTTGATATGCTATCTACATTTGGTTAAAGTGTTCTTCCATGATGTTTTTGCCTTGATTAGATATATTAGGGTCTTGATACATTGTTTAGACTAGAGCCATAGGATTTCTAGAAGAAGTTTGTTGATCATAAATGATATTGTGGGGCACTCTTACTAGGCTTGGTAGTTTTTTATGGGGGAAATATGTTGGAAACTTAGCCCCTACCTCTATGGTTCTAACTATAATATCATCTTTGTTCTCTAGAAAATGTCACTCAAACAAAAATGGATCATATGTGGAAGCCATATTAGTATAATATGATTGTTGAAGAACTAGCTCATCCACTGTAGGTATTGTAGCTAGGTATTGTATAGTTTGTTGTTGGTCTTATTTTGAATAAGGTGGTATGTTAACCAAATATTTAGCCAGGGGATCTTGGCTTTATGCCCCTAATTGAGTATTATGAGAGGGATAATAATCCATCTCATATGGAATATTATCTACATAGGGGTCTTCTTACACCATTTCTTCCTATGCAACTACAATAATAATCCTTGGATTATACATAAGTCCACTCTAAGTGTAGGAATACATATTGGGATCCATAGTCAATTATTTGTGACAAAATTTCAAAGAGTTATACAAACTCTAAAAAGGACAAAATCTAAAACAAATGATATTCCAACTTGGTCTAGATTCATCAAAAGGATCAAAAGGTTTATGTAAAGATTTGTGAGGAAACAAGCTAGTGAGAAGTATCTAACATTTCACTATTCACATAAAGATAAGCAAGTAAATGGGCCAAAAATCAAAATGCCAAACTCTAAGGTTGAAGTGTTTCAAATCAGTCTAATCTAATAATTTAAAAGTTGCTAGGTCTTTTGGCCAAACATGACATCAAAATCTAGACTCAGAAAAGGCATGTGCTAGGACTCTTCACCAAATGGCATCAAAAGTTAGACTTTGAAATAGATGAAAGTTTTAATCTAACAGATTTGAAACACTTCTAACAAACACTAGGCATTTGATTCTTGGACATGAACTTGATCAACTAGGTATAAGTTATGAAACAAAAGGCACTTTAGATATAGTTTATTTTTTCATAAATAATGGTATAAAACTTGGTTCTTTTGACAAATAAGCTAGACAAATGTGAATGGTGTAACTGTGCTAGACAAAAGATCACAAAAGTACACTTGGATTGGTCTAAAAATGTAAGGAACAAATTTAATATCTATGCAAGAGGGTCTATGAAATAATATTTGAAATTTTTTGGGAAGCATAATGATGTTACACTACCCAAAAGGTGTGACAAAAGAGTTTGTTTCAAAAAACTCTCTAAGGCAAAGATAGTTTCCCACAATTTTGATAGCATAACACTACGTTCTTGACTCTAAATGTTTATGGTGCATAGACTCAAAGTGCAAGTGTTTAACATAAAATGGATTAAGTGTATCAAGTGGTTATAATGATTATGAGTCTTAAATAGCCTTCAACCCAAATGGGACATTAAACCTAAGTCCCTCAAGTTTAGTGCAAATGGTGAACTCACTTAAAAAATCAACCTTATGAACTTATAAAGGTGAAATTTATAATTTAGATTATAAGTGAATGAATTAAACAACTTTGGTAAAGGTGTAGACTCAAATGGGTAGCATAATTGTGCCAAAGTGGATGATATGACTCCCAAGCTTTTGATGAAGTTTTGAACAAGGAAAATTGATGATATCATGTGGGTAGAATAATGCCTCTTTGTTCAAAGTAAAATTAGTACCACATGTTTTGGTTTGTATCATTTGTTTACACCAAGTTTTGACTTCAAACAATACTTTAATCTAGGATAAAACTCAATTGATTAATCACTCTTAGACTCTAAACTGACAAGGTTGCTTCGTATTATTGGAATATGTCTATATACATTACTTGAGAGGATTTTAAGTGTTCATCCAAAAGTAAATGTGCATTATATAGTAGGGTTTTTACACCCTCCCTTTCTCTCAAATGGTAGTACTGTGACATGGACCTTGAGGCACACCTTCCACCAAAAATGCTTCCATAACAAGTGGGAATTTGTCTAAGATCTAACAAGTTTTCAAATATTCTAGGGGAATCAATTGTATAATTACTTTCATGACAAACAATGAAAAATAAAAGCATGAATTTTGGGTCTATATTACTTGGATTTTTGTAAAAAGGCCTAGTCCTTTTTGTAACCACTACATCCTTTTGTTTGCTCAGTGTAGTGTGATGTCCAAAGTGCCACTACATCCTATGTGCAACTCGAATTAGGAACCAAATGAATTCAATGTTGGGAGGTGAAACCTTGGGTCAAATTTTATCTAAAAAACTTATGGGAGGTAATGATGTCCCCCTTGTAAGCCAAGTTTTCATGAAAATAAAAGACTAATAGAAAGACATTAGGGTCATTTTCAAGGTCACCCAAACTTTGATGAGTTTTGGGGGAGTACTTTAGATGAATTTATTTCTAAGCCTTGGACTAGGCTATTTGAGACAAGAATGGCACTTTTGATTCTAAGGGTTCCCTAAAGGGGATAAATGGAAGATAATACACACATCATCCCTCTTTTTTCCAAACAAAAATATAATTTAAATAACTAAGTAAATACAAAAATCTTGGAAAAGTGAGTTCATTTTTAAGCCCAAATGAAAATGAGGTGGTGTTCATTTGACCCCTTGGTCTTAGTTGTAATTTGAAAACTAATACTAAAAAACCTTATTCAAGCACCTAAATGTTACTTTAAGAACCAAAATAATGTTCCTAATTCATTTTTAAGCGTGCAAAAGGTGATCTAAACATGTTTTTGGAAAATGTCAAGATTGGTCCTACAAAAAAAATGTTAGCATGTCTTTTAGCCTTAAAGATATTTTAGGTTTGAAATAATGAACTTCAAGAAAAGATCTCTCAAGTTTGTGTTTTAAAAAAACACAGTGACTGATGTCAGTTATATAACTAATGATGGTTATCTAACTGACATTTGTTATACCAATAGTGATTTATGATAGCTATCCAATCGATGTTAGTTTTACTAACTGACGTCAGTTACCACATAACCTCATGACAAATAAAAATGACAAAACAAAGTTAGAAAATCAAATTGCAAGAGTTTTAATGATCCAAATGAAGATTTTAAAGTTACAAAATGATCTTATTCATGTGTGGGATGCATCTAGTCCCATTGGGTGTGCCATATGTGATCTAAGAATTTGACTCAAGAGAGAATAGTATGGTGTCAATTTCAAAATGAAAACAAAATGAAAGAAACACAATAACTAGCATAACACCTCTAGGCTTAGACACTAGGGATATATTAGTTAACAAACATGAATAAAACACACAACTAAAATGAAAAATAAACCTTCTTTTACCTTCTTTGGATGCTCCAAAATGCTTGTTATAATGGCTTTCTTAGTTTATGCTCATGAAGTCTTCATCAAAGGAGGCTTAGCTATCTCCTCTTCTCTTTGGCACCTATGGATTATGGCTTGGCTTGGATTGGAATAAATTTGGCATGATAACACTAATTTCAATGGCTTTTGGAATCATTTTTTCATTATAACTTTGCATTATCAAGACTTAGAATTGATGTTCATGGCCTCTCTATTTATAGATTTTTGAGAATGCCTAGAATCAACCCGAACCATCCATTCTAAGATCAAGATATGTGGTTGAGGATTAATTCAATTTTTGGAATTAATTTTATAATTATCCTCATCATGACATTAGAATAAGTAGTTAAGAGGAATGGAAGGCATTGATGAAGCATGGAGGGCAAGAATCCTAATATTTGTGGCATTTATGGCTTAGGGATGTCTTCCCAAGAAATGAGGTCACCTGATGATGTAGATATTCAATATTCATTTATAAAACAAATTATTCAAAATTTTTCCATGGAATTCTTAATTATACCTTGATTTGGATTAATTATCTCTTAATCATGATTAACTACTTTATGGATAAATTGCTCAAATTGATCAGAATACCTTGTTGTTACTCCAAAATTTGAGTAGATTAGAATTAGAAGTCAGTTTTAGATGCATTGGATCTGTTATCCCATTTAGGATTTTACCAAAACCAAATATCAAATGCATGTGTCTCATGCAAGAGATTTGATAGAAAAGAGCAATCCATAGCATCTAGGTGTGAAATTAGCATTTTAACTCAGAATGATCTAATCAAAGTTAGTTGGCCCATAAATTGAATTTACCCATTTAATGATACTCTAGCCAAAATTGGCCCTTGAATATGTAAATTTCACATCATTTAATGTGTTTTAGTGTTTTTATGCCAAATTGTGCATTTTGGGTGGAAATTGGTCAAAAGCATGGTTAGAGGTCATTGGTGGCCAAATTTAGGTGTCTATAGATTTAATATTCAAACCCTAACCCTCTATCATGTTTGATAAATGAGACTTTAGTCACTTGTAAAGTAGGGGTTAGTGTGTGTAAGATACACCAAATATGTGATCCACACCCATTGTGTGGGCACATTACCTACATACCAATACTCTAAAGAGGGATCAATCCATATGTAGTTCTCCCACCTAATGTGTTTTGTGAAATAATGTGATGTAGATGTAAAAATGCCAAATTGAGAGTGCTTGAGGTGTATAAGAACTAGTGTGAGGGTTTGAAAATGTTTTTAGTTGTGTTGGGTGACTATATGTAGAGAATAGGAAAGTTTACCTTCGTATTTTGTTTGTATTCTTGCTTGATTTGTAACATTTTATCACCTTCCTTGTAAATGAACTTTGGATAGGATTTTATAGGGAATAATTGGCCATAGGTCAGATGTCTTCATGCTAAGCCAACATACTGAAGAATAGGAATCAAATGAAAATGATCATTTGGGTTGAAGATTCAAATGGATAGGAATGCCAAAATTAGGACACCATAGGGTCTAGTGCTATAGTCTAGGTATGGTACTCCTATCCTATAGGTTCAAGACTTGGGGGATTAGAATTGGCCTAGGAAATATAGCCTAGTTGAGATGGAATGATCATTTGGAAGGCTATAGGTGACTAGAAATGAGTGAAAAGGTGTCTAGAAGGGTCATAAAAGCATGCAAAAAGGACCTATGGTTAAGGTGTCACAAGCCACACTCAAACCACGAATTTGGACATCTTATACGACTAAATTTTCCCCTACCTTTATTCTAGTGATTCAAGAAAGTGAAATACTAGGATAAAGGAAAAGTAGAAAGCATACCTAAACATACCTACAAGGGTGAAGCCCATGAAGATGTGTGATATTGAGTGTGCATAGAGAGAGAACATCATGAAGTGTAAATATATAAGAGAAATAAAGATTAGATTAGTTCTTACTAGACATGCTTTGTATAAATTAAGAACATACAAAATTTGTGTAAAATATATAGAGGAAGAGAAAGGAATGAGTACACTTCACCAGGTATGTGATCCAATAATAAATCTTATTATGATGTTTGAGCAATGTTGGGTATGTGTTGTAACAAAATTAATATCATGAATGAAGCTAAGTGCTTAATTTTGTGAGGGTGTGTCAAGAGTACAGACTCTAGCCTTTCAGATTTATCATCACCCACTAAGTGAATCTATGTGATCATGTGTGTGTTCATCGATTTTTGGACTATGTCCAATCCCTTTGAGTAGGTGGCTTAAGAATATAAAGGCTATCTAGTCCTTTAGCTCCATCATTTCCCCTGAAGTGCATAATTATGAACTAATATTGGTATGAATGTGTGTCATATGAGATGGATCTTAAATCCCATGAGTGTTATGTAATTTGACAAGGGGGTGTGGATAGTTGAATGTGTACTATAAACTAGGCCAATCTTGACCACTCTGAAAGGTAGATATTAGGTTTGTATGAAAGCCACTCTAAAACTAGGAACTAGGCTTATATGAAAGCCACTCTAAAATCATGCCAACCACCTATAGATGGAATAAAGCATGTAACTATCAAGTATACCTAGGTAATACATTTAATAGGAAAGAAAATAAGTAAAATGTGCTACACACATTACCCCTAATCACTGATGTCTATAACATAGATTTTGATCTAGAAGTTATACCAAATGCCCAATCTAAAATTAGAATAAAAAGCCATCATGCCACACATGATGCCCCTTATATCTAGATTCTTTAAGTAAAACTATACTAAAACTATTGAATCTAAACTTAACTATAGTTGAAAAACTATAATCAAACTTACATTTCTCTCTATTTTTGGAAAACATAGTTTTTCTATTATTTGGATAGGAGTGCCAAAAATATGACACCTTAGTGTCTAGTGCTGTAGTCTAAGTCCAACACTCTTGTCTTTTGCTAATATTGATAACTATTCTATATTCATCACTATTTTTTTGGTCTATTCTACCTAGTTTAGGTTTTGAATTTTGTTTTGGGTGTTCTAAAAATTGATTTCTAATTGGTATAATCTCTAATCGCTACGACAAAACACTTGATTATTACCCCCTCTACTGAGTATAGGAACGAAGACCCTGTAATGACTGACCTCAAAAGAAATCACCCTGTAAGTGTGTTATGATTTGAAATAAATGATATAATAATAATAATAATAATAATAATAATAATAATAATAATAACAATAATAATAATAATATGTCTCAAGATATAGCATAGTTTGTACTAGAGATTGATATATCAACAGGGGTATACCTATATATATGTAACAATATATTAAAATGTTCACTATACTAAATTGAAAATATAAATTTTTGTTGTTATTTGTCAAGGAGGGATGAATCATGATTTCCATCATGGCATCCAAGAAGGCAAGATAATTCATGATGTAAATCATGGCATTGAAAATAATTGAGAAGTAAACAAGCAAACAAGCATGCAAGGAAAGAAGAAAGAATCATACAAAAGAGGCCAAGGGAATAAGAAAATAAGGGACATGGGCACATGTCTCTCAAACTAATAAATCAAGCATATAATACATGTTCAAATTCCACATACACATATAATTGAAAATAAAGAAGGTTGGCATGAAGACCACAATCACATAAAAGAGTACAAATAAAGGACATTGGCACATGTCCTAAAGCACACATAAGAATAGAAGCAAAGGACATTGGAAAATGTCCTAAGGAACACACAAGAGATAAAATAGGAAATAAGAAATGCCATCACATCTAGATATGCAAATCAAGAAAGGAAGGCATGTGAATGTTATAAAAATAGTCGCATCTAACTAATCAAAGAAAGAAGAGAAAATATGTAGTACAAGACTAGGTAGATGCTAAGAAATACACAAGTGCTATATAATAATGAAAGTTAGTAAAATAATATATGTAATATAGTAAGTAATGTATATCAACATGATAACTAGAGTGTGTGGTGTAGGAATGACATAACCTGGATGGTGTAGTCATGTAGAAGATGCCCCCAATGGGTAGATATATTGATGTATGTCTTGAATGTATACATAGGATTCCCCCTCAATGGGTAGAGTGAAGCAATAAAGGATCTAGATGTCACTATACACACTCAAATAAGATCAATTGAATCATGGTCATGTAGATAAATTGACAAACAATATCATAAAACAACAAAATGTAAGTCTAACATGGTAGTAGAAATGTAAAGCATGGATAATGCATACAATTGAAATGTTTTTGGTGTTTTTGATTTATTTGAATGGTTTTATATTTTGACGTGTTATATTATTTTTGGTATTTTCAAATAATCTATGTACAATAAATCATAAGGAAATTATGTACACATAATTTATAAAAAACTATGTACATGTAATTTGAAAAATTATGTACAAGTAAGATGAAAGGAAACTATGTACAAACATATGAATGAAGAAATATGTACATAAATGACATAAAATACTAGGCTAGAGGGGGTAAAGGGTTCGAGGATGGATCCCAATAGGGATAGAGATGGAGGAAGGGATCATGTCAATCATCAAATGCCTCAAGATCATCATCATAAGTATCATCGTATAATATTGACTCTATATACATGGTGGTTATCTCCTCAGGTGTCAGTAAGATTTGTGGTATATGTGTAAGTAGATATATATCATTCATACTAGTGTCATCCTATCAAATTCAAATTTAAGGTTACTTTGGTGGTGAATATGTTTATTCTCCTCTAAGATGTTTAGCTCTAGTAGTAGATGGCTTTGGTGGAAGTGGTGAAGCTAGTATTGGTGGTGATGTAATTTGAATAGTACCTTGAACCTATAGTTTATCCAATCTCTATTCTAAAGCTATACATTAGTTAGTGTCATGTCCTATGAGTCTATTAAAAAGACAAAATGGGTGAGCATCCTATCATGATAACTTATTAGTAGATCTATGTCATACTATTATTAGTGTGATTAATCCATGATCAAGTAACATTTGTAGCATAATCTATAGTTGATGTTAAGTGCTACCTACCTAAATTTGATTTAATTTTTCTATATCCATAAAGGTAACCATGTGAACTATATGTGTCAAGTGATCTATCTATGGTTGTGAATGTGTAATATATCTTGAGAGTGTGGTGTGAGATGCTATAGTGATGCAGATGTGTGATGAGGGATCTAGAGTCATCTCGGTAATCTCATGGGCCAACTATTGTAAAAATTAATCCACATAAATAGTCATTTATGAGTGTGGGTGTTGTATACTCATATGAAGTATCCTAGGAATCTATATCAACATCATGCACATATGGTAACTCAAAATTTACCACAAGGGGTAACTATGATATGGGAGTCTCATTAGCTTTATAGTAAAAGATGGTGGTGTTATGAGAGTATCTATAATTGATGATGTAATTATGACTACTATAGGAGTTGTACCTATAGAATCAATTGGTATTTTTATAATTCTTGTTGGTGATTGTGTAATTTTAATAGGTGTAGGAACTAAGATTGATAGAGTAGTTAGAATGATTGAAGTTGTTATAATTGGTTGAGTATCTAGAGCTAAGAAAATAACTAAAAGTGGAGGAGTGTAAGATGTTCTAGTATCTCCTACCTCATATGTATGTATCTGGTCAAGATAAATGTGATGAGGTGGTGAACAAACTATGATATGAGTGTCCCATCTAGCAAAATAGTTGAAGATGACTCTATAATTCTATAATATCTAAATAGTTGCTTATCTGCTAGGAATGTGTATAGGTATTCTTCATGGAGAAACTTAACACATCAATGAAGAGTGGAAGGAATTGACCCCATAAATGATATCCAAGGTCATCCAAGTAAAAGGTTATAATGAAGAGGACCTGACATGACTTCAAACTCTATAGAGAGGGTTTTGGGCCCTACCATGATATCCAAAGTAATGGTGACTAATGTCTATCATGGTATATCATCAAACCCTCTAATGTTCTTATATGAATTTTATATGGATGCCATATCTATGCCCATGGTTTGTAAGAATGTAATATTATATATATTAAGTTTATAACCACTATCAATTATAAATCTCTTAACTGCACTAGTTTTGACTTGACCTTATATGAATAGTGGTAAAGTTTGATCAATAACTATCTAAAAAGGTATGTCCTCATGATCAAAATAAATAACATCTTCTATATTTTTTAATGTGTTAACCACTGATTGAAAATAATAAGGCTCTAAATCAATGGGCATAGAAGTTTGAGTGAGTTCCTGATAAATAATTTCCTTAAACACATTGGCTTTCTGAAGTAGTTCTAACATGAAAATCTTAGCTGGTGTGTTTCTCAACTAGTCAATAATATCATATGCCCTATGTGGATTTGCCTATGTGGGTGGGTTGGACCTAGGACATGAAAGAATAAAAGGTTAATGGGGCTCCTGAATAGGTGGGGGAGGCATGGTGGCATGTCAAGTAACAATTATAACAACATTATCTACTAGCCATATAGGACTTGTAGTAGCTACAAGAGAAGAGAGAAGATAATCGATAGGTTAAGGTAGTGGAAGGATAAATGGTGCCAACTGGGCTCTCTAGTGATGGGAAATGACTCAGGGAAGGGTAAAATGGACCATGTAACATGACTCATCATGGGATAGAGGCTCCAAGGGAGGTGAGGTAGGAGGTATCTTAACATGTTTAGTAATGAATTTCTTACTATCATCCCATATTATAAAACGTAAGCATGAAAGGAAAAGAATGAATATTTACATTAACATATAGTATAATTCATCATTCATAAGCATGAGAGGACTGAGTATGGACTCTTTATTTTTTTAATAAATGTTATGAAATAAGTGAAATCCTTTTTTGATTTTATATGTGAAATATGATTTAAATGTAAGGTGATACTTCAAGTAGATAAATGGACCTAGTATATGCAACTAGGTTTTGAAAGAAAATGATTTTCAAAATTACTATGGTAAATTTAAAATTTAAATGTGAAATTTTGATTTAAATTTGCAAGAATTTTTTTTAAAAAAATACTAGAAAAAATTAGGAGTTTTCCCTAGGGTTTTTATGGTTTTTTTGCGTAAAGGGACCTAGTAAATTCAACTATGGTTTAGAATAAATGCTTTTTAAAATTGCTATTGTAAATTTAGAAATTTAAATGTAATATTTTGATTTAAATATTCAATAAAAATTAGAAAAATATTAGAAAAATGAGGAATTTTCCCTAGGGTTTCTAGGGTTTTTGAGTAAAAATGAAGTAGGTTAGTTTCACCAAATGATTTAAATTTTCTAGGAATAATGGACTTTTATTCCTATTTTAGTTAAGGGTCTAGATTAATAAATCAGTAAATAATATTGTAATAATTACAATCCTAGTTTATATAATTTATCTATCTTTTTTACCTTTCTAAAAATAGCAATAAATAAGGAGAAAATATAACTTCTCTAGAAACAAACTGATATGATTGATACAGGGTCTGAAACTGATTGTGTAAGACTAGGATAGTATCACAAATTAGAATCTAGCTTTCATTTAGTGAAAGGATAGGATCAGTGAAAATAAGACACTTTAAGGTTTGGTGTTATTATCCACTCCTACCACTATTTTCCAAACTAGTCACAAAGACCTAGTTTTTTTAGGTTCTTTGCATTGTTCCTATGTGATCTTGCCTATGAAATATTGAGTGTTGAATGTGGATAGAGATATTTATAGAGATGATTTAATATTCAAATCCTAACCCTCCATTATTCTTGATAAATGAGACTTGAATCACTTGAAAAGGGGGGTTTAGTGTGTGTAAAATGCATTAAACGTGTAATCTACACCCCTTATGTGGGTACATTACCTACATACCAATACTCTGAAGAGAAATCAAGCCATATGTAGTTCTCCCACTAATGTTCTTTGTGTAATAGTGTGATGCAGATGTAAAAATGCTAGATTTAGATTTATTAAGGTGGTTAGTCATTGGTATGAGGGTTTGAATATGTTTGTAGCTGTGTTGGGTGACTGTATGCAAAGAACAATAAATATTTCCTGAGTAGTTTGTTTGTATTCTTGCTTGTTTTGTAATATTTTTTCACCTCCATTATAAATAAACTTTGGATAGGATTTTATAGGGAACCATTGGTCATGGGTTAGATGTATTTATGCTAGGCCAACATAATGAAGAATAGGAATTGGATAAAAATGATTATTTGGGCTTAAAATACAAATGGAAAGGAGCACCAAAAATAAAACACCCTTGGGTTTGGTGTTATAATCTAGGTATGGCACTCATATCCTATAGGATTAGGACCTAGGGGATCAGAATTAGTCTGGAAAATAAAACCTAGTTGAGGTGGAATGACTATTTGGAAGGCTATAAATGATTGGTAATGAGAGAAAAGGTGTCTATAAGGGTCACAAGAGCATGTAAGAAAGACATATGGATAAGGTGTCACAAGCAACACTAAAACTACCAATTTGGACATTTTATATGAATACAATGTGCAAAATATATGAGGAATTCTTTCTTATTATGATTGATATACTAGTTTTACAAGTGTAATATCTATTGAATGATTAGTAATTTAATTGATTATTGGTAAGAAAATTGATTGTTTCATTATTATAAGTGTGTAGAGGTGATTTCATTGATATAGTTTATGTGTATGTGAAACAACTATCTCAAATAATTCTCTAGCCTGACTCATAATCTCCTAACTAAGAGTGTGTAACAACTACTCTAAAATGAGCAAATTTCGACTGAGACCTTTGAGTTTACTATATCAAAATTATCCTATAATGTTTGACCATGTTTTATTATGTGTGTACAATATCTGCTAGCAATAGATATTTGTTTTAAAATCACTTGTCCACTTATAAACCATCTTAGGGGTGATTCCTAAAGCCATAAAATCTTGCTTTCCTGCTTTACCCTTCCCTCATTTTTGAGTTTATTTTGAGACCTAACCACTCTAGATGAACAACTATATAGCCATCAACTCATATATATTTTAATTTCTTTTAGAGATCACCCCTCTATCTATAAACCTTGTTAACAACATGCATGTTATGCTTGTTATTCCATCACTTAGTTATTAAAATTGCATACCTACATCTCATGTTCTAGAGTGGATTTCACCTCTATTGAGATCTTAAGATGTTAGAGGCTACCTCATTAATAGCTAGTGTGCACAAAG
Organism: Torreya grandis; assembly: GCA_037957365.1. Taxonomy (NCBI): domain Eukaryota; kingdom Viridiplantae; phylum Streptophyta; class Pinopsida; order Cupressales; family Taxaceae; genus Torreya; species Torreya grandis. The sequence goes on from JARHVA010004463.1 coordinate 381,339, forward strand.
ACCACATAAATAGTGATATAAGGAGGTACTTTGAGCACCTCTAATAAAAGAGGATAGTTTCTACATAAAGTTGCATTGGAGTCACCCAAGAGAGTGATGAAGTCTAGTTCTCAAGTTAGTTTTCTAGTCTTACCCATTTCAAATCATAGGAGACCTAGATTTGTACCAACTACCCCTATCCATGAAAGAACTAGGACACCTTCCCCAATAAAGGGAACTTCCCCTATTAATCATCCCATGGCTCAACCACCTTGGTTGGTTGGATCTATTATTACCATCCCAAGAGATGTGCATGACCTACCCAACAATCCTAAAAACTATATACCATCCTTCTCTCCTTTAGGAGGAAGAATGATATAAGAGAAAATTAAGTCTTTCAAAAATGCTTTGAGATTAATAAATGTTATTAATGAGTATGTTGCATGTAGTATTTTTACATTTACACTAATGGATGTTGCTTATGATTGGTATAATAATCTAATAGAGAATTCCATCACTTATTGGAATGTATGTCAAGTTGTTTTTCTTCCATAATTTGGGTAGGTCACCATTCCTAATTTGATATACCAACACTTTACTATCATGAAGAGAGAGCCTAATGAGCCAATCCATACTTTCAATGCTATATTTTAGAAGATGTATACCTAGTTACATGCAAGGTATAAACCATAAGAAACATTGGCATTAGAAATGTACAATAATTATCTATATCTAATTACTAAAATTTTCTTGAGAAGGTTTGTTGTTATCACCACCTTGGTATTGGCCTATGAAAAAGAAATCAACATCGATAGGTATCTTAATCCTTGGGTGCTTGGTATACCTAACATCAATAATGGCTTCCCAACATTAAATCTAATCCTACATGTGAAGCAGAAGATTCTTAAATTTAATCATAATCAGTTATACATGTTTCCTCTCTAACACAAACAACACATCCAAATTATAGTGTTATGAACAACCATGCACAAGGCAATGGTTATCAACATAACAAACATTTGACTACATCCTCTGTTAATATTCTTTAGGGTACTAAATCTAAAAAGGTAGAGTTGGATGCAATTCAAAAGATGGTTTAGAAGTAAAGTAATGATTTCCTCAACATGTAAAAAAAGATAGGAAATGCTAATGTTTGAAGTTGTAATCAAAATTTAGGGTTCCATACATATAACAAACCATTTAATGGGCCTAAAAATAGTATAGATCATCCCATCAAGCCTCCAGATATAATTATAGTGGAGAAAGCTCTACCCAATTGGTGTTGAATCCATAATACTTCTCATCATAATGAACTTGATTGTGTTAAATTTTGTACAACATTCAAAATATTTAAAAGATAAGTAGTAAGGTAATATAAAATTCATAATCCACTAGAATCCCATTAGGATTTTGGCCCTTCAAGCACTGCCATGTTCTTTGAGACTCATGAGTTTCCCTTACCAAGTGAATATGATAACATATTAGAGGATAACAGTGATGAGATTAATACTATCCAACAATTCTAAAAAGGTGGTTATAATATGAGGAACATGCAGCCCTTAACAATGTCTATTCCTCTAAATATCACAAATATTCCACCAAATTTAAAAGCTAACAACAATCCACCTCCCCTAAAAGGGAATGATCAACCTCAAAATAAGGAAGAATAAAGCAAAGGAGGATATAACATTGTTGAGGACATAAAGATAATCAAATAAAATATTATCCTTCATGAATTTTCTTATATCATTGAACAGAAGGAGTTACTATGGAATTATACCATAAGAAGGCCCATATGGAAAGGACAAAAACATATATAGAGAGAACAAAGGGTACTCATACTAATGTCATCTATAAAATTAAACCAAAGTTTCTACCCTTTGTGTTGACTATTAGGACATTTGGTAAGAATATTCATAATTAATATGTTGATTCTTGAGCTTCAATAACTATGATGCCTAATTTTATATGTCAAAAGCTTGACCTAAGTCCAAACCCTTTAAAGAGATCAATTTCATAGTTGGATAAAATGATGGTAACAGTTATTGGATAACTCACTAATGTGCATATTCAAGTGGCATATGAGCCATGAGTCTAGATGACTATTCACATCCTTGTAGTAGACATACCTAAAGGCCGTGGACTATCATTGAGTAGGGACTAGTCTACAATGCTCAATATATATCTCTCAATGGACTTCTCTCACATTTGATTACCCTAGAAAGGTATTGTAAATCAAATCTAGATTGATAGGGAACCAAGGATGAAGTACCCTATCATAGAGAATAATGTTATTAATAAAGAGGTAAAGTATGAATCCCTTAGCCTTGGTATTAATAATTTTACTACACAAAATCAAATACAAAAGCTAGAATTTGATGGTCCCAATCAAGTATGAACTCTCCACTTTGATGGAACTAGATCCAAATAAGGATTAGGCATAAGAATTGAGATGATTGATCCATAGTGGAAGAAATTATTGATAACATATAGGTTACAGTTCCTTTGCACTAATAATATGTTTGAATATGAAGAATAAATTTTGGGATTGTAATCTACGTTGAAGAACAATGTCAAATAATTATTAGTATTTGTGGATTCAAAGCTAGTAGTCCACTAGGTTAGAAACAAATACCAATGCAAGTTGTTTTATCTAAAAAGATATAAACATAGAGCATGGGATTTGATTGAGATATTTGAGTCTTTTAACATAGTGTCAATTCCTAGAGAGCAAAATCAAGTTGTAGATTCACTAGCTATTACCACTACTAATTTGGATCCCCACCAAGAATCCAAGGTAAAGAGATTATCCACATAGTTAGCGCCTTGTCATTTTTTTGTGACAATGTAAAAAATTTCCATGTCTTCAATGATGACCAATCGATAATTTAGTTTATAAATAATTTAGGATAATTTAAGTCCCAAATCATTGATGACAAAGAAGTTAGTCATCTCTATTAGGAACAATCAGATGAGGAAGGTATCTCCATCTCAATGAAAATCATCTCATAACTAGTTTGGTCCCCTTAGAAATACCATTTGATATAGATCCCCAAGCTCAAAAACAAAGTTAACCCAAATTTAATGAGTCTAACTTTAAAAGGGAGAATTTAGGTGATGAACATAGCCCATGCTAAATCAAAATTGGCCTTAGTTTCACTCTAGAAGAAATAAAATGGGTGAAGTATTTAATCACCCAATACATAGATGTGATTACATAGACATATGAATACTTTAAGGTTTATGACCCAAAGGTCATCACTCATATAATTCTAGTAAAACTAGACCACAAGCCATTTGGATAAATAAAAAGACTAGTGAATCTTATCTTGGAGTAACTCATTAAAAGAGAAGTGGAAATGCTATTGACTATAAGGATAGAATTCCCATTCAGACATTCTACTTGGGTGGTCAATTTAGTCCCTGTCAAAAAGAAGAGTGGAGAGATCAGGTTATGTGTTTATTTCAAAAACTTGATTAAAGCTTTTGAGAATGACAACTATCCATTTCTTTCCTTAGATGAAGTGATACAAATAGTTAGTGGATTTAAAATGATGTCCTTATTGGATGGATAATTAGGCTATAATCTAGTATTAGTACAATTAGAGAATAAAATGAAGATTGCATTTACTATGAAGTGGGGTACTTATGCATATAAGAAGATGTATTTTAGCCTAATAAATGCAATAGACACATTTCAATGAGCCATGGATCATGAATTTAAAGGATTAATAGGTAAATATACAATAATCTATATGGATGATCTTACTATTTTCTCCAAAAATATGAATTATTAGGTAGGCCATCTACAATCAATCTTTTAAAGATGTATAATATTTGGCATCTCATTGAACCCAAAAAAGAGCATATTTGGAGTTATTAAGGGCAAGATCTTAAGACACATCATTACTAAAGAGGGGATCATCATTGATCTAGATATAATCTAGGGGATTTCAAAGATTGCACCACCAAAAAATAAGAAATATCTCAAGTCATTCTTTGGGAATTTAATTTTGTAAGGAAGTTTATCTCATGATTTGCAAAAATTATGAGACCCCTGAATGTAATGCTTAAATAAGATGCTAAAATAGAATGGATAGATAAGGGTCAAAAGTATTTTATAGACATCAAAGTTGTTATATCTCACATCCCAATACTAATTAGTCTAAATTTTATGAAGGATTTTTACTTTTACTCATTTACTTTAGAACATACAATTTTTATTATCATAATGTATAAGAAAGATGAGATTGAGCATCCAATTGCATTCATGAGAATGAATCTGAAGGATACATAACTCAAGTACTCTATGATTGATAAATAGATCTTCACTCTTGTCAAAGTAGTGAATAAATTTTAACACTACATCTTAAGAATTAAGACTATTACCATTGTGCTTGATCCTAATATCAATCTTACCTCTTCATAGAATGAATTAGGAGAATACAGAGGCAAATGGATGGAAAATTTATAAGAGTTTGACATATAAATCAAACCTACCAAGATTGTTTAGGGTCAAAGAATCATTCAACTCATGACTGATCCTAATCCATGTATCATTATTGAAGAGGTATATTAATCCTAGGAATCTAGAGGGGAATGGTATACTGACATAATCTAATATCTTCTTATAGGTACTTGTTCCCTATAATTCAATTGAGAATTGATTAGAGCATTGAGGCTCAAAGTTACTCACTAAATGATCAAGAAAGGAGTTATCTATAAAAGAAATTATGAAGGCATCTATCCTAGATGTGTATCTACAAAATAAGATAAAGAGATTCTAGAAAACCCACACCAAAATATAGGTAGTGGTCATCCATCTAAGAATACCATAACTTACAAGATCCTAAGGATGGGTTATTACTAGCTAATAGTTTTCAAGGATGTTCATGTTCATGTAAGGACATGCCATGAATGCCAAGAATTAGCAAAAAGAGAAGTACATACAATAATACCCTTGAAACTTGTTATTTAAGGAAGGCCATTTTCCCTATGGTGTTTATAATTCATTGGTGTCATTAACCCAAACTCTTCAATAGGCCATAATATTGTACTCACTACCACAAATTATAGCATCTGATAGACTGAGGCAATGGCCATAAAGAATTCTAGAGCATAAGATATGATTTAATTCTTAGAGGAACACATCAATACTAGATTTAACACTCCCATTTATCTATTTTATGAAAATTTTCTAGCGTTCATATCAACTAAATTCACTAAATGGGTTCATAACAACTAGATCACTATCAGGTCATGTTCTAACCATTATCCTCAGGGAAATGGATTGGTTGAATCAATGAATAAGAACCTAATAGATGTAATTAAGAAATTAGCTAAGGATAAGTCTAAGGACTAGAATAATATACTAAATATTCCCTTTGGGTATACCAAATAAGATATAAACAAGCCCTTAAAACATCACTTTATTTGTTGGTGTTTGGATGCAGGCCAGTATTACCAATCATACTAAAATTATTGACTTATCAATTCATGAAAGAATACATGGAACCAAATGACAATGTAGAATCTTTACTATTAGATATAATAGAAATGGAATATTCAAGGATTGACTCCATATAGACTTTTGGAAAACACCAAGATGCAGTCAAGAGGTGGTTTGATAAAAGAGCAATGGTCAAAGCATTTAGGATATCAAATCTATTACTTCTTTAGGATAAAGCCCACAAAAAGAAAGGATAGCATGAAAAATTTTCCCCATTATGAATTTTACCATATAAAATTTTAGATATCTTAGGAAATAATTCATTATATCAAGGGACCTATATGGAAATGAACTCATATATCTAATCAGTGGATAATTTCTAAATCATTACTTCATTGTTGCATAGTCTAAAGATACCTCTGATTGATGAAGGAATATGGTAGATGTAGGATTAGGTTAGTATTCCAAAATTTTAGATTAAATTTATTGATTTTATAGTGTAGTTTCCTACTTTCTTAGTTTAAGTCTTCCAAATTTCTAGATTATGTTTATTGCTTTCCTAGCGTAGTTTCTTGCTTTCTTAGTTTAGTTTTTTGGCTTTCTAGATTAGGTATTTTGTTGTTTCCTATGACAATATAATTTTTTTTATTATGACATGACAAATATAATATCCAACCATATGGGCCCCTATTTTATTCTTAGATAAACATATAAAAAAGGGAAAATTGCAAAGAGATTCATAACATGGGGCATGTTCATAAACTAGGTATACTTCTATGTTTAGAGTCTTTAGGATTTAGATATGTAATCACAATCATTTTGGGTTGTGTCATAATTAGATATTTCTACTAGGTATGTGAAATTTTCTCTCAAATATTTCATATTAATTTATAAAAAATTTCTTATTCCATTGGACTAAATACACTTTCCACACAGATACATGTTTGAAGGTGATAATCACTGGTCAAGATGTAGCTGGTAGGGATGTTATGGTAAATCATTTATTTTATAACCATACCAATGTATAGGGGTTTTTGATATCCTTCCATTAAAATAAAATAGAGAGAGAAATAAAAATAACCAATGAGTTCAAAAGAGAAATCAATAAAGCTAAAAAGAAAGTCTAAGGAAGATGAAAGGTTCACATGATGAAATAAGGTTAATGTACCATGCATCATGATCAATAAAATGAATGCAGGGCGGGGGGGGGGGGAGGAAATAACCCAAGGTATCTCTATCAAGGATATAGACACCTAGATGTAAATAGAGAAATTTTTGAGCTTCCCTTGATTTAATAATATTTAAAAGAAACTAAAATGAAGCCTACAACTAATCTAAACCTTTACAAACATCATTATAACAAAGATTTTAAAAACCTCACTTTTAGCACACATACATCTATAGATAAGAGGTAATTATGTTGTGTGATTTTAGTTTGGAGTCTCTTTCATATCTTTGATTCTAATATTTTTCTATGGCACAATTCATGTCTAATTTGAAATTATTAACCAAATTTTTGGGTTCTAGAATACTCATAAGTATTCTCCTTATAAGTTTCCATTTATTGTACCCAACATACGCCCTTTCTTCAAGAATAAATGGGGACCTACTTTCTTTGGATTTTGGTCTCATTTGTTGATCCCTTATTTTATGAATTATGTAATTTATATTTAATTTCTCCTTAGTATTTACACTTGGAATATTAAATCATTGATATTATGCATTCTACACTAACTTACTAATGCCTTTTGGGAGATTTTTTGGACTATGTAGGTTTTTTGGAATATGTAGGTCATACCCTGCATCAATATTCTATAATATTTATTTTTTTCTAGGAAAATTACACATGACACATTTTTACACCACATGGATCACCAAATAGTTGTGGTGTGCATCAATGGAGATGACTTTCAAAGGTATCTATCTCAACTAGTTTCAAATGCAATTTTTGATAAACATAGACTAGTTTGATAGAACCAACAAAATTCAATGGATAAGGTATTGAGCTCATGGTTTCTCCCTAGGGAAATAATGACCTATAAAGGAAAGAATCCCCCCTTTTAACAAATTAATAATAGGTGTGTGGATTGGGATGGCATTACTAAATAAGATGTATTTCATGCCTAGCATCCATTTTCTCAATTTGTATTGGGTGCCATTAATACATATAATGATGACCAATAATGCAACTTTCACCTTGGGTAAAATTATCAGCTTCCAACTGAGAGAACAAGTTATGCATAATAGTATGCAACCCACTCTAGCTAGCCAGTTTTATATGATGTCTTATCTTTTGGATTCCATACTGAGCACATTAAATAAGGTCCTTGTGAAGCTTTAGATCCCAACCATAGATTATGTCAATATTTTCATTTATTACTATTATCATATCATGCGTATTTATGTATACACAAAGAACATGGTCTGAGTTGTTGAGGATGTGTATCCTAAAGTATGGTAGGCAATTCATGGAATTATACTACCTAGAACTAGAGAAAGCATAAAAAACACTATTTAGTAGAGGTGACTACTGTTCATACCCCAATTATATGATGATCATGATTTCCAGTCATAATTTCCACCCCTTGTGCCTCCCCAAATATGTACCAAACAAATTATCTAAGAAATAAATTTCTTATCAATTCTAGAGGAGTGTTGAGGAGGACTTGATGAAAAAATAAGAATAGCACATTCTATGGATCACACATGATCATTAGTAGAATGTGTTACACATAGAGGAAGCATTTTAGAGAGGTAGGCAACAAGAAAAAGAGATATTATATGCTATCAAAAATGCATCATGTCTATAAATCAATCCTGGCTTAGAGAAGATAGAGCTTACCTACACTTTCAATTGGGAATACATTTATTAAGTGAGAACATGACCAATATGGTGATCCACTAGACCTAATTAGGGGATCACTTGTCATAATACATCATTCTAGGAAGGGTTATAAAGCCTACATTCTAACATAATCATGTAACAACCCTAAAAAATCACTAGGTTTAATGTTCACTCTATTCTAATTAACAAGAAAGTAAATCTAATCTAGTGCACACCAAAGCTTGTGGTATAAAGTGGGGATTATAAATAAAACAAATTAAACTAAATATGCATAGAGGACATATACTCACGTCAATGTATATTGAATCCTAATCCATGGGATAGAATCACAACTACATTATCTATCTACTTTTGTAAAGGAGAAATAAAGTTATGAATACTTACCTTGAAGATGAATGCATCAATCCTCAATCTCTCCCTTGGTCAAGCTGCTTCACAATAAATTGTTGTGGTATGTAAGGATAACAAAAACAAATCATCTCTAGGCTACACAACCTATCTATTCATTGAAAATACTTCTCCACAAGACAAGATCCATATCTCCAAAGAAAGTATGGAACCCTAAGATTTATTCCTCAAGTAGAATGGTCAATAAACAGATGGTCATTGGCACTTATTCTTATTCACTTTTCTTCTTATAAATTGTTAGAAATGAACTTGTATATATAAGTGGATATTTCCCTAAATCCTTCTGAATATGTTGGATTTATGGGGTCGACCCAATCAACCTAATATGTTTTTTAGGGATAAATCACTAGTTTTTAAACTATGTCAACTGAAGGGATAAAACAACTCCTAATGAAAAATACCCTAACAAGTATAGGGTTGACCCAGCCAACCCTATTAAATAATTAGAGGCTAAAAACTATATAGGGTTAACCCATGCAACCTAGTACAATCAACTAGTGAAAGGGGGTCAAGACAAGAATGAGGATAATTATATGAAAAATGTTTAGAATGCATAAGACTAAGAAGAATAAGCTTAGGGTAAATGGTTTTAGGAGACACGTGTGTAGATGGAAAGTGGAAAAAGTGACAACAATATTATAAACCACCAGTGGTCTACCCACCCCTTTCTTGGTATACCCCTTAAGGTGTGTCCTCAAAGAGATTGAGACTCAATGGGTTCCTTTAAGATACAAAGTGTCAGTAATTGGTAAAAGTTTGAAAATATTATGTGTATACATATAACCCACTTGAAGCGCATCATGTGTCACATGAGTACAACATGGGATGGTGCTTTAAGAATAGAGAATGATAACACATAACACTAATGCTAAGTAAATTTCAGTAAGCAATAAATAAGATAAATAAAAGGATATAATTGAAAAACACATACATTTACTTACCTTAGTGTTGTAGATGAAGAAGTATGCTACAAGATAAAGTGAAGGCATCTAATGTGAAAAAAATTAGGCAAACATGGAGAAGTGTAAAATTGATTTTTTTGAGAGATAGGCATATAGTACTATAAAATGAGTTAAGGCAAAGATATAAGGGTATTAGGAAAAATTGGCAAATCATGATTGTTAAAGCAAGGCTAAAATATTGAAGATAAATGAATGACTAAATGATGAAAAAAATGACAAATGGTTAGAAAATGAGTGACAAATGATTGTAAATGAATGATAAATGATTATAAAACACATTAAATCATATTGAAAATCATGTAAAACATAGATGATAAAAAGGAATGAAAAACCTATTAAATCATGTTGGGAAGCATGTAAAACATAAATGAAAAAAATTAATGTCAATGCAAGAAAACTTGAATAAAGATATGTAAGAAAGTGAAAAGTAAGCTTATGTAAGATAGGAAAAAAGGCAAAACATGAAAGATTAAAAGTGAAATGTAATTGAAGATGTGAGACAAACATGAATAAGGCATACATAAAGAGAAACATTTAGTAATGGAAAATGTCACATGAAAGATAAATGAAGTCTGCAAAAATAAAACAAGAACATGATGGAGAAATGAAAATCAAAAGCTCTAAAGGATGAAAACAACCACCTAATGACATGAATAACATGACAATGAGATGGTGGGGTAAATAAATTATGTAAGGGTGTAATCCATAGTTACTCAAATAATTTTTTCTCTAAGGATAGATAAAATTGAAACAAAGTAATGCTAGCATTTTTTTAAGAGGTGAAGAAGAAGGAATTTAAATAAGAGGGAAAAAAAATTTGTAATCACAATTTGTTTGTCAAGGGGGAAAAATGAAATGGGTGGAGGGGAGAGTGAAGTAAAAACCAAGGTAGAGTAAATATTTATCTAATTCAAGACACTCAAATTAGGTTTGTCAAAATAAGAGGAATTTTGACCTTAAGAACTATGAATAACTTCTCTTAGCCACATAAGTCTTAGGTCAACAAATAAAGTATATATATCATCCCATGAAGGATATATTCATGAAAAGTAAAATGCAACTACCTTCCCATGACATGTTCCCCATTCCTTAGGACCCCTTACAGAGCTATTAGTCTACTAAGAATATTGGGTACTTACATGAAAAAGTAGGTAGCACCATAGCATTTGTTTAATTCCTCTATTCAAATGTACTAGCCTACCACACCCCAAAGTACCTTGGTTCTATGGTGAAGCCAATTATGGAGTTTAAGATTTGATTAGAGATAGGAGATGTGCTTGGAATCATGTTTTTTGGTATGATTTTGAATTTTAATATTTGTATGTTTCCTTATGGATATCATTGCTTTTTGTTTCAAATTATTTGACTTTTAACTTTATTGATGGATTTTTCTATTCCTCCTTCATATGGATTTAGAAAACCAAACATGGGTGCTAAAGATGACTTTAATTTGAATACTTGGGATGTGGTTTCTAAGAGAGAGAACTTCAAAGAGCATGGGGTCTAAGAGTCTCATAAATCTATATGAAATAAAAGTGATATCTTGACTTTGACCTTGTTTTATCTAATGTGAAGTGAAAGGAAGGGGAAATCAAGAGGAATGACACATGGAATAATTTTAATTACTTAAAATTGCAAAAAAAAGTTGACAAAGGGGTAAAAATGGATACAATGATAGTAAAGTGTTATTCTTTATCATAAGAGTGAGGTAAATGGAGTAAAACATGCTAACATATATTTTTTTACAAATTTCATCCATAAAAAGAAGCCAAAACTAAAGCTGAGAACAAGGATCAAAAGCAAATTTTATAGAAAAGGAATAATAAGATGACAATTTTATGATTAGGGCCATGTCCTATCCATGATCTTATACTACAACTCATAAAAGAGAAACCCACAAGGGTGAACGCTAAATAAGGGAAAAAATAATCATAAATCTACTAAGGCAAAGAATAACATAAAAAAGATAAAAATAAAAGAGATATATAAGGACCAAAATGAAAGCAAATGCCAAATGTATTGTGTAATAAAACCAAAGAATGTAATGGAAAATAATGATGATAGTAAAATGAAAGTAAATGAAAAAAAGTGCATAAAAAAAGAAACATGAGACAAAAAGAATAATTGAGATCTATGCTAATGTTTGTATCAAAGATGAGCTTGTGAAATACAAGTTTATAAGTCTCAGAAGGTTTATTTAAGCTGGATTTGTTTATTATCATGCATTCTAGAATAAGAGTAGGAATTGTAAGATAACCCAAAGGGTAATTGGATGTAGGGATGGGCATTGTAATATTCTTGAAATTCTAAATGGACATGTGGATGGGAATTGATAGATGACCCAACATGTGAGTTGGAGTGAGGTAACATTCAACTATTACAATGCTTTGCATTGGGTTGGTAGGTGCATTCAGAGATAGGTAAATGTGTGGGTTTGTGATATTTTAAGAATGTTGAATGTCACATATGATGTGTACGATAGGTATCAATAGGTAAAGGAGGTAAAATAATACCATGTATGATATGATTTATAGTATGCATTTAAACTAATTACTCATTTGGTTCATGTGGCCTAAGAGGTTGAGGTTCAATGGATGCCACAATATGTTTATAGTTTTTCATGTTATATACCCTTTCCTTATTCGTGTAAGAAGAAGGATCAACTATGGTTTGAAAAAAATTAGTGGATGAGGTATATGTATTTGATCATTAGGTAGTTGATTTTTATGTGATAGTGGTTCCTGAGATTAAAGTTGGGAAGCTTGAAGATAGTCTTGATAACGTTGTTTTATTAGAGTATCAAGATTAAAATATAGAACAAATAAATAAGAAAGAATAAAATGGTGAATATCATGATAAGACTCATGAAAATGACCTATAGCAACATGCCACCAATAAAATTGATCATTAATGTACCATTTTGGAGGAGGTTTGGAAGGACCAAAGCTCATGGATTTAGAGGGTGGCAATTTCCTCTTAATTTGTTCTAGACTCAAGGAAGGGTAGGTTGGGTTAAAATTGGTTGAATTGGATGCTCCAATTTGAGGTTGGAGAGGATTGGATGAATTAAATTTATGATAAAATGATTGAAAAGTTTCTTTAGTATTTGTTTGAGGTGTTTCAAATTGAGTCATAAGAAAGTCTTGCCTTTTTTCTTGGTCTAAGGCTTTTTCTAAAGTTTTAGGAGAAAAGATTCAAAATTTGTATCGAAAAAGAGGTTTAAGAGTAGTGATAAATAGTTTTAAAAGAGTATCATCATTCATTTTATGGTCCAATTTATGAGAAATATACTTCCATCATTTGATGAAAGTACGAGTAGATTCATTATGAAGTTTCTTGGCATAGATGAAATGGCTAAGGTAATTTTCAGGAAGGTCATCATGTTGGAATTCCTTCACTAGAGCATTGACTAAATCTTAAAGTTTTGAGATGAAATGTTTAGGAAGTTAGTTGTGCCATTTAATTACATCACGCAAAAATGTTTTAGCTAACATCTTGGTGGTAGTAAAAGTGTTAGTTTGGACCCATTCCTTATAGAGATTACCAAAAGACTTAAGATAGTAGGGTCCTTATTTCCATTATATGTGATAGTTACAAAAATGTTTCCAATATCTATGGATGAAATTAATGGGTCTAAAAGTTCATTTTGAAGATGTTAAAGCATTTTGTTAATCATTAGAGGTTGAGTGATGATATTTCCATTGGCATCTCTAAAAGGAGGAGGGAAAAATTTTTGATTTGGTTGAGATATGATGACTTGAGGAGGTTGATTAATCATGTTGCATGTTCATCACTTAAAATGTGTTAGTTTTTTACATGATGTTCATTTATTGTATGACTTGTGCAACAAGTTAAGTTGTATGAATAGGTGGGTTTGAAGGTGGGGTATTAGTGTTATTAGGAAGAGGATTGTTAGTGTTGGTGAGAGGAGGATTCTTTATAGGTGGAGGATTCCCAAAATTAGTGTTAGTTATCTTAAGTGTGGTAGAAGAAAGAATATTGGTAAAGATACCATTATTTTGATGAGTTTAAATAGTATTATCATCAATTTTTTTTAATAATTAAGAACCATCTAGATTATCAATTTGAGTGGTTTTAACCATGTTACTTTGGGAAGGGATAAGATATGGTAATCTTGCTATGGGTATAAAAAGAGGATTATGAACATTGGCTATAAGGGTATGAGTGTTGATAGAAGAGAGATTAGTTGGTGTAATATTCCAAATATTGGTATTGGGAAGAGGATTAAGATGAATGTCCTCAACTATATTACATTATGTAGTAATTGATTTTGTTTTAGGAGAAGAGGAAGGAAGAAATTAGATAATTTCATCTGAAGTAATGATATAAGTGAGGTTATTATCAAAATCCTTAATTATTCAATGTTATTGAATAAACTAAGGTTGAAAAAATGTCATCATTATGAGATAAGACTAGATAACCACACAAGGAAATAGGAAGTCACATGAAACTATATAGGGTTGATTGGGTTGATCTAACATAGGAAATAGGGCCTATAAATTATATAAGGTCAATTGGTTCAACCCTAAAACAAGTAATGATTGGAAAAAGATAAAATACGGTCTAAAAATAATATAAGGTTGACTGGGTCAATCCAGTATAGTGAACAGAGACTGATAAAAGGTATAGGGTTGACTAGGTCAACCTAGTACAGTAGATAGGGAAAGATAAGAAGCCTATGATAGGTTTGTGAACTAAAACAAGATACATTTTAAATTAGTTTGGAAAGAAATAAGGGAAGGGAAACAAAAAATAAATTAGATCAATGTTGAATAATCTAATTGAATCAAACAACACAAAACCTTACACCAATGTTGGATAATGCAAGTTTTTATAATATAAAATACAATTGAGTGAAGATCAAGAAATTAACTTGGAAATTAAAGATATAACTAATTGTTCAACTTGAATGTTTATTAGATTATTAAGATATGATTTTGAATGTGATGGGAAGTTGGCTTATAATCAAGGAACTATAATGGAAATCTAAGGATGGTTTCAAGTAGTTTGGGATAAAAGGAACTATCGTGGCAATGATACATGCTTAATACTAGGGCATACCCCCTCACTTAACACATTGTAGTGATAAAGGTGGATGGTGATTATCCATAATATACTATTAAAAATGATTTATACTTGACCATAGTATCAAGTTGGATTCCCCCTTGGTGATGAAATACAAGTAGGTTAGACTTGGGTAGATAAATGTTAAAATGCTTATTTAGATTTTGTGATTTGGTCTTGTGTGAATAAAATAGAAAATAATGAACTAAATGGTTAATTGAAAAATCACTTAATTAAACTATGTGATCTATTATAGGCATGCAAGAAATAAAAAAGTGTGAATTAATTACTATCATATAAGGTTAATTACAACTTTGAAATAAGGTAAAATGTTGATATAGTCAATAGTGTATGCAAAAAACATAGAACAAAGTCACCAGGGTCAATCCTATACTATGAAATCAAGGTCTAAAAATGAATAGGGTTGGTAAAGTTAGCTTAGTTATCTAGACAACACATACAATACAAAACTGGGTTAACAAGGTTGATCCAGTTGACTGTGCAAGGGTAGTTTTTAAGACTGAAAACTATAAAAAGAAAGACTATAAAGAAAGAGATAGAGAGATAAAAAAGAACCTTGGTGGATAAAAAATGTATAAAATGAAGATTACTATTGAATAACCTTGATATATGTTTCCAAATTATGCTAACTAAGTCAACTGGGATGATCAAGCTTTACATAAACTTGTTGATTGCCTAAAAATATACACGGTCAACAAGGTTGATCTAGTAGTCTAAACTAGATATCTAAAAATGTATAGGGTCAAACTAGTATATTTTCTATACCTGATGAAAAAATTGTACAAATAGAACTGATTCATCTTAATGTGACTATATGTTACACCTGTACACATAAGTTAGAGCTAGGTTGATGTAGTTCACCCATTATGGAAATATATGATAAAAATAATGAAAAATAAGTGAACAAATTCTATAAGGGTTAATTCACATCAGGTTCACTAGAATGTATGTAAACAAAAATGCATTATGTTTACATATCAATTTTGGCTTAGAGAAGATAGAACATACCTACACTTCTAATTGGGAATACATTTGGTAAGCGAGAGCATGATAAATATGGGGATCCACTAGACCTGATTAGGGGCTTACTTTCCATAATACAACATGCTAAGAAAAGTTTCAAAGCCCACAGTCTAACAAAATCATAGAATACCTAAAAGAGTCTTAGGTTTAATGTTCCCTCTATTATAATAAAAAATAAATTAAATCTAATCTAGTGTACACCAAAGCTTGTGACACAAAGTGGGGGTTCGAAATAAAACAAACTAAACTAAACATGCATAGAAGACATATAGTCATGCCAATGCATATAAAATATTAATGCATGGGAGAGAAGCATAACTACCTTATCTATCTATCCTAACAAAGGATAAATAAAGTTATGAATACTTACTATTGACAATTTTTTGCATGACTAGTTTGTGTTTTCCCTTTGGCTCTTTTTATTTCTCCCTTGCTTGTTTTCTATGTTTGGTCTCTTGCTTTGTTACTTGTCTTTATCCTTTGACCTCTCCTGGTTTGGGATCTTCTCCCTTATTCTTTTTTTTCCCTTTGACTTATTTACCTTATCCTATTGGGATTTGTTTTGCCCTGAAGTGCCCTTTGAAACCTTTCCAAAGGGCCTTTCTTACCTTGCTTTCCCCCAAGTGTCCCTTCAAACTTTTTCGAAGGCCACTTTTCTTCAAAGTGCCCCTTCAAAAAAGTTTTGAAGGGAAAATTTCTTCCCAAGTTTCCATTTATAAATGTTCTTAATGGTACATTGTTTTCCAAGTGACCCTTTGAAAACAATTTGAAGGGCACTTTTCAGCCCGTGTCCCTTCAGACTTTTCCGTAGGGCACTTTATCTTTAGAAATTCCCTTCAAAAAAGTTTTGAAGGGCCAATTCCTTTGGAAATGCCATTAAAATTTTTATAAATGGAATTTTTTCCTTTCCCAAGTGTCCTTAAAAACTTTTTTGAAGGACATTTTCCTAACTTTCCTTTAGGAAAAGTTCCTGAAGGAACTAGCCATTGCCTTTCAAGAAAAATTATTGAAAGAATTCCTTCAAACAAATTGTCTGAAGGAATTACTTAAAATTTTTTTATTGAAACATAATACTAACCTAAATGGATCCCCATGACATGCCAAAATATGTCAAATTTGATACAACCAACTATCTATTGGGATTTAAGGAGGTGGCGTGCTGTAAGATGTCAAATTCAAGGTGGCCAACTAGCTATTGGGATTTAAAGACATGACGTGCTACATGACATAAAATTTAGGGTGGCCAACTAGCCATTGGGGTGAAAATTATTGATGTTTGATAGGATGTCAAATTCCTTCTTAAAGTATTCAAATAAGAAGTAAAGTCACTTGGAAAAATTGAATTACTCTATAGTGTAAATTGAGTTTCCCAAGATGCTTGAATTATGACTTTTATAATTAGAAGCAATCAAAGAACTTGAAGGATTAAGCAAGGAGTAAATACATTCAAAAAAAAATTGATAGGGTCTTAAGTAAAGCAAAATTGGGTTTTCAAAAGAGCTTTGCTTATGACTTTTATAAGTAGAAGTAATTTAAGAACCCAAAAGAGCAAGGATAGTGAAGATTGGGTTTCCCAACATGTTTGACTTATAGGTTTATAAGTAAAGCCATTTAAAAGGCCTAAATAGGTTTGTAGTGCAAAACATGGAAGATTTTAGGAAGAATATAAGGTTTTAAATAGTGATCCAAGCCATTTATTAAGGAGGGTCATCTCACCATTGATTTTGTAGTGATCTTGGTCATTTAAGGAGGGTGAATCAAAGAGAAGGATAAACTCTAACTGAATGAGAGAATATTTGGAATCAATTTCACTAGGATGGTGACTACAAATCATTTTGGAGGATTTTATTTTGGTTCTGAGGATCTCTCTCTTCTCTCCCTCTTTTGATATAAATAGGACCCTTGGGCTCTTGTTTTATCATCCATAGATAGTACGGTGAAGCCCTGCTAGAATGTTTTGCCATTTTCTTGCTTATGAGCAAAGAAGCATATGTCTATTTTATTTCTAAGTTTTAGGCATTTTCCTAGGCATAAAAGAGACATAGAGTGACATAAAGTGATGTTTTATCCTTCTATTCTCTATCTTTCATGATTTTGAGTAGAGTTGATCCAATAGGTCATGTAGAGTGCATTCTAGTTGTATGAGATTTTTCACATGTGTAATACTTTTTAGACTATATACGTTGTCTTTTCCAGTTATTTACCTTATGTGATATCATTAATTTTATCTCTACATTGAAATACTTATGTTGGAATATTCTACAGATTGAGTTATAGACTATATTCTATTGTATTGTGCATACATATAGGGTATACATGTGGATGTTAATTCTTGGTGTATCACAATTTTAGACTAGGATTTTCATTTATGAAAACTTTTGACCCTTTTCACTCATACAAACTAGTTCAGTAGTTTTATTTCACAAAAAGCTAATACAAGGAACTAGCCCTTTCAACCTAGAGGTTCATTTCCACTCATAGGCACACCCATAGGCTTGGAAATGTTCCAACATTTCCCAAATTTGGAGGAGGCCTAAACAACCCTCTTCTAGGGTGCAAGATTTATAGACAATAGTTCTGGCATACCTAGTGGGACCCAAATTATTTCTAAGTCAAGGTGAACGGTGGTCTTGATAGGCCTAAAGTAGTATAAATACCCCTAACCTAGCATTTGGTGACTCCAAAAGGCTATGAATCCTTGGTTCTAGACCATGTTTTATACATTATCCTACATGGTCCTCACAAGGTCCTTAATATTTTCTAAAAAACCTCCTTTAGCTGAAGCTTTTCCTAAAGAACAACACCCTAAATTACTCCTAGCCCTATTAAATCCTTGGGAAGGAGGTTTTGGGGAAGAAGTAGAAGAGGTTAAATAAGATCAAGGAGAGGAATAAGAAGAAGAAGAAGAATAAATAGAGGATCTTAGGGGAAGAAGAGAAATGGGGGAGAGGGGAGAGATAGATAGACATCAACCCTTCCCTTCTTTTAATACCTAAAACCCAATATAGATTCTTGCATATGACCCCATCCCTCTAAATACAATTTTTTTTCTTTCTAGTTTCAATGGATAGGGTCCTATTACCCCATTTGCACATATTAGAAACATCTCTAATTTCTACAATTTTCATAATGTTACTAGGGCCAACATAGACATTAGGCTACTTGTTATGTCTTTACAAATCAAAGCACTTGACTGGTATAGAGGGTTGGAGGGGGGATACATTACAAGTTGGGATGGCGTTAGAGACCTATTGGTGACAATATTCAAAAATAATAGTGATCATGCTTCCTTAATACATCAGCTAAATGTAATAAGAAGGGGTCCAAATGAATCCATAAGAGATTTCAAAGAACTTGGTATAGGCTACCACCAATAATGAGACCTCCTCCTAGCTTTGTGTTCCCAATATAATTCAAAGGGATTGGTATTGATGTTGTTGTCTTGTTGTAGTCAATGGAAGGATTCACTCTTCTAGGTGCATATGAGCTAGCAATTGAGGCTAAAAATAGCTTGATTCAGGTTGGAAGACTCCCTCCAAAAGTTTCCATGCCTTTGTTATCCCATAATTTGGTTGAAAATCCAAGCATTTCATAATTTACCAATTCCAATGTGAATCCAAGAGCCTTTTCGAAGAAGGTGGATAACATTGTGGACAAGGATGAAAAAATTATATTGTTGAGAGCTCAGCTCAAGCAAGTGATCATCTTAATGCACAATACTATCCTAAAAAAGGATATAGAGCTCCATCACAATACAATTATCAAGGGAGAGGAAAAAATCATTAAGGTTACATTAGGAATCCCAATGCATATAATCCAAATTATACTCCTCTCATAAAGGCTATTGTTCTAGTTCATGAAAATATAGTGCAAGGAGAAGATCATGTGGACCAATGGGGGTAGCCTCAAGGTCACTTTACACATGATGATGGAGTAACTAGCTACACTTTGAATACAAAAGAATAAGCTACTTCTTACATGATAGTAGAATAAGCATGTCTCAACCAAAGGGATAGTCCTAGAGAAGGCAACAACCCAAGAGTAGGAATGATGAATTTTTGAGTAAAAGATGATTTCATGTTGATTTAAGGCATGCCAATTACAACCAATATAAGGGAAAATAAGAGGGAATTGGGAGAGGGCCAATAGCCATGAATAGTTCTAAGTGATGCCTCTCCAAGGCCACAAAGTTCCAATTAAAGTGTTGTACCTTCTACAAGCCATGTTCCTCAACAAAATCAAAATGTAAATGTAACTACGAAGATTGCAACACAATATGCAATATCTCCTTTATTACCATCAAAAATGTAGGATAAAGTTAATACTTTATCTCTAAATATCATGGACTCATTAAAGAGCACTAAGACAAGCATATCCCTTTGGGAGGTTCTACATATACCTAGTCAAAAGGAGCTTTTGCAAGAGCAGTTAGCAAGCATGCAAGCGGCACCTCAATCTTCAAAGCATCATAGTGTGTATATCACAAATTATCTAAATCATCTTTTGGATCCTTCCACTAAATCTAAAAATACTCCAACATTCTACCTCACACTCATTGTGGGAGATAATTTGGTCCACAATTGTATTGTGGATAGTCGAGTGAGCACTACTATTATGCCTAAAGTAGTGGTTGATAAGCTAGGTTTTGACTATGAGCCACATAGTAAAGGCATGTTTTAGATGTATGGAACTCTAAAAAATATGTTAGTATTGGTCAAAGGTCTAAAAGTGTTTTTACATGGCTACCCAAACTTCCCTATTATGCAAGATATTGTGGTGGTGGACCTTCTAGCACACTTTGTTATATGCTTGTCTAGGGACTTTATAGCCAAGATAAGAGGATAAATTTTTGATGATTGTTACTTTATATCTTTCAATAAAAGTTATAGAACCAAGGTAACCATAAGGACTCATCCCTTAGCAAGGTTACACATTGAGCTATACTTGGAGACAATGACAAATCAAAACTGTCTAATCAGCAAAGAGGAAGAAATAATCCTGAATAGTGAAACATCTTCTCCTCTTGAAGGTATTTCTAACCTCTATCTTGACAAGTACAACACTGAAACACATGGCCTTGATCCTTAAAATTTCTTTGAGGGAACAAATTTGGGAGTTTACTACATGCATGAGGAGAACGTCCTAATTCCTTCACTCACCAATGAATATCATGAGTTTAATGGAATATAGGAAATGTTATTTAATGGTTCAAGGATAAAAGTAGGTATAGGAGCTGGTGTCATGTTGGTTTCCCCATTAAACAATTATTACTACTCTTCTTATAGGTTTCACTTCAGCTACACTTACAATGTGGAAAAATATGAAGGCTTAGTTCATGGTCTCTAATGGGCAAAGAAGAGAGGAATCAAGCTTTTGAAAGTCTATGGAGATAGTCAACTCGTCATTCATCAAGTGAGAAGTCAAGCTACAGCCAAGAGCCCCTTGATAAAGTCCTACAAGCATAGGGTATGGGATCTACTTGAGGATTTTGGTGTCTTCAACATCCAGCCCATATCAATAGACTTGAATAAGCACATTGATAGATTAGTTACAATAGGCGCACATTTTGACTCAGTTGCTAACATTTAACAAGAGAAAGATCAATCCCATATCAAGATAATTGTGAGACCTTCCATTATGGATAATGAAGTGTCATTGAAAGTGTTTGAAAGTGATGAACACATCACACACTTCTTTTAAAATGAGGTAGGCTTCTCTTCAATAAATCAAAAGAAGTTGCATGATGATTATGAAGGGAAAATTATATAGGTAAAGACAAATAAAATACCCAAGGGGCTGATTACCTTGGAGAGTGTCTTCAATGAGGATGATCAAAATAAAAACCAAATAATGTGCATGTCAACAAAAGAAGACAACTATGAGAGGATATTAATTTTCAAGGACAAACTTTTTAAGACTGGCAAGGCTTGTTCTTAGCTGGAAAGGCAAAATTTTTTTGCATTATGAAAAGAGGTTCATGACATATTTGCCTAAGAATACAAGGAATTTAAAGGATTTGACCCATGTCTAGCTCATCACACCATTGAGTTGGAGCATGGAGTTAAACTGGTAGGAAAAAATCAAAGGCTTATCAACCCTAAGATATAAAAACTCATGAAGAAAGAGCTAACCAAATTAATTGAGTCTAGGATTATCTTTATTATCAAGAAATCAACTTAGGTAGCCAACCTTGTGCCGGTTTGAAAGAAGAATGGAGAAATAAAAATTTGTGTCAATTTTCATGATCTAAACAAAGTGTCTCTCAAGGATCATTACCCACTCCTTTCCATAGAACAAATTCTTCAAAATATTTTAGGTTCTCAACATTCCTCACTTCTTGATGGTTATTCAGGTTATAATAAACTATTGGTAAATGAAGGGGATCAATTCAAGATATCCTTCACCACCAAGTGGGGGACCTTTTCCTACATGAAGATGCCATTTAGTTTATCCAATGCTAGATCTACATTTCAAAGGGCAATGGGAATGGCTTTCAAAGGTTTGATCAATAATTTTTTGCTTGCTTACCTTGATGATATAACCATTTTTCCAAAAGATGTTATTAATCATATGGGACATCTAAGGCAAGTGTTTGAGAAGTGTAGAGAGTAAAACATATCCTTTAATATAAAGAATTGCATCTTTGTTGTCCATGAAGGTAAGCTTTTGGGTCATGTTGTTTCAAAATAAGGCTAATCTATAGACCCCAAAAGGATTGAAGCTATTATAGGCTTGTATTTACCTCAAGACAAGAAAGGGTTGAAAAGTTTCTTGAGAAAAATAAAATTTGTAAGGAGATTTATCCTAAACATTGAAACTGTGGTAAAGCTTATCAAAACCATGCTAAAAAAGAACCAAGTTTTTACTTGGACAAACGAAGGTAAAGGCAGATTTTAGGCAATCAAGAAATAAATTACAACATCTCCCACTCTCTTAAATACAAATTTTGTTAAGGATTTCATTCTTTATACTTTTTCTAACCTTGACACAATCTCAGCTATGCTTATGCAAAAGAATGATGAAGATGTTGAGCATTTAATTGCTTTCTTCAGCCAAGGCTTATAAGACTACAAAGTGAGATATTATTTTATTGAGAAGTAAGCTTTAACCATCATTAGAGGTTTGAAGAAGTTCAGGCATATGGTTTCCAACAACAAGATCCATGTCATGGTCTCCCATCCTAGCACTAACAAGTTTCTCCTAAGTAGGGATCTCAATGAGAAGAGAGCTAGATGGATCACTAAGATGATGTAATATGATGTTGACATTAAGGTAACTAGCCCAGTAAGAGGAAGAGGTTTATGTGAGCACTTAGAATCCAACTTTCAAGATCTAAAAGAGCAAGCCTTGGTCAATCAAGTTCAAGACCAACCAGCTGATCAAATGCAAAATCAAATTTGGACACAAGACATCATTTTTTTCTTCAAAATGGTGAGTGTCCCAGTGGATTAAACAAATCTCAAAGAAGGTATTTTAGGTTTTAGGCTATTCCTTATTTTATTTTGGATGGCATTCTCTTTAAGAAGGATGTGATCAATGTGTTGCTAAGATGCATTAACAATGACAAATTTGATATGCTACAATAAAAGTTCCATAATGGTGTAAATGGTGGTCACTTCTATCCTAGAACAATAGCTACAAAAATAATGAGAGATGGTTATTATTGGCCTAGTCTTTTTAAGGACTATTATCATTGGTCTAAGGTTTATCCTCAATGTGCTTTATTTTTTAGCAAACAAGATATTTATTCCCTTCCATTGAATCCTATCTAGGTGGACCAACCTTTCATGTAATGAGGCCTTGATTTCATTGGCATGATCAACCCTCCATCAAGTGCTAGACACAAATGGATATTGACTGCTACAGACTACTTCACAAGATGGGTAGAGGTTTTTACTTTGAAGGAAGAAAATAAAAATGCCATCTTGGAGTTTTATGATAGCATTATAATAAGGCTTAGAGATCCTCATGTCATCATCTCAGATAATGTACTTGATTTCATAAGTGTTAAATTTTTTGATTAGGAAGCAAAGAGTGGAGTTCATTTGAGTACCTCATCTAATTACTACCCTCAAGGTAATGGATTGGCTGAGTCTACCAATAAGAACCTCATCAAGATCATCAATAGGATGTTGAAAACCAATCAAAGAGCATGTCATAACAAGCTGAAGATAACCTTATTGGTAGATAGAATCACTCCCAAGAATTCAATTGATAATTCTCCCTTTGTACTTATCTATGGGAGAGAAGCTAGGTTGTCCATATCATATGAGCTCCCTACCTTGGACATTAAACAATAACTGGAATTACTTGAAAACACTCCCATGGAGGTTAGATTGATAGAATTAATGTAGCTTCAAGAGGAAAGAGATGATGCACACAAAGCTTTGAGACACCATCAAGTTCTCATGAAGAAATCCTTTGACAAAAGGGCAAGAGCAAGAGTGTTCAAATAAGGTGACTTGGTCTTGAAATGGGATGAAGATAGAGTAAAATCAGGCAAACATACAAAGCTTCATAATTTATGAAGTGGTCCTTACATCATACACAAGTGTAAATAAAGAAAATCCTTTTAGTTATCCAAAATGGATGGAGAATAGCTACCTATTATAATGAATGGAATCCATTTAAAGCCTTGATTTTGACCCTTACTAGCCATGTCTTGTATATACCTTGTTTTGGCATGTTTCCTTTATTATATATGTTTTTCCTAAGTGATTTAGAGCATAGTGTTTCCATTTCAAGTGTTTTCTTTCCTTTTGTTAGTTGGGTGTGTATGTCTCTCCATCTTATATTTTCCATGGCTTGTTATTTCAACTCGTGTTTGCCTTGTGTGACTCCATGGCCAATGGAAGGATTTAAGAAATTGGGCTTATGACATAATAGGCATGTCTCCCCTAGAAATCACTAGAATGTTGACCATTTTTTACATGACCAGTTTGTGTTTTCCATTTGGATCTTTTTGTTTCTTCCTTGCTTGTTTTTTGTGTTTTTTCTCTTTCTTTGTTACTTGTCTTTTCCCTTCAACCTCTCCTAGTTTAGACTCTTCTCCTTTATTCTTTATTTTTTCCCTTTTCCTTGTTTGCCTTAGCCTGTTAGGGTTTGTTTTGCCCTGAAGTTCCCTTTGAAACCTTTTTGAAGGGCCTTTATTGTCTTGCCTTTCCCCGAAGTGTCCCTTAAAACTTTTTCGAAGTGCACTATTCTTCCAAGTGACCCTTCAAAAAAGTTTTGAAGGGCACTTTTCTTCCCAAGTGTCACTTCAAAAATGTTTTAAAGGGCACTTTGTTGACCAAGTGACCCTTTGAAAAAGTTCTGAAGGGAATTTTTAGCCCAAATGTCCCTTTAAAAAAGTTCCAAATGTTACTTTGTTATCCAAGTGACCCTTTGAAAAAGTTTTTAAGTGTACTTTTTAGCCCAAGTGTCACTTTGGACTTTTCTAAAGGGCACTTTGTTTTTGGAAATACCCTTTAGAAAAGTTTTGAAGGGCCATTTCCTTTGGAAATGATCTTTAGAATTTTTCAAAGGGACCATGTGCCTTTCCTAAGTGTCCTTCAAAACTTTTCTAAAGGATACTTTCCCAAGTGTCCTTCAGGAAAATTTCTTGAAGGAACTAGTTGTTGCCTTCTAGGAATAATTCCTTTAAACAAATTGTCTGAAGGAATTACTTTGGGAAAATTACCTAAAACATAAGCTTGACCCAAATGGATCCCCATGACATGTCGTAGGATGTCAAATTTGATATAGCCAACTATCCATTGGGATTCAAGGAGGTGACATGTCGTAGGATGCCAAATTTAGGGTGGAAAACTAGATGTTGGGATTCAAGGAGGTGACATGTCACAAGATGTCAAATTCAAGGTGGTCAACTAACAATTAGGATTCAAAGACATGATATACCATAGGATGTCAAATTTAGGGTGGCTAAGTAGCTATTAGGGTCTAACTTGGTGATGTGCTATAGGACATAAAATTCATTCCTAAATTCTTCAAATATGAATGAAAGTCACTGGGAAAATCTAAATGACTCTATAGTGCAAATCAGGTTTCCCAACATGTTTGACTTATGACTTTTGTAAGTAGAATCAATCAAAGAACTTGAAGGAGCAATCAAGGAGTAAATCCATTTCAAAATCCTGATAGGGTCTTAATTAAAGAAAAATTGGGTTTTCAAAAGAACTTTTCTTATGAATTTTATAAGTATAAGAATCAAATAACCCAAAAGATTAAGGATAGTGAAAATTAAGTTTCCCAACATGCTTGACTTATAGGTTTATAAGTAAAGCCATTCAGAAGGCTTGAATGGGTCTTTAGTGACAAGCATGGAATATTTTAAGAAGAATATAACATTATAAATAGTGATATGAGCCATTTCTTATGGATGGTCATCTCACCATTGATTTTGTAGTGATCTTAGTCATTTCAAGAGGGCAAATCAAAGAGAAGAACAAATTCCAACTGAATGAGAGAATAGTTGGAATCAATTTCACTAGGATGGTGACTACAAGCTATTTTGGAGGATTCTATTTTGGTGCCTAGGATCTCTCTCTTCTCTCCCTCTTTTTCTATAAATAGGACCCTTGGGCTCTTATTTTATCATCCACAAATAGTATGATGAAGTCCTGCTAGAATGTTTTTCCATTTTCTTGCCTTTGAGGAAATAAGCATATGTCTATTTTATTTATAACTTATAGGCATTTACCTGGGCATGAAAGAGACATAGAGTGACAAAAAGTGATGTTTTATCCTTCTATTCTCTATCTTTCATGCTTTTGAGAAAAGAGTTGTCCCAATAGGTCATGTAGAGTGCATTCTAGTTGTATGAGATTTTATACATGTGTAACCATTTTTTAGACTATACAAGTTGTTTTTTATAGTTATTTACCTTGTGTGATCTCATTCATTTTGTCTCTACATTGAAATACTTATGTTGGAATATTATATAGCTTGAGTTATAGACTATATTCTACTATATTATGCATAAGTATAGGGCATACATGTTGCTACTAATTCTTGGTGTATCACCATTTTAGATTAGTATTTTCATTTATGCAAACTTCTAAATCTTTTCACTCATACAAACTAGTTCAATAGTTTTATTGTACAAAATTATAATACAGGGAGCTATCCCTTTCAACCTAGAGGTTCATTTCCACTCATAGGCACACCCACAAGCCTAGAAATGTCCCAACATTACCCAAATCTGGAGGAGGCCTAAGCAACCTTCTTCTAGCGTACAAGATTTGGAGACAAGAATTACCTTGAAGATGAACCCATTGAGCCTCAATATCTCCCTTAGCTAAGGTGCTTCATAAGAAATTTTTTTGATATGCAAAGATAACAAAGACAAATAAGCTCTAGGGTACATAACCTATCTATGAATACAAAATACTTCTCCACAAGATAAGATCCATATCTCTAAAGAAAGTATGGACCCTTAAGATTTATTCCTCAAGTAGAATGGTTAATGAGAAGATGTTAATTTTCACTTATTCTTCTTTTCTTCTCTTCTTACAAATAGTTGGAAATGAACTTATATACATAGGTAAATCTTGCCCTTAGTCCTTTTGAATATGTTATTTATACGGGGTTGACCCAATTAACTAGTATGTTTTTAGGGGATAAATCTTTAGGTCCCAAGATTTATCAGCTAAAGGGATAACACAAATCCTAATGAAAAATACCCTAAATAGTAGAAGGTTGACCTAGTCAACCTTGTATAATAATCAGAGGCTAAAAACAATACAAGGTTGACCTAGTTGAGCTCATATAGTCAACTGGAAAAAGGGGATCAAGGCAAGAACAAGGAGGATAATGATATGACAAATATCTGGAATGGGTAAGAATGAGAAGAATAAGCTTAGAGTAAATAGTTTTAAGAGACAAGTGTGTATATGGAAAGTGGAAAAAATGACAATAATCTTACAAATAACCAATGGTCTACCCATCCCTTTCCTAATGCACCCATTAAGGCATGTACTTAGAGAAATTGAGACTCAATGGTTTCTTACAAGATACAAAGTGTTAGAAATCAATAAAAGTTTGAAAATATTATGTGTATACAACTATCACTTACCCATCATGTCACTCAAATATTGGGATCCTCATGGGCATATACAAAGACATATTTAGGGTTTTGGTATCCCATACAAACATGTTCCTTATGATCATGATTTTATAATTTTGAATGCAAAGGTTGATAATCAAGTATTATAAATAACACAAGTTAAAAGCTTGAAGGAAGATCATTTAAAGATAATTCAATAAAAACCTTCAATTTTAGTGAAGAAAATGCTCACTAGGTTTCCACCTCTTACAGGATGGAGAACATTATATTTTTGGAATAGCCATCCCCCACAATAGATAGAGGTATAAGGGGACCAATCACATGAACTTCCTTTTTTGTTAAAATCTATTAAGAAAGAGCATAAGTTGATCAAGCCTGATCCCAGGGGAACTCTAGGGGATCCCATTGATTTAGATTCCTTTAATGAGGATGAACAAGAGCACCCAACTATAGCTACATTATAAATGTCTTCAAATACCCCCAAATTATAATAATATACAATACGAGGGGTAGCTATAGAGGAATCTACGACCTCAATTCAACAAGGCTCCTCCTTAAACACAAAGACCACCATTTTTTATAGGAGGAAACCAAGGGCTTCCATATAAGAGAGTCCAATGGTGGATCATCCATAGAGCTTGTCACTAGTTCCTCAAAAACATGGGGAAGAAGAGAAATAACTTGATGGAGAAGAAGAGTTGGAAAGATCCAAGGCATTAAGCCTTATGGTTGATAAATTGAAGGAACCAATCAAAAATGATTTAATAGGTAATAATGCTCAACCTTTAGACCCTACTTCTCTATATTTTTTATGTGTTCTTATTTTTGGTTTAGTTCCAATAAATTCTATTTTGAATACTCCCAAGGTGGATGTTGTCACCTCCACCCCTGATGATTCATTGACCTTTTCTTCTCTCTTGCACATTTTTTTTCTAACTCTCAAGGTAGAAAAGGATTATATTACCACCATTGCTTCATCTTTCCCCATAGTTCCACCTCCATCCATTGTTCCTACTACTACTAGTATTCCCTCTGGGATTACCATACTTAGGACTATGAAGAAGAAAAGGGCCACCAAGAAAGTTGAAACAACCCTAAATACTTCCCAACTTAATGTTTCTTCTACAAATCACATTACCCATGCCATCCCCTAGTTTATCCCAATAAACCAGTATCATGACCTTAAATAAGGGAAAGAGGGTGAAGCAAGTCATTATGGTCCATCCACTCCACCAATATGAATGTGTGAATTGGTCCAAAATCATTTGGACCTCCCTTCCTGACACAATCTTCAAGGTAGCTAAAAATCAATAATCAATAAAAAAAATTGAGGAAGAGGCTATAAATAAAGACATACAAGAAATAGACCCTAACCAGCTAGTGATTATTCCATGGGAAATTAATCTAAGAAATAAGGCTTCCTAAATTACCAATTTAAAGATTACAGAGCTCCCGTCAATAATAACCATGTTTGATAAACCCTCTGGGAGCATTCAAGGGGTCAGAAAGAGGAAGTTAGAGGAATAAGATGGCAATGAAATGGTTCTTGAATAAAGGAAATTTTTTTATACCTTATATAAAAGGAAAAATAGATAATTGAGGTAGTCCCCTTATAATGAATATTTTAGGCCCCTAGTTAAAGCTCACAAAGATGCCATGGTAACACTACACAAAGGGATAAAAATGGAAAGCTAGGAGATGGAATCAAAAGTAGAATAAATAAGAGAATAATAATAGACATTTCACATTCTAATATGTATTGAAGTTGAATTATATGAGGCTACCTCAAAATATTATAATTCTTTAGAGGCACTAGAAGTCATGAGGGTTGAATTAACCCCTCATTTTCCCTAAATACACCAATTATTTAGTTTTTTGAAAGGGCATGAAAATAAATTTAATCTATTGATTTTTTACACAGCTAATAAGTCCTATAACCATTTAGACCTAATGACACTATTATATTCATCCAATGCCCTCAATCTTGTGGTCATTAGAACACAAGAAGTTAGAGAGTGGATAACAACAACTAGGGGATTGATGCCTAAATACCAAGAGCAAAAAACACTCATTTTGCATATTTTGAATGATTTGAAGTTGTCAAAGGTCTTATAATTAATTTTGATCATCTTATTCAAGAAGCTTCTAAAAATTTCAAGTAGAGTTTATAAGGATTAGTACTAGAAGACATTGAAGCATAATTGAGTTTTGAAAGGAAAAATGTAACTAAAATTGAATTTTTCAAAATAAAATTTTAGAATCAAAGTAAGAAAATTCAAAGTTATTAGGGAAAGTTAACATGGTGCATAGACCCTCACTATTAAACTTGTATATTATATGACAGAAATATGATATAGCACACAAATATTTTCTTGAGTTAAAAACAAAGAAGTAGACAAAAGTTGTTACATATTGTTCAACACTGACATCTGAAATCACCACTCCCACTAAAGTCAAGGCATCCATATAGACGTCCACTCAACCTTAAGGTCCAATTTTATGTATGTACATTCAAATAATAGTGTCAATTTTGTACTTATAGTTATCTTATGATTCAAACATATTGTAAAATTTACCATTTTATTTCTATAAACATGCACACATTACATGCTAGTGTAAAGGCTGACTTTAATTCTTGATGAATGTAAGTTAGCTATATATATATATATATATATATATATATATATATATATATATATATATTATAATACTAAACTTAGAATTAAAGTTATAACTACACCATATAAATAAATTTTGCATGTACTTGGATGATGAGGCAACACCTTCCCCAAGTCTATTTAATCATATGTAACCCACATTTGTAAAGGGTCAGAGAATTTCAATATATAGGAGCAAAATCAATATTTGATTGTTAGCTTATGTGTTTGTGTATTTTATTTACAATCTTTATGTAAATAGGCTTATCTTATTTTAGTTGAATGATTCAATAATTCTTAGTGTGTAAAATATATGAGGAAATATTTCTTATTATGATTGATATGCTAGTTTTAGATGTGTAATAACTATTGAATGATTATCAATTAAATTTATTATAGGCAAAAAATCTGATTATTTCATTATTATAAATTTGTAGAGGTGATTTCACCAATATTTTTTTAGTGTATTTGAAATAGATATCTTAGATACCTCCCTATTTTGAGTCATAATCTTGTGAGTAAGAATTTGAAACAACTACTTTAAAATGAGAAACCTTTGACTGAGGCTATTGAGTTTCCTATATCAAAATTATCCTATCATTATTGACCATGTATAAATATGTGCATTCAATATATGCTAGCAACAAACATTGGTTTTTAAAGCACTTGTCTACTTAGAAACTAGCCTGAGAGGTGATTCTTAAATCCATAAAATCTCTCTTTCTTTCATTACCCTTCCCTCATTTTTGAGTTTATTTTGAGACCTTCCCACTCTAGATTAGCAACCATCTAGCCACAAACTCATTTAAATTTTAATTTCTTATAAAAACCACCCCTACATTCATAACCCTCATTAACAACTTGTGTTCCCTACCTACTACTCCATCACATGGTTGTTAAAATTGCATACCTATAACTCATGCCCTAGAGTGAATTTCACCTTCGTTTAGATCTTAAAATATTAGTGACTACCTTGTTATGATCTCATGTGCATAAAAACCACATCCACAGAGCCTACATGCTATGTATTCATGGGTTATATTTAGTATTCCCAAAGTAGTCTTAAAAGCCTTTACATGTTATTTATAAATCTTAGCTCTTGATAAAAAAAATAAGGTAATTTTCAAGGTTTTTTGGAAGATCATGCATGTCTCAAGAGATGGTAAAAACATAACTAGTTAGCCAAGTTTAGGCCATTGGGTATAGAAGAAGATGAGGTCATTTTTTTAGAGAGTATGATTGAGCCTAGTGTCCTCTTATGACACCTTTATCTAACCTAACTTTTCTATGGATTTACAAATATGGGTATAAAAAGTTAGTGTGTAAGGTGAGCCTTGTTTATATTTTGAGTATATCCATTTCAACTTAAATGATCCTTTTCTATATAAATAGAGGATCAAGCTCTCTTTATAGTGCCAAATAAATTACTATAGATGTGGATTTTATAAACACTAGAGAACCTTGAAAATTAGTCTCTAACATTTTAAGATCAGTGAAGAGAGATTCATTCCAAGGCATGAGTTTTAAGGTATTGGGTTTTTTAAACAACCTATTGGTGGAATAACAATGAATGAATCAGTTATTTACCTTAGATGGTTTAGATATGATATGAATATATATCTATTTGTGATGGATGAATTGATGATATATCTAACATAAGGTGGGTAGGATTAAAATAAACTAAAAAAACAAGGAAAGGTAGGGTAGGAAATAAGGTATGTGGATCAAACAAGATGAAACCTTTCTAAGATATCTCCTAAACTAAGGGTTAGACAAGTAGTTAGGAACCAATTTTTGCTTCAAGACACTATAAGCATATACACAATAAAACATAGTTAAGACTCTAAAGGAATTGTTATCACCCAAAGTTTCACCATAAAGAGGGATAATCCAACCTCTTAAAATTTGGAATAACATTGAAAAACCTCATTTATTGTGGATGATAATTCTTAGAGGCAAATATCTAGATTATGGGGTAGCTCCCATGTACAACACCTAAAAATAACCATTAACCTAATTGATTTGAAGGAAAAGGGATATAATGAGATTAAACACTAATATAATGGAGGTGATTCACCATGATAAACTCCAAAACATACTTGAATATGTACTATGGAATAATAACTAAAATTTTGATCTCAAGACCGAAGGTTTTCCAAACCCAACGGTTTAATATGAAAGTAGAATGCAAAGTATCCTTCAAGGTAGATGATTAATAGGTATGATAATTGTAGACACTGAAATCGTGTCTACTCACTTGGTCATCCTCCTCATCCTCTCCCCCCTTGGTCCCCTTTGTCCCATTTCACTTAACCATTCCTAACCCCCTACACACTTATTAATTTAAAATAATTAGCTATTTTAAATTAATAAAATCCCTTCTCTCTCTCCCTTTGCCACCTCTCCTTGCCACCTCACCACCCTAGGATGCCCTTTCTTGGATTCCCTTCCTCAACCCATGCTAAGACTTAAATGCCTAGACCCCCATTCCAACTTCTCCCCATTAACCTCTCATCCATTTTAATCACCTTCGACCGTTTCTTCCCCTGACCCGCTGACCCGGTAGTTGGGAAAATGGATAAAAGGCTATTTTTAGCCTTTTTCCTGCCTTCCAGCCACCGACATCAGTCAATTGTCAACCAACATCAGTGATATTGCTAGCTTTAGTTGCTTTCATAACTGCGTTCTTGACCCGAATGTAGGATCGTCTCTCTCATCTAGTTTTCCAATCTTTGCATCTGCTCTTTCAATCCGCCTTTCGACCTTCAACAATCAATGAATCTTCTAGTCTTCAATCCACTAGACCTCTCAATCTCTCTCTCATAGGGCTTCTGCACCATCCACAACAACAACAGGGACTCTGCATCACTCTTCTCCACCAGCAATAGGGCCTTCACACCAGAAGCACCAGCAATAGGTACAACCAATCTGCAACATTCCTTCTCTAATAGGTATGAGGTAAGTATTTGCTACTATTTTCATTTTAGTATTCTCTTTTTTAATCTATCTATTATTTAGCCAGACCAAACTTGCCTCCCTCCTGGAAAGGCTGAGAGGCCTTCCCATATCTTACCACCTCTATACCCTTTTTCAGAACATACACTCTGTCCATTATCCCTATAACAAGGCCCAAACTCCTTCTCAGACCCGTCTACAGCCCTAAAACCCATCCAGCCCTGACCAAACCTCATCCACAGACTACTGCCCTGATCGACGCCAACCACAGAGACCACTACCTTCATTGACATCGGTAGACTTTACAAATGAATGTCGGCAGACCAACCGACGTTAGCGATTGTGACCAGGCTGACAACAGCATTCAGGTAAGCATTTGCTTCCATTTTTGTTTCAATCTTTAATCATTTCAGTCTTTTATCATTCTGCCTTTTATCAAACATTATTTTTATCAATCAATGGGTTGACATCCCTCAAGCTTTTGCTTTTGGGATCAAGCTTTTGCTTGGCAGCCCACCATCTCCTCATCTAACGCCTTTTCTTGTTCAAGTCTCTTTCTTCTACAGGTGTCATCCTCCACAATCAAAGAGGATTTCTCATGTCATCTGAATATTCGATGCATAAGACTACATCCAGGTACATACAAGCCTTAGACCATCTCTCTTAGTTTCTCATTTCCTCTTTTGAATGTGAAAGCAAAATTGCATAGAAACATTCTGGCACGCCCGGTGGGACCCTAGGGTCTTCCTTGGGTTCTTTTCTTTCTTTTTATATAGGGTACATTAGGTTTCTCCTTTTCACCTCTTTCTTCTCTCTCTTCCAAAAGACATCATAAGCAAGATTAAAAAGAACTCTTCTTTCTTTTCTTGCATCATAGACTAGTCAAAAGTCATACTCTTCAACCCTTTCTCCATTTGTCTTCATACAAACTAACATTTTGACTTGGGCTTAAAACACATTGCATTTCATTTCTACTTGCTTGCATTTCTTAGCCCAAATCTAGTAATTAACAACCGCATCATGAATTAATCATAGATCACTTTATGTTACACAACCAAATCACTTGCACAAATCAAACATCAAAACTTACCTGAGACAAGGCCCGACTGGGATTTCATCACCCAATGGATACCTTACCCGTCCCAACAATCCCACTTGGATTTCACCACCAAGGGGAAAGCCCACTCTGTTCTCTGGCAGAGGATAATCTCTAGGTAAAGTATATTTTGGCTAAGTGAGACCAGCTTATCACTAGACTCGTGAAGTGAGGGGAGCTTGGTCCTTAGCACTAGGCCATGTACGGAACCTAACCCAAACTCTTGAGCACCTAAACAAACCTGAAACCATCCATAGACTACCTCTTCTAGGACCCTTCTAATAGCCAACCTTCCAAACATCACTTTAAGGCATAAGCCACAGGATTCTAAAAGTTGATTCTTAGGATTTAACGCTTAGGGTCTACCTGCCTCCATCTGTTTTTCTATTCTTATCTACTTGTTTGAGCTAGTGAGGATGTTCTTCTTCCTTTTTTCCAAAAACTCTCAATTTTTTTGAGTTTTTAGAAACCACAGTCACCGGCATTAGTTTTACCATCAACGTCGGCAACCTTCCCTCATCGGCATTGGTTATCTGACTGACATCGACCATCTGTTCTTACCGACATCAGTTTTTCAACCGACACCGGTCTCTATCACAGTCCTTTTTTTCAAAACAACAGCCTAAAACCTACCCCTTTTTCTACCAAAAACCACATTCTAAATTTTTAAAATTGAAAAACACAGTTTCTAAAACCTGACCCCTTCTTGCCTTGAATGGTTTTGACATGCAGTCAAACCAAGGCTCTTCTTGACCACGTGAAACATCAACCACTTCTGCCTTCCCCATCCATAACCAGTCCTATAATGGAGTTCCACTCGGAGACTGAAAGAACTCCTACTCGACCGACCCTGACTCAGACCCCCATTATCCCTGAAGGGGACCAAGATTTTGAAAGATTCTTGGACCTTAATGTCAAAGCCCTCTAAAAATATCTCACAAGAAACCAAATGCGAGACCTTTTGGGTAAAGCGGTGATGACATCAACACCATCTGCTACCCAGCCTTTTGCCTCAACCATTAACCCAACCATGGCCAATACGCAAAGTTTGGCCTCCCTCTCTATTTTTTAACCAACCTTCATCGGGGTTTCATTACCCCCTCAACCACCTGTAATTCAACCAAGTTCTACATCATACCTGAACTTGATTGTCTCGACCCCACACACTCTTGCACCCATAAATGTAGGAGTGTCTACCTCCCCTTTTTCCCATGCCACCACGTAACCATCTTTGGCAGTACCTAGTCAACTTATGCCTTCTACTTTCATGACGCAACCACCCTTAGCCTCCACTTCTGTCCCAACAACTAGTTATCAATATGTTGTGCCCCTACAAGCACAATCGACTACGTCGTATGCCCCTTCTAGCACCTTTCAAGTGCCCTACAACTTGGGGGGTGCTCCACCCACCAATCCATCACTTGACATAATCAAAATGCTGATGGATAAAATGTCTAGTCTTGAAGCTTCTATTTTTGGTTCATGTAACGCCCTCTCATATGAGCAAATTTGCAATGAACCCATCCATCCCTCCATCCCTATTCGACCATATCCCAACTAGCAGGAGCTTCCTAAATTTTCTCATTTCTAGAGTAAGGAAGACCCGCAACATACCTACGAGCATTTAGACATGCTTGTTATCTCATAGACCATGATGATGTGTTACTTTTACACACGTTCCCCATGTCACTTTCTGGACCCACCCTTGACTGGTATAGCTCTCTTACCAGACATTCTATCTTCTCATTCACTCAACTCACCCAATTATTTCTCAACCATTTTTCTATTAATATCACTAAACAAGTCTCAATCACAGACCTTTACTCCATCAGGCAATTTGATGACGAATCAATAGTGAATTTTGTCGCCCATTAGAGAGGCTTGATTAACCAGCTCTCCTTCTCCTTACCTGAACCTGAGCTCATCGAGCTCTTTTCTCGAGCATGTGCTAGGCACATCTCTTCTACCTTGTGGGTCCAGACATTCTACACTTTCGATGAAGCTTTCACCATGGCCTGAAAGCTTGAACTCTATGCCATTGAAGAAGATAAGGTCAAATTGCGTAATACTAATGCAAGAACCAATGACCCTTCTTCTTCCAAACCTTCTTCTTCTGCCAACTCCAAGTCCAAAGGAATGGCCAACACTGTGGTCATTAGATCACCATCCTCGACAACAACTGACCAATCTCAACCTTCAACATCTCAAAGCATCACCAAACAATTCCAACAATGGTACATCCAGCGTTCATACACTCCACTTGGAGAATCATATGCTTCTATTTTGGAAAAACTTGTCAACCAGGGGGTCTTCAATCTCCCTCCAATCTGACCACCTCAATTCGACTCCTCAAAAGCCCTCCTTACATGGTATAGGGAGGCCAACTTTTGTCACTTTCATCACATCCACAGCCATGACATTAACAACTACTAAACCTTCAAAAACATCATCCAAGACATGATCGACAAGGGAGATCTTGTTTTGGATAACCCAAACACCCCACCCATCCAACACATTGATATCTTCAAACAACCTTTTCCTAACCATCCTCCTACCCAAAACAATGTCTAGACCATGGCCAATAGCTCCCATGAGCATGACATACACACGGTCAACATGGTCTCGCCTCTTGTCCTTGACCAACTTCCTTCATAGGTGGATATCCTTCTTCCCCTATTCTTCCTTCACAGGTGGAAGACCCTTCTTCCCCTATTTTTCCTTCATAGGATGAACAACTTCCTTCTCCTATTTGTCTTCCATCCACCTCTCTTATATTGGGGGATGCCTTGACCATACCAATGCCATTAAGCCCACCTTCATCCTTCCTCCTACCAATGGAGGACCCTACCTTGCCTACTCCTCAACTACAAGTAAAAGGCATGATCATACCTGCCTTCTACCCTCTTGAGGAGCCGCATTCTCCTATTTCTTCTCCACCAAGAGAAGAACCAATTTCTTCACCCATTTTGATCGAGGAAGACCCAGTCACGGTTTCCTCTTGCCTTTTTTTTCCTGAGATTGCTATATCTCACTCACCTCTATCCACATCCAAACCCAAACCTGTATCTAACCTCACCTCGCACAATGGTGGCCCTCAATCCAAACCAAAGAAGGCCACTAAACCACACTGGAGGACTCCTCCCCCACCTTCATCATTACCTTCAATTTTGGGCCTGCATCTATCCACTTTAATAGGAGTGCTTCCTACTCCCATACTTCACAAAGGCAAGTCATCTCCATTATCCCCTCAACCCATAAGACATATATTTCCTCCCAAACATCCAACACTTATCATCACCAAAGTGCCATCTACACATGCGGCTACACCACCCATGAAAATGATGGTATGACCAGCACCTCTTACACCTCTCAAACCAAAGTCATCAACCCCCACTGCAACAAGACACATAGACCCATTAACAAGTTCTTATGCCTTGTTGTTACGGCAATTGTTGCAATCTTGTTGCATCAATCTCCTACCTCTTAGACCATATCAATCCCTCAGACCAAAATTGCCCTATTTTGATGACACTCAGATTTGTGCGTATCATCACACACTTGGGCACGACACTGAGCATTGTTGTTCCCTTAAGGTTGTCATTCACCAATGCTTGGAGAATGACACCCTTCTTCCTATCAACAAACCTTCGACACCACCCCACACATCAATTCTCAGATCAAGACCATCTTGGTTTGACAACTCTAAATTTTTCCACTATCACCACACTCTGGGACATGACACTGAGCATTGTTGCACTCTTAAAATTATCATTCATCAACACCAAAAAGAGGATACCCTTCTCATCAAGGATCCTCTTGACCCCTTCGCCAAATCATCAACACCGACCCATGCTTCTCAAACCTCATCACCTAAATCGGGATCTCCACGCCAGCCTATGGTCCCTTTGCCACCTTTACCCCCCTTATTCAACATCAACATAGTCAATCTAACCACCAAGCCTCAACTGACCTTGACCAATTTGGCAAACATTCTCCCTAGCCACTGGGGAAATTCAACATTCATCCAAGCCTCGACCATACCTCGACCAAACATTCAACCTATCTTCAACCAAACATTCAACCCAAATCTCAACCAATCATTAACCAAATATCAATTATTGACCCAATCTCGACAAAGCCTCGACCAAACATTCAACCAAACCATTGACCAATCATCGACCAAATATCCTTCGACCTGACCCTTGACGAAACATTCAACCAATCTCGACAAATTAGTGACCATATCAACCATCCTTCATTGACCATCATGTGACGAATCAAGAAAGAGGCAAATGGGGCAAATTTGCTCCTAATTGACTCAGACCTTATCATAATGCACAAGCATGGCCCAAGGACCTATCAGAACCTGAGCTCCTTTTATACCTTACATCTGTGACCATTCTACTATTAGTCAAGTAATAAATCACTTGACATTTTCTTTGAGCTCATCCCTTGAGCAACCCCCTATTATTGTCATTCCTATTCCTTTCAACCATGTTTCCCAACATTTGTCAACCCTTTTTGTCAAGCATGAATGATTTTAAAAGGGAATCCTTAAACCTCTAGAGGCTCATCCATGGCTAAAAACTTCAGTCAACAAAACATGTCAAAAAATGGGATACCTATCATATCAAAGGTCATAAACTCTAATGTAGACTGCTCCCTCGAAAGACAGCTACATAGTTGTTGTATTTACTAGACTACTCCCTTGAAGGACAGCTAGGCCAAGACATATCAAAAGCATATAAAGTAAAATATAGACCACTCCATCGAAGGATGGCTATGACTAAATCTTGTTATAGATAGCACTTTTTTAGAAGCTTCTCGCATCGATCAGCTTCAAAAATGACCACCAAGCAAAACAACATCCCTACGTGGGCTTCCCGCATCAATCAGTCCACCCAAAAAAATGACTGACAAGCTATCAAGCCATGGACATGCCTATAGTCATTCTCAGGTCACCTATAAAAGGGGCAAGGTTCTTCCTACCACAAAAGGGTTACCCCATCCTCTCATATCACATATCCAATCTATCACCCCAACATACTCAAGGGATTTTGAGCTCACTTAATGTCAAGTGATTCGATTACTTCTCTAGCATCAACCACTGGTTAACGATGTAATGCATGAATGGGGCTCTTGGTTCTAACAACCCCTATCTATTCTCTCATTTTGGTCCTTGTCAATGAAAGATCAATTCACCTTTCACTTATCTTTCACACTTTGGTCACATTTAACCAAACCTTTTTCTACAAAACCAAGCCAACCCAAACAATTTTAGACCAACATCATGACATCATGACATCATACATCATCCTAGTCCATTTCACATAGTTTTTATGGACACCAATACACATGGAAACCATCAACCAGACACAATTTATGTTAAGCATAAACCATT
The DNA here is from genome assembly GCA_037957365.1 of Torreya grandis. NCBI lineage: Eukaryota > Viridiplantae > Streptophyta > Pinopsida > Cupressales > Taxaceae > Torreya > Torreya grandis. The sequence goes on from JARHVA010004463.1 coordinate 421,284, forward strand.
ACTTGCTAAAACATAAATGGACCTCAATTCATTTTTAGCATACATCCATCATCAATATGGAAAATTACTAGGGATGAAAGACCCCTTGACCAATGTTACAGAATACACCATTTGGAAAAGGCTGTAACATCATCTTTTCCTCATCATTTCAACACATGACCACACCAACCTATCGACCAATTTTGACTCTTCATCTGAACTACATTGGTCTGAGGCCCTAAGACTGGGGCTATGTAGGTAGCACTTAGATGACACAACTATTTCCTGGGGTTAGCTCGACCACCCTCATTTGTTTGTCTACTTGATGGACAAACTATCTTACCTTTGACCATGACTTGACCTCGAACCAAAACAATCAACCACTTCGACCCTATTCCTCCCTTTGAGGGAGAACTACATTGGCCTGAGGCCCTTCACACAAGGGCTATGTAGGTAGCACTCAGTCTTTTGAGGTTAGCTCGGCCACATTCTTTCATCCATCCATTCATTCAACCAGCTATCTATCTCAACCTGCCTCAACCATCAACATTGGAGATCATGCCTATCTCCTCTGACTTTGACCACTTCTGAGATAACTCTATCTTGGTTTTGATTGCATGTATGCTACTTCACGAATGGTTAGTAAAATTATGTGCAGACTATTTTGACCTTCACAAGTATAGGATCGCAAGCCGGTTGATCCCCACTACTTGTGACATTTTCATTTTTCTAGGAGCACTTCCTGAGCCTGGGATACCTGAAACATGATGACCCATTGGAGCTATAGCTTAGATTAAATAACCCGATCAACTATGACCAAATGTTAGGGCCTGGTTATTTCAATTTTGGCACTCCTTAACCCTTGACCTGTGACAATTTGACCTAACCATCTCGTGAAGTGGTATACACACAATCACGACTTTTGCAGTGTTTACACTCCATCTTCACCATTTTTCATCCACTATCTATCAAATTGGTACCTGATTTCAAGGTTCCTTCCCTCAACTCCTGCTTTGAGGGGGAATACCTGATCCCACATCGGGGAAACCAACCCCTCCTATTTTTGTCTTGTAGTTCACTTGAACAACCAACAGGACAAAATCAACCTTATCCCATACCTGGGGCAATCAACTCCTATTTTTGTCTTGCAGTTTGTCAGAACAACCAACAAGACAAAAAGGGGCAAATGTAGACACCAAAATCGTGTCTAGTCACTTGGTCATCCTCCTCATCCTCTCCCCCCTTGGTCCCCTTCATCCCATTTCACTTAACCATTCCTAACCCCCTAAACACTTATTACTTTAAAATAATTAGCTACTTTAAATTAATAAAATTCCTTCTCTCTCTCCCCTTGCCACCTCTCCTTGCCACCTCACCACCTAAGGATGCCCTTCCTTGGATTCCCTTCCTCAACCCATGCTAAGACTTAAATGCCTAGACCCCCATTCCAACTTCTCCCCATTAACCTCTCTTCCATTTTAATCACCTTCGACCATTTCTTCCCCCGACCCGCTGACTTGACAGTTGGGAAAATGGATAAAAGGCTATTTTTAGCCTTTTTCCTACCTTCTAACCACTGACGTCAGTCAACTATCGACTGATGTTAGTGATATTGCTAGCATCAGTTGCTTTCATAATTGTGTTCTTGACCTGAATGTAAGATCCTCTCTCGCATCTGATTTTCCAATCTTGGCATCTGCTCTTTCAATCCGCCTTTCAACCTTCAATAATCAATGAATCTTCTAGTCTTTAATCCACCAGACCTCTCACTCTCTCTCTCATAGGGCTTTTTCACCAACCACAGCAACAACAGGGACTCTGCATCACTCTTCTCCACCAGCAACAGGGCCTTCACACTAGTAGCACCACCAATAGGTACAACCAGTCAGCAACATTCCTTCTCCAATAGGTATGAGGTAAGTATTTGCTACTATTTTCATTTTAGTATTCTCTTTTTTAATCTATCTATTATTCAGCCAGACCAGACTTGCCTCCCTCCTAGAAAGGCTGAGAGGCCTTCCCATATTCTTACCACCTCTATCCCCCTTTTCAAAACATACACTCTGTCCATTGTCCCTGCAACAAGGCCCAAACTCCTTCTCAGACCCATCTATAGCCTTGAAACCCATCCAACCCTAACCAGACCTTGTCCACAAACTACTACCCTGACTGACATCAATCGCAGAGACCACTACCTTCACTGACGTTAATAGACTAACCGACATCGGTAGACTTTACAAACTGATGTCGGTAGACCAATCGACATCGGTGACTGTGACCAAGCTGATAGCAGCATTTAGGTAAGCATTTGCTTCCATTTCTATTTTAGTCTTTAATCATTTTAGTCTTTTATCATTCTGCCTTTTATCAGACATTATTTTTATCAATCAGTGGATTGACATCCCTCAAGCTTTTGCTTTTGGGATCAAGCTTTTCCTTGGTAGCCCACCATCTCCTCATCTAACACCTTTTCTTGTTCAAGTCTCTTTCTTCTACAGGTGTCATCCTCCACAATCAAAGAGGAGTTCTCACATCGTCTGGATATTTGGTGCACAAGACTACATCTAGGTACATACAAGCCTTAGACCATCTCTCTTAGTTTCTCATTTCCTCTTTTGAATGTGAAAGCAAAATTGCATAGAAACAATAATGTACACTAATAACCCTCTTATTCAATTTAAATCACATAAATATATCAATTACACTTCATATTACCTTCTATAAAGTAGATTACTCACACCAATTATTAACAAGATAAATGAATGTAAGGAAAGAGAATTATCACATGTCACATAATAATAGAATACTTCACAAAATTATGCAAAAATTTGAGAAAATAAACCAATTTGAATATTTATTCCAAATGAAAAATTATTATTCAATTTATCAAGGCTTCACCATACTAACTTGTGGATGTCTTACCCTGCCAAAAGAGACAGCTCATATAGAGAAATGAAGAAGAGAGAGGGGCATGGAAGAGGGCTATTTCTAGGTGTCTAAAATAGTTAAAAAATAATAGAGTTAGAGAATATTCAAAAAAAATATACAATTACATGTTTTCCTCCTATTAATTTGATTCATCTCCCAAATGGTGTATGAGTTTGGAACCCAGCTTGACACCTTGTACTTGTTCTTCAAAATTGCCTTTCTTTGCATGTGAAGAGTGAAAAATGAGTTTATTCATCATCATATCACTATTAAATACCTTCAGACCTAATATTTTACACCTATTTTACATTTTAAAACTCCCTTACTATTAAATTTCAAGGGTAATAATCAAACAACTCCTTAGGTGTCTTGAAACCCCTTGATCTACTACTCCTAGCCTTGCCCAAATGGCTCAAAACTTGACTCCTTCACCAAGAAAATATTTATCCATAAAAGGAATTTAATACCTTATTAGGCATATATAAACTCTTTTTGGTCTATGAAGTAAACCCCAAGGCTCCATCTTTCACCTTAATCTCTCATTAACCCTCAAATCCTTGTAGCCCTAAATATGTGAAAAACTCATTGTGTAAAATAATTTACAAAAAGTATTGTAAAAAATTATAATATATTCAAGTACCCAATATCCCCTTACATCTCCATTCCATTTTTCATAACCTAAAACCAAGTGTGTCTTTTTTCTTGTTTTCTTTCCCTAATTATGCCTCAATTAGGCCTCCATGCCTAAAAGATTGAGTTTCTACTCTAGACCTCTCCCATACATGTGAAATAATAAAAAAAGTGTTTGATTAAATTTTATTATCCTTTAATCATCCTCCATACCAAATTTGAGGTCTTATTGACCTATGTAAGTATGACAACCATGAAATGGTCCAAGAAATTAGCCCTTTCTCAAGCCTTTTTCAGACTGTCCTAAGAAACTAGATCTATAGGATCACTTAAAAGGTGTAATGCACAAATTTTTGGGTAAATTTATGTGTAATAAAACCCAAATCATCCTTACCAATATTTTTCAAGTTTTCAATTGTTCAAAACCCTACAAAACATGAAATTAAATACAACTCATATAGTTGTATGTACAAGTAAAGTACATGTTTATTATATTAAATGAGTCTATAATGATGTTAAGTTGGTTTAAATATCAAACCAATTCATCTCATGCAATTTTTAGTTCAACCTCTCTCATCAAGCCCTTATTAGGGGTTTAAGAGGGTTTAAACATGTTTGTGTTCTTAATGATTGTTCATAAACCTTGGGCCCTTAATTCCTAAACCAATGCCATGAATCTCAATTTCACTAACCTCCAAGACTTTCCTTAGGAGTATAAGATCCCATGGAAATATTCCATATATTTCTAAGCACAATAAGGTGCCTCTCAAGTTACAACTAGGTAGTTTGGGAGTGGTGTGCCATCTTAGCCTTTGTTCATAAAGGTTAGAAGTCTAAATCAACAACCAATTATAGAATTTTGGAATATTAAGACCTATTTACCATCCTTTAAATCCAATGTGTCCATGAATAATATTGAGGTCATACCAAGAAATATAAATACTTGTTTTAACTATGGTCATCCACCTAGAGATTTTGAGGAGGCCTCACAAGCCAAATTTGTCATTTCCTTTTCTTCCACTATCTATGGATGATCTTATATGGTTTGTATTATCATTTTTCAACTCCAAATTCCCTTAGGATTAATTTCACCTTGAATTTTCAATTATTTTTTATACAATTTTGATTACATCAATGTCTTGTTTTGAATTTTCTCAACTTCTCAAAACCCTACATTTTTAGAAGCATGCACTTTCTTCTTACACAAGTCTAATACCTAGCTATAGGTGGATATTTGGTGAGATTATTCAAAATTGAGATTATAAACCTACTCTTCTCAACTATATCATGGACATTTTTATAATGTTAAACTTCATTAAAGTCTTATTTACATTCAACTTGACCTTTTGAATACTTATTAACACTTTCCTCTATTTGATTAGACATGTATGTTTCCTTTGCTTTGTCTGTAGGTTTGAGTAGGTTATTCAATTATTAAATTAATTTATAATTAAATGAGAGTAAATTTTGGGATTTATATTGTAGCTAAAAATATATCTAGGTTCTTTCATAACACATGTGGTTGACATTCCTCAAGATAACTCAAAACCTCAAATGTCCAAGTCTGTTAGTTTACATGTAGGTGATGAACTGATTATCTTATGCATTAGGTCCTAGAAACACTCTTATTTATTGGTATTGGACCCATATAAGTGTTGATTCACTATATTTCCTTCCTAATTTATGTTTCCAAAATCAAACATTGATGTACTTTTTCAACCAATTCTCACAAAGTGTAGACCTACATGTTTGAAGGCTTGTAGGCTTGTATTCCTCATATTTTAGGCCTTTTATAGTTTAAGATTGATATTTTTGGATTTAAAAACCTTTATACACTAATTCATTACATTTATTATTATATATTTTACCTCATGTGCTTCTAATAATTCAATACAATACTTCTCTTACTCCATTCCTAAAAATAACACCAAAACACAATTTTCAAGCATAAAAACATAGATGTCATTGAGGATTGGTACGAAATGGAAAATAAAGATAAAAAATGTTGGGTGGAAAGAGAATATAGTTTAAACACTTAACCATCCCTTTTATGCACTGAAAATTATCAAACTTTCCAAAAATTCAATAATGAATTGTGACATATCTTACATTAAGGCTCTTCTTGGTACTATGGAAGCTCACACATGTGAGTCTAATGAAAACAATAATGGAATGGTTTTTAATAACTATATATACTCCTTAAAATATCCACCATGATTTATTAAGCTTCAAACAACATAAAAGTGGTGAAAAATATAAGTTTATGGAGTTTAATAACTATTTTTGATTGGATAACTTGTTAGCAATTGTTCATACAACTTAGCCCCTCAAATCCTAAAATATTTTCATGGATCTTAAGCCCATAAGGGTTAAATAATATTCCTATAATAATTTGTACTAACTCTTTCTACGTTCATGAAACAAGCATAAGTTTCTGACCTTCTTGGTCTTGTGAAGAGTTAGACTAAACATCTAACTACATGTCTACATTTATTAACCTCCAAACACCTATGTAAGCTCATTTTTAATGTGGAGAAGTTGAAAGGATAATTCCATACACATTTTACCTAAAGATGGATATTCTTGGTCGTACAAGTCTTAGTAACCCAATTTGTACCCTATTTAAGGATAACATTCAATTCTTCCTCAAACTTAGACTAACATGGGAATGGCCTAAAGGTTGTGGGTGACCTTATAACTAGACCAAACCTATATATTATAGGGATAGATCCCCTGATACATCACTTATGGATAAATTTACTAAAACCTACTATTGTTGGGGTGAAAAGGGATATAAAGTACAAAAAATAAACCTACACTAAGGGATGGTGATGCACCATTGTTTCTTATCCACTTAATATAGACTGCAACTAACACTAGTAAGAAATGAAAATAAATAAATTTTATAACTCCAAGAGACTCCTATGCAAAAGTGTTTCACATAAAGGTTTCATTATGTGATCAAAGTAAGAGGGTAATGATTTAAGGTCTGATTCAAGGCACTAACTAGTCAATATCTCCACTCCAAGGTCATACACTTAACATTCAAACAATATATATGACCTACATAAGATGATAAACTAGTAACTAGGTGAGATTAAGACCTAACAAGGGAGAAAACACTACCACATGTGAAAATAAAACTAATAAAAACACATTAAACCTATATCAATAAGTCTAAAAATAGTTCTTTCCATTATCTTAAAAGGTTACAAAGTTCAATCTTGGTAGACTTTCCTCATGCCCAAGAGAGGGATTTATTATCCATAGTTTTTCATGGTGTAAATGCTCACCATGTGCCTTTCATATCCCAATAATGTATTTTTGAGACTTGATATGGACTGTCTTGAAACATGGCTGGGTTAATCAGGAACATCATGAGATTACCATAACTAATTAGGTTGATAAGCATGCTATTAAGGAGGTGAATAAGTTTCACAAGGAGGGCTAGAGTAGTGTCCTTGGTATTGAAAAGGATCATAGGCCTAATAAACACTCTCATATTGTTTATCAAGGTGAATGTAGTGTTAGTAGAGGTCATCATAGGATTTAAGGGATCATGATGGAATGGAGATGGATCATAGGGCTATTGATAAGGATGTGAATGATAGGAATCTACCCTATATATAACCCTAGCTTGTCATAAGACACATGAAAATAAATATATCTATGAAAAATAAATTCTCATACCTTTGAAATGATGACCAATATGAGTGCTTGAAGCTACTTGTGAAGACCAAGATACTGATGTGAATGCTTCAAAATTTGAATCTATCCCACTGGGCATGCTAGAACTGTTAGTAACCTAAGTTTCACCCTATTAAAGGATAGTTTTCAATTCTTCCTCAAACTTGGACTAACATGTAAATGGCCTAAAGGGTGTGGGTGACCTTATAAGTATACCATACCTCTATATTATGGAGTTAGCTCCCTTGGTACAACACTTATGGCTCAATTTACTAAAACCTACTAATGTTAGGGTGAAATGAGATAAAAACTATAGAAAATAAACCTACACTAAGGGATGGTGATGCACTAATATTGATTATCCACTTAATTTGGACTTTAAATAACACTAGTAAGCAATATAAATGGCTGAATTTAATAGCTCCAAGGGACTATTATACAAAAGTGTTTCACATAAATGTTTCACTAAGAAATAAAAGTAAGAGGGTAATGATTTAAGGCCTAACTCAAGGCACTAACAAGTGAATATCTCCACTTCGAGATCAAAAACTTAACATTCAAACACTATATATGACCTGCATAAGATTATACTAGTAACTAGGTAAGATTAAGACCTGTTAAGAGAGAAAACACTACCACATGTATAAATCAAACTAACAAAAACAAATAAAACCTAAATTAATGAGTCTATAAATATTTCCTTGCATTATCTTTAGAGGTTACAAATTTCAACCTTGATAGAGTTTATTCATGCCTAAGAGAGGGATTACAAAAAAAAGGCCTTTAATCCTGAATATATAGTAGAATAAGAATGGAGAGATGGAAACAAGAGCCCCAAAACTAGGAAATGTGACCTTGATTTAATCCTTCTCCTCGATGCTTCATAGTATATCTGATTAATCTTTCATTCACAATTTGAAAATGGCATAGAGGTTCATGTGAGACATATTTGGGAAATTGAGTGAGTTTTAATCATTCATTAGCCCTAATTGGTGGAGTTTGACCAATAATAATTCCTAAATCCTTGCTTTAAAACCCTATACACTAGGTCATGTGTCTTTATTACAAAATTGGTCCTTCCCCTTGGAAATGGGACTTTAAGTCCCCATTTGTTCTTCATTATCAACTTATTATAGGACATTGATAAGGTCCTTTCATGATCCATGGGCTATTAAAAGCCTTCAAGTGAAAGTTTGACTCCTTCAACCGATCTAGGGATTGGCAAAAAAGAAAGCATTTTTGGAGTCTTTAGACCTTTTCAAACCTTGAAACTTTTTTCAAACTACCTCATGACTTATTCTCTCTTCATCTCCTTATATATTACACTCTACCAACTTTAGAAATAAGTAACAATCTCATTATGGATATTTTAGTAGTTATTAAAGGTATATCTTGTCAGGGGATCTATAGCTCTACCAATTAGAGCATAATTGATTACTATCTTATATGCAATTAAACACGAAATTATACCAGAATGATAAAGTAGCTAGAAACATGAGACAACAAAGAATTTGATAGACAATACACACTCTTTGTATTAGATATTACTAGAAGAAAATACAATAAGGAAGATGCCACTTCTTCCTCCACCTCAAAGGCTTGCCACACCTCAAGACCTTCTTCCCTCTCTCTCTTGCTCAACACAACAACTCTAAAGCCTGAGTTGCTATCCCTCCTTGAATGCTTCAGCTGATCTCCTTGACCTTACACCTGTAGATCTCCTTGACCTTGCTTGCTTCAATGATTTTACTTGCCTTAGAATTAATTACAATACATGCCTCATGGGTCTATAAATAAGATCCCATGCTTACAAAAAATAGAAGTCTAACTACTAAAACTAGACACACAACTCATGACTTAAATTAGCCCCTTAGCATGCAAACACTCGGTTCAACTAACTGCCTATTCGTCAACAGGAGTTCCGAAAATACACAGGTGACCGACGCCGGTCCCTGCTGGTCTGGTGCTACCAACATCGGTCGACTTCCTGTCGTTGCCGGTCTCCTTCTCCACTGCACTTGACCAACGTCGGTCATACTACCGATGCCGGTGGCTCTGGTTCTTCAGCATCCTTCCTTCTAGTGTCTGCAAACAGTTGAAGCTTTTAGCTCCACACCACAACAATCTCCCACTTGGAGATAAATAGCTGCAACTTGTACCTGTACCTGTACACCATCTATTTTGTTCCTTAGGCTCTGTATCCCTCTTTAATGTCACTCTTGAAGACCAACCACCACATAAACTTGTGATGCAATACCTGTATCTTATGCCATAAGAATTTTGCTGCTCCCAAATTCTCCATGACATACTTCTAAACCAACTCTACCCTTAGCTCAGAAAACTCCCTGTATATGAAACCCTGCAACAAGTAACACAATACAGTAACAGGATAATGTAGCTAATATTATCCAACCTGGTAAAGATAAAATACAATGGTCAAACCTCCATTGTTTTGAAGCATAATCAAGACCATATACGATAGCCTTCTATCTCATGTGTCCATCCACTCTCTTCTCTAAAATGGGAATCCATCCCTCTATCCAGTGCTTTCTTCCAGCTAACAACACTACCAACAAATACCTGTTTGGTTCTCCAAGGACTCACACTCCTCATCCATGCCAAGCTCCCACTGTTTCTGGATTCTACCTGCATTGCTTCTTCCATCTTCCTAGTTCATGACTATCAGTAAGCAATATAAAGAAGGTGAACAACAAATATGAGGTTCACATACCTTTCCTAACCTCCACATGGGTGTTTGAGACCTATTAATTCACCCAACATCCATACTAGTGACCAATCTATGCCATCTCCCAGTCTGCTCCCGACCGATGTCAGTTCCCTGCACTGACCCTGACTACCGACGTCATTTCCCTGGCCGATGCCGGTGTCCCTCTTGCTAACGTCGGTCCTTATGACCAACGTCAGACTTCTCTTGTCCGACCTACCGACCCTGCTGGTCTACACATGACCGATGTCGGTATCTGGATGACTGACGTCGGTGCCAAGCTATCGACATCAGTGTCTGTGTGTTCCTGTAAGTGATGAAATTTTCATTCGCAAGCTCTTCTTGGATCAAACCTCTATCCATGTTGCCTTGCTCAGACTTATTCAGCCCCTGTGACTGATCTCTATCCTTCATCTCCTCCAAAAGCACCAAGGCTTCTTTGTTCCTGTCAAAAGCATCAAATTTCCTCTTTCTACAATGAACTGTATCTATGCTTTCCAAATTTGAATGCATACCTTTTGAATCAAGAACTTCCATTCCCTTCCTGTTCTTGTGACCAAGCCTATTAGGCCACATCTTCGAATCTACACCAAAAGTGGAATCAGTAATACAAGTAGACAGATAAAGAGTATCTACTTTCTTACCTCTTGCTAGAACAAGTGCTCCCTTGGTAACCTTCCAAGAATCCGCTGTGAGGGTTATTGTGCATCCCTCATCTCCCAACCTTCCTACAAAAATCAGACTCTGCTTTAGAATTGGAACATGCATGACCTCTTTCAACACCCACGTGTTGTCAATCTGCAATCTCAACTGCACTTTCCCTTTGCCAACTATCTGACAAGGCGTACCATCCCCTAAATAAAGAACTCCAAAGTCTCCCTGTTCATACTAGTAGAACAAATCTCTATTTGGGGATGCATGAAAAGATGAACCAGAATCTAAAATCCATGATCCTACCTGACTATCCGAAGAAAGTATGAGAGCATCCTGCATCACAATATTTGCATCCTTTGCTTCTTCCATACCTGCATGTTGATTCTCTTTGTCTCTCAACCAACACTCCTTCTTTGTATGTCCTTTCTTTCCACAAAAATAGCAGGTAATACCTTTGGACTCAGATCTCCTTCCTGACCTTGATTTCCCTTGCTCAACCTTCTCCCTTTGCCTTTCCCTGCTTTCTGCACTTAGAGCATTCCCTGATGATTCACCTGTGCTTCTCCTACGTATTTCCTCATTCAAGATCACACTCACAACATCATCAACTTTTAAGATTTTAGAAGCAGATGTAGAATTACTTACTGCCATAACCATACCATCCCAACTTTCAGGCAAAGAACATAAAATCAAGAGAGCCTTTACCTCATCATCAAAAACAATATTGACTGAAGCTAGTTGGTTTACCAAACCATGGAAATCACTGACATGAGTATGTACTGATCCACCTTCCTGCATTTGCAAAGTAAATAGCTGCTTCATAAGATATACCTTATTAGAAGCCGAGGGCTTTTCGTATAGATTCGCCAAGGACTTTATCAACTCTTCCGTTGTCTTACACTGTGATAAGCTAGAAATCACAGATGATGCAAGGCTCAACCTTATGGAATCGAGAGCCTTCTGATCAAGAACATTCCATTCTTCATCCTTCATATTTGTGGGCTTGCATGCAACCCCACCCAACGGTAAGTACAAATCCTTCTGATACAGATAGTCCTCAATCTGCATCCTCTAGTGTTGATAATTCTTGTCGTTAAACTTCTCCATTCGTAGCTTACTTTCTCCTGCCATTGCTGAACTCCCACTCAATCAGAAAACCCTATGAATGACCTGTAATAAAAAAATACCCTACTTCCTGCAAACCGTAGCTCTGATACCACTTGTCAGGGGATCTGTAGCTCTACCAATTAGAGCACAATTGATTACTATCTTATATGCAATTAAACATGAAATTATACCAGAATGATAAAGTAGCTAGAAACATGAGACATCAAAGAATTTGAGAGACAATACACACTCTTTGTATTAGATATTACTAGAAGAAAATACAATAAGGAAGATGCCACTTCTTCCTCCACCTCAAAGGCTTGCCACACCTCAAGACCTTCTTCCCTGTCTCTCTTACTCAACACAACAACTCTAAAGCCTGAGTTGCTATCCCTCCTTGAATGCTTCAGCTGATCTCCTTAACCTTACACCTGTAGATCTCCTTGACCTTGCTTGCTTCAATGCTTTTACTTGCCTTAGAATTAATTACAATACATGCCTCATGGGTCTATAAATAAGATCCCATGATTACAAAAAATAGAAGTCTAACTACTAAAATTAGACACACAGCTCATGACTTAAATTAGCCCCTTAGCATGCAAACACTCAGTTCAACTAACTGACTGTTCATCAACAGCAGTTCCAAAAATACACAGGTGACCGATGCCGGTCCCTGCTAGTCTGGTGCTGTTGACGTCGGCCGACTTCCTACCGTTGCCAGTCTCCTTCTCCACTGCACTTGACTGACATCGGTCATACTACCGATGTTGGTGGCTCTAGTTCTTCAACATCCTTCCTTCTAGTGTCTGCAAATAGTTAAAGCTTTTAGCTCCACACCACAACATATCTAAGCATTGTAACACATATTATCATGTCACATGGGATACCAAAGTCCATTTCAAACATTAATAGCAACTACTCAAACTTTTTCTTCAGTCTTCTTACACACGTTTTCATTACAGCCTATAGGTGGTTGTAGGTGTTGATTATGATAATGATTGTATTTGACATATTAAAGGTCTCATGACTTGTCATTACTAACCTACTCAAGTGAGTCTCAAACCTAGGTAGAATCCCTATTGATATTAAATATATTTCCAATAATAAGTGAGTTAAAATTGTTCCTTTTTACATGATTTTCCATTTTTGGCCATTATTCTACAACTTACTCTGAATTTGACTATCCTCTTACTATTATATAGCATCAGGTACATTATGAGATTTATTTAAATTCTTTTCTTTAAGGAGAGTATGTTTCATTCTTCAAATCTATCCTAGGAGGGTGATTTAAAGATTTAGGGTGTATAAAAACACATAAAAGATTGGTACATAACTATATGACCTATAAGATGTAATAAAAACCTCATAAAATAACTCATCCTAATGTTATGACCTTGAACACAAATGACAACACCATTATCTCATGAATGACCTTGAGACTATATAAGTACTTGAAAGGACCAACCTTAATCGATGCTAAACAATGATGTATTATGACCACCTAAAGACATTACAAAGACCAATAAAATACCATAATAATTATATATAAGCTTAAATGACCTTATGAAGAAGTTTAAACCTATAAGGGTTGACCAGTTTGACTTAGGGGTCAAAATTGGTCAGCAAACTGGTGATTCACAAGGGTATCATGCCTAAAATACACATTATCCTTCCATTGGGTAATGGAGTCACCCTCTAATAATAATATGAAACTAATAACATTTTGAAGACTCAAACTCACACTAAACCACACAACAAGAAAAAATGATAGAATAAGCAATATGATTGCATATGAACACCAGATCTATGTGAGACTAATAGCAAAGACATTCACCTTGAAATATTGAGATGAAAGTTGAACACACCATAACACAAATATACATGGGAAAACCTTCAAAGAGGTAAAAAAAACCCACAAATATTATTCATATTAAGAGAAAGTAACAAGTACCTAATACAGACTTTCTTCCTTTCACTTCTTTTTTCATTACATCTTACAATATAAACTCTTTATTATATAGACAAGGTAATCTTCCCATTATAAATGAATTTTTCTAACCACAAAAGTAATGGGTCCAACCTCTCTAAAGGTCATTTAATATATTTTATTATTTATTTACACAAGGAAAAACTCGTGATAAAAAATAAAATATATTATTATTTAACCAATGTAATTTAATGTATTAAGGGTACATAAATAATACCACTTAACCATTAATTATTCCAATAAAAAAACACTATGCCAAAGGCATTTATGGAAATCACACAATAATAAACTCACTCAAAATAATGTGCTAAGCACTAATGAAAAACACACACACCTAACCTTTGTATAAAGAATCAAAATATCCTAAGTAGTAAGGCTTCAAGTGCATCTCATTGATTGGGATACTTAGCTTTTATCCAATGAGTCTTGATATATATAATTCATTATGTTCCTTGAAGCCAATGATCAAATAGGGCCCAATCCATAATGTATCAAATTTTTTGTGCTTACCAGGCTTGGCCATGTCTTCATTCCACTTTAAAATAAGATCATCTTCTTGGAATTTTCTTTCACTAGCTCTCTTATCAAGAGTTTTCTTCATATGGGCTTGGTGATAATCTAAAGAATGCATAGATTAATCTCTCTTCTCCTCTAGATCCATTGATTCTACCATCCTTACCTTTATAAGATTATTTTCTATTAGTTCTAGCTAATATGCCATCTCTAAAGTAGGAAGCTCAAGATAAATAAGCAAATTAGATTTTATACCATATACAAGTGTGTATGGTGAGTTACCCAAAGCCATATTAGTAGTGACACTATCATCCCATAAGGTTGTTTTCAACCTTATATGCCAAGTCCTTTGATTATCATCAACTATCCTCTTAATTATCTTGATCAAAATCTTATTTTTAGATTATACAAGCCCATTCTCTATTAAAAACATAATGACTGAGGGGGGGGCTGAATCAATCTCTTGAAATTTTTTATTTTCCTCCATAGCTTACATGAACCATCACATCAACATATAGATCAAATAATACATAAGCAATCAATCATACAAGCATGAAACAAGATTGTATAAGATAACACATCATATATGTGGGAAACCCTCAAGGGGAAGAAAACCTAATGATCCCTACAAATGGACTGAATTCTTATAAGTCAAAAGATCATAATTTATTAAATCACCAACTCCACATAGAGCACCAACCCCAACTAGCTAAGCACTAACCCATATAGGCTTTAATAAGCACCAACTTTCAAGGAGGCACCAACCCCCTCCATGACTTAGCACCAACTCAACCACCTACAACCTTTGATCACCTTCATAAAACCTTATTACTCACACAACATATGATAATCACCTTATTTAGTTATTCTCTCTCTTCTACCCCTCTCAAACTATCTTCTAGGCTTCTTTACTCAATTATCCCTCTTCTTGACTTAATTAGGTCATATGAACTTGATTTTCATATAAAGAACCTATATCAAATATTTATCATAGTTTATATACACTCTTTAGATGATCTACAATACCTATTTCTACTTACCAATGTGCCATTTCATTTACTTTCACTCTTTTGTTTCTCTTCCTTTCCAAAGGCCTATTACACCTTGTTCTTATACAATCCTCTAGCTCACACACCTCTTATTCAGCCATACCCATTTTAACACTTAGATTACCATTAAAAAGGTATTATAACATTTTTATTAAATTAATCAATCATTACAATAGCTTTTCCATAAATTAAAATATCAAAACCTTTTTTAGGCCTTAAGGACACCTAATTCAATTAGGCCTTCATTAGTACAAGTTACCCTTTGATCTCTTTGGAACACTTTAAAACCCCACACACGAAAGGAAAACTTAACATATAACTAAAATATACCCCAAATAATATCATATTAGTTCCATGACACTTTTTAGAACCAACCCGTTCATGAACACTCCTTGTAGCACTGCTCATAATTAGGCCTGTGAACCTACAAAAAGTCTACCAAACAAAACTGAAACATGTACACAATTTAGTCATACATTCATGAAAATAAATCACATGAAAAGAAATTACATGACCTTGAAAACATCAAAATGTTATTTATAATTAAAAACTTAGAGAAACATTACTAAAACACTTCTCTGCAAATAGCCCACTCATAATTTCTAGATCACTCCAAAAACCAATTGATGAGGCCAGGATATGCCCAATAAATGTATAATAAATGACTTCATCTTACTTTATCTTTATATTAAATTTAATTGCATTTTGTAACTTTTATTTTGATCTGAGATGAGTTAGGATGTGATTATCCATCTTTTGTTGATTGGGATTCTAACATTTTAAAAGACCTGTAATTCCTAACAAGTATGTTGGAAAATTCTAGTTTTGTAATAAAACAAATCATCATCAGGCTAAAGAACAAATATGAAGTGGATTGCATGTTTTTGGAAGCATTGACCTCAATTCAGATTAGTTTTATAACTTGTAAAATCTATTCTAGAATCATCACAGTTAGTTCTGAAACCTGCATAATCTCTTCCAGAACCATCAGAGTTAGTTTTGGAACTCCACCATATTATTTCAAGTTGTCACATTTTCTGACTTAGCTCCAAAACTATATATTTAGCTCTTTTAATCCTATAAATAAGCTCCAGAACTTTTGCATCTAGAGTTGGAACTGATGAGGATATATTCCAAATGGTTGGTGATTTGTTAGATCAATGATCCCATTAAATTAGGAATAGATTCCTAATTTTTTGAACTTACAGAATCAAGACATTTATCACACAGCTAGACATCTAGCCACATCTTAATTCAACATCTATTCTGGGTATGATTCAGTTCCATTATATCTATGAAATAATTATAGCCATGAAAGCATCTATATATATAGACCTAGGAATTTAGTAAAAGGAGATAAAGATATAAAATATATAAGATAGAGAAAATCATTAAAGAATATAGAGATAAAGGATAGATTAGTACATTTGTAATATAAAACATTTTTATCAATGAAATATCCATTTCTATTTTGAAAGCAAATTAAATTGTTCAAATCATATTGTAGGCAGAGGAAGGGCCTACTCCTCTAAAGAACTAAGATCTTCATTTTTATCGATATTTATATTTCTATTCACAAAAGTAAATAGGTAACTCTATTAAATTTATAAATGCTTCCAACTCTTTAAAGTTAAGTTTTGTTATAAAATTTTTCTTGCAAACATTTTAGATTAAATTTTCATTTCTGCAATGTGTGTTTATTTCCAACAATCTATTTCATTTCTACAAAGTGTGTTTCTAACAATCTATTTCATTCCTATAATGTGTGTTTGTTTCTAGAAATAAATTTTCATTTCTACAATGTGTGTTTATTTCCAGCAATATATTTTATTTTTGCAACGTGTGTTTATTTCTAGTAGATTTGCATAGTTTGATTCCAATAAAGTTTTAACCAAGAAATCCTTAAGACATTAACAACCCCCCAAAACAAAAAAATATACAAATACCTCCACTCAATTACTAAATCACTATGATTCCTCTTATTGCATATAACTTTAGACATAGCATTGGTTAAATATGACATCAATAGAAAGTTGATTAAATGAAGGGGATGATGACACCCATCATTTTTGGTGCCACTGTCAGGGAACACTAGTTGGAATTTTCTAATTAAGTGTCAACAAGATCAACAATCATTCATTTAGTAATTAAATAAATTTTCCCTAATTTATGAGTAGACCATGAGATTCCAAGGGTAGATTTCTCCCCAAAATATATAAACAAGAATTTGCATCATCCTCTAGTTTAAGAAAGGACATTGAGCAAGAA
This sequence comes from Torreya grandis, assembly GCA_037957365.1. Lineage (NCBI taxonomy): Eukaryota > Viridiplantae > Streptophyta > Pinopsida > Cupressales > Taxaceae > Torreya > Torreya grandis. The sequence goes on from JARHVA010004463.1 coordinate 438,811, forward strand.
TTGGAGGCACCATTATCTCCTACAAGACAAGAAGCAAAATTGCATCTTTGGAATTTTTGGATCAGTCACCAGAACCAAGTAAAAGTTTTAGGAGGATTATTTCTCAAGATCCATTGAGGGAAAGTTTTGATTCTCATTTGAGTAGTCAACCCCCTACTCTTGACTTTTCACCATCCCCAAAACAAACCACATACCACATCGATTGGGAGAAGGGATTAGAAAATACTAGAGAGATGGAATGAGAAGCTGGAAGAGAACCTGAGAGAACCTTTACCTATCCCATTCATATCGAGGATGATGTAACCACTATGAAAAACATTTCACCTATACACTTGTCCACATTTAGAGGAATGTCATTTGAGAATCCTAACCAATTTTTGTTTGAGTTTAAAGTACTCTATCAGACTTATGATTACAAGATAGATAATCAAAAATTGAAGTTATTTACATCTACCCTAAAGGATGTAGCAATAAAGTGGTCTTTGGGATTAACATCTAACTCTATTACCAATTGAGAACAAATGGAAATTGTCTTCCTAGACAAACATCAATATTATTGTAGAAGAATAAATTGAAAGGAAGAATTTTTTAAAATCAAATAGGAAGAAGATGAAAATATGGAAGATTATTTGGATAGATTCCTCTTTGTGAGTAAAAGATGTGGATTTGTACTTCAAGAAGATTTAAATAAAACCATATTTCTCAAAGGTTTGGATGATGAATCTAGGGAAACCCTTGATTTAATTGGTGGATCAAACATTGTTCAATTAAGAATGGATGAAATCATAGAAATTTGTAGAAACTATTCAAGAACAAGGGGTGGACCCAGAAAAGGGAAAATGGTTAGAAATTTGAACCCAGATATGAACAAATTGATGGATGAATTGGCAAACTTTAAAATAGACATATTAGTTCAGTTAACCTCCACCATGGATGGATTGCAAGCTAAAGAAAATGCCCAACTTGAACCATTAGCCATGTATTGTCCTAGATGCAAGAAGAAGCATTTAATAAGGGAATGTCCTTTAGATAAAATGGAAGTATGTCTTATCTGTGAATCTAAAGAACATAATACTCATGCTTATTCTCTTCTTCCACTCATGAAAATCAGCTCAAATAAACCAATACATCATCCACCATAGAAGAATTAAATTTTGTTCAAAAACAACCTAACCAAGGACAGTTTATGCCAAGACCAACTCTTAATCCCTAGATGATGTCATGGGTAGCTCAAATAGTACCAAAAATTTGGGGATAGCCACCTTCGCCCCCTTAACCCACATGACATCCTCAAGATTGGGCAAGTCAATCTTGGTATACTCAAGGACATTAACAACCTTGGGTTGGTCAAGGAAATCCTTATGTTTGGCCATAAATTAGATGGAGCCCTAGAAATTATGTGTAAGGAAAAACATATCCAAATCAGAACCAACAAGCCATAATGGGACCTCCAACGTAAAATCCATAGATTGAAAATATATTACAAACCCAAATTCCATCACAACTAGTAGCAAACCTACGAAATAAACAAACAACTCTTGTATATGAAATAGAACCAAAAAAATTAGATGATTTAAATACAATGGATTGTAAAAACATTCAAACCAGATCTGGCAAAATAGTTAGCAGTCCACCTATTATAATCACTGAGATGACAAAAGAAGCTAAAACCCCTAGCATAGTTACACCTAAGGAAGATGACAAAGAAAAAGATAAGGAACTAGAAAGAAATTCTACTGAGATTCCATTTCCAGAAAGACTTAAAGAAACCATAAAACTTAAGGAATCTAAATTGGTGCATGAACTAAGAAGATTGAATATTAAAATATCATTGTTACAAACAATTAAGGATATTCTAGAGTTGATCAAGTTAATCAAATTGTTATGTTTTAAAAAACCTGGAAGAAAGAAGCAGTACCCCAAGACTATTCAAGTAGACGGGAAACTTGCTAATTTATTAGCAAGAAACTCTTACTACCTAAATATGGAGATCTTGGAAGCCCTGTTATTTCTATTTCTATAGAGAATAAGGATATACATAACATTTTGATTGATTTGGTCACATCTATTAATGTAATGATAGTGGACACTTTGAAAATATTACCATTAATAGGCATACAATCTACTAATACCATATTGCAGATGGCAAATCAGTTTGTAGCAAAACCAGAAGGAGTGATTGAAGATGTGGCAATAATGGTGGAGTCATGGGAATATCTAGTTGACTTCCTTATATTGCAGCCAAAAGGTAAAACACTTGGTTATCCCATTATTTTGGGGTGACCATGGTTAACTACAATTGATGCCTTAATTGATTGCAAGTCAAGTGATATGACTATTTCAAATGGTAAGAATTTTAAGAAAACTTCATTATATCCATCTGCATGACCTTTTATTGATAATCAAGTGAAATTATGGGTTGATAATCTTGATATTAATGAGAAAAATCTATCTTCTTTGGCTATGATAACATTGCAAGATCATGTATGAGAAACAGATGATATGGTTAATCCTTCATTAAATGAACATCAATCATCATTAGGGTTGTCAGGATTAGTTCTAAAACCATCAAAATTAGTTTTGGAACCATCACAGTTAGTTCTAAAACCATCACATTTAGTACCAAAACCATCATAGTTAGTTTTAGAACCACACCAATTCTCTGTAAGTGAAGATAGCTTCACTTTAGAGGAATGTGATTTTTCTTAGTGAGAGGATGAATTTGTAGCATCAGATTTATAGATATTAGGAGATGGTGAAGAGTTTTTGGAAAATATTAGTAATGAGGAGTTCATCCTACAACAAGATAAGTATCATAACTCTTTTTGTTATCCTTTGTCCAACATTCTGCCTCTAGGAACTTTTGGAGATGTTGCTACATATCATATATTATTACCACATGCTTGTCCACTAAACACCTTAATGGAACCCTTTCAACAAATCAGTTCATCATATCCTAGAACCAAACATATTGAGATTCAACCAAGAATTTTTTTGAATATTAATAGCTAGTTAAAGAATGATGAAGAAGTCAAACTATTTGATGTTCTGAAGGATCATACTAAAGCATTTTATTGGGACTATAGAGATGTGAATTGAATTCATCCAAGTATCTACACCCATCACATTTATACTAAAAATATTAGACTAGTTAGGCAACCTCAGAGAAGGATTAATCCAGCCTTAAGGGATATAGTCAAACAAGAAATTGAAAAACTATTACAAGTAGGTTTTATCTACCCTATCTTAGATAGCCAGTGTGTGTCTCCTCTTATAATTGTCCCTAAAAAGAATAGAAAATGGAGAATTTGTGTTGAATATAGGGAACTTAACAAAGCTACCCTAAGAGATTAGTTTACCTTACCATTCATAGATCAAGTCTTATACAACCTTTCAGGTAAATAGTACTTTTCCTTCTTGGTTGGATTTAGTAGATACAATAAAATTAGAATTGTTTCTAAGGATCAAAACAAAACTATATTTACTTGTCCATGGGGTACCTTTGCTTACAGGGTATTTCCATTTGGACTATGTAATGCTCCAACAACCTTTTAAAGATATGTATTAGCAATTTTTGCAGACCTAAAAAATGACTTTGTGGAGGCATACATGGATGACTTTACTATGTATGGAGATACATTTTATGATGCCTTAAAAAATTTGGATAGAGTATTAACAAGATGTGAATAACATCACTTGTCTCTTAGTCATGAGAAATGTTTGATGATGGTTGATGAAGGGATCGTATTAGGGCACCATATTTTAAAAAGATGAATTCATGTTGACTAAAACAAAATCAAGATTATTTTAGACTTACCTATTCCTCAAACTCCCATAGATATCAAATCATTCTTAGGACATGCTAGATACTATAGGCATTTTATCAAGGATTTTAGTAAAATTACTGCCCCCATGTTTAAATTGCTTACCAAGGACTATGAATTTCTTTGGGATGAATAGTGTCAACATGATTTTGAAGAAATTAAAGAGAAATTAGTAAATACCCCAATATTGCAAGGACCTAATTGGGAGAAACCTTTTCACATCCAAATTGATGCCTCAAATACCTCAATTAGTGTAGTTTTGGGATAGAGAGATGAAGAAGGAAGAATGTATGCTATTTACTATCTCAATAAAAATCTTAATCCTAATGAAAGAAATTACACTACCACTAAAAAAGAATTTTTGGCTGTGATCTATGCAATCAATAAATTTAGACATTACATTATAGGGTACAAAATATTTGTACATATAGATCACTCATCAATTAAATATTTAATGAAAAAACTAGTGGTTAGAGGTAGAATAATTAGATGGTCATTACTTCTATAATAAATTGATATTTCCATTATGGATAATGCAAGCAAATCTAGTGTGGTGGCTGATTTCTTGTCAAGATTGACTAGTACAAGGGAGTAGAATCCAGTCAAGGATAAATTTCCAGATAAACAATTATTTGATATTTTAGCTAACACACCATGGTTTGCTAACATGGTAAATTATCTTGCAACAGGGAAGTTTCCTCCTTCTTTCACTAAAAAACAAATAAAAAAATTAATCAAAACTAGTGCACAGTTCAAATGGTTAAATGGAATGCTATTTTAATGTGGTCCTGATTTGGTTTTAAGCAAGTGTGTAAGAGAAGATAAAAATTTTGGCATCCTCTAGGCATGTCATGATGAACCAAGTGGAGGAAAATATTCAATGAAAATAACATCTCACAAGATACTTGGCACTAGTTACTATTGGCCATCTCTGTATAAAGATGTGATGAGATATATCAGGCAGTGTGATCCTTGTCAAAGGATGGGATAGCCAACCATTACCAATGAAATGCCTCTGCAACCACAAGTAGTGATTGAAATATTTGAGATATGGGGATTAGATTTTGTTGGACCTTTTAATCCTCCTTCACAAGGAAAAGAGCACATTCTTGTCTGTACTAATTATGTAAGAAAATGGGTATAAGTGCAGGCTTTAACAAATGCCACTGAAGAAGTAGTTACTAATTTCCTTTGGCATAGAATTATGATAAAGTTTAGCACCAAGAAGCTTAACTTTAGACTAGGGACCACAATTCATGTCCAATATGATCTAAGATTTTACAATGTATTATCAGATCAGTCATAGGAAGTCATCTCCCTATCACCCACAAGCAAATGGAAAATTTGAAGTAATAAATAGAGAATTAGAAAACATCCTCACTAAAATAGTAGAAGCTGAAAGAAGAGATTGGGTAAAAATACTACCTAAAGCTATATGGGCTTACAATATAACTTGGAAAACTACAACAGGGTTTTCACTATATAAGTTAGTCTATGGGAAAAAGCCCTTGTTGCCTATTGAGTTTAAACTACAGACATTGAGGACATTAGCTAAGGTGGGAATTGAATTAGATGTAGCTCAAAAGGAGTGATTCCTTCAACTCAATGAATTATATGAATTCATAATGGAAGCACTTCACCAGACAAAGATAATCCAAGGTCAAAGGAAGCAATGGCATGATTCACATATCAAGGAAAGATAATTCAAAGTAGGAGACTGGGCATTGTTGTTTGATTCTAAGTACCAACAATTCAAAGGTAAATTAAAAACCAGATGGTTGGGACCTTATCAAATCAAGTAGATATTTGAAAATGGTTATATCTAGTTACTTCCCATTGATGGCAGTAGAAGAATACTCCTAGTCAATGGACACAGGCTAAAACTTTATAGGAAGCCTCCTACTAAGGATGAATTCTTGAAGCAGATTGAAGAAAACAAAGAATTTGATCATGTAGAAGAACCCAGTTCTTCCAAAATGATCAAATAATCAGATGAAAAGATCTAGAATAAAGGGAAGAGAATGAAAACTATTAAATGGTGTTCTCTTCCCCCCCCAAAAAAAAAAGAGAAAAATAGATATCAATTGAAAATCAGTGAAGACGGTTGATCTTCTTAAATAAATGGCTAATTAAAATAATTTTTTTGAATTCTAACCATTTTTTAGGGATGATGTGTCAGCATGACAGAGGGATTACATCATCAAGGATGGTAATTATGTTTTTAACTTGTTAAAGGTCAAATGGAAATTTTGCATGTGTGATTAGAATTGATTTAGAAAGATTAGTATGATGAGTCATCTATTATACATCATGGTTAAATGTGAAAAATCATGAGAAGGATATTGATGATGGAATGAGTTGGTAGATAACCATAAAGAATCATTCTTATGATTAAAGCAACTAAATCCACTAGTTCCATAGCTGAGTATAGTAGTTATGCAGCTGAAATTGATAAGTTCCATAGCTGAGTACAGTAATATTACAACTAAATTTGCCAAATTAGCAATCGAATCTGATAGTTTCATAGCCAAAATCATCAGTTCCACTGATATGAGAAGCAATTTTCAGCTAAGCTATGAAAGATTCAAAAAAATAATGAATCATGGGAATCAAAAAGAAGTCAGAACTAGACAATGATACCCAACTCCTTGCAAATGAAGAAGTAGCAAATATCTTTCAACAGGCAAGATAGCTAGAGTTTTCTAAGGAAATTTCCAAAATATAATGATGAAGTGGTAAGAGAATTTATTATCAATTTAAAGCAAACAAGGACAAAGATTAGGAAGGTTTTCATTCTTTTTTATATGAATATCATAAGTGAGATGTCTGGAATACCGATAATGCATGTCCCAAACCGATCATGGGAATCAAAAAGAAGTCAGAACTAGACAATGATACCCAACTCCTTGCAGATGAAGAAGTAGCAAATATCTTTCAACAAGCAAGATAGCTAGAGTTTTCTAAGGAAATTTCCCAAATATAATGATGAAGTGGTAAGAGAATTTATTATCAATTTAAAGCAAACAAGGACAAATATTAGGAAGGTTTTCATTCTTTTTTATATGAATATCATAAGTGAGATGTCTGGAATACCGATAATGCATGTCCCAAACCCTATCAAAGGGACATTGAAAGACCTAGTTGAAACCCGGTTGAAAGAAGGGGAAGCTGAACCCCAATATATTTATAATACAAAGAAAATCATCAAAGGAGTTAAGAGGGCTAGCTTGCCCAAACCCTTTGACAAAGTAGCATTCTGGATAGTTAAATATTTAACCTGTGATGGAAAATTTGGGAAAGTAGGAAAATAAGTCCTAAAAATCCTTATACACCTTAGATATGGAGCTAAAAAACTAGAATATATAGTAAACCTTCTAGGATTTCTTTTTGACTCCATCCATACCATGGCCCAGAGGTATTCTTAGGGTGTAGGAACAATTGGACATCATGGGTTAGTGCATTTAGTATGCCAACACCATTTCCTTTCCAAGAAAAATGGGGAAGAAATGAGGGACAAATTTCTTGGAAAATTTGGACAAAATCCTGGTATTCCTAGAAGAACAATAGAAACTGCTCATGCTCCTTCAGTTCATTTGAAAACTACTACCATTTCTGAGGAAAAGAAAAAATTAGGGGAAGAGAAAAAACCAAAAAGAAGAAAATATGGAAGAAAATTTAAAATTACAGACCCTATTGTACCTTCTCAAGCCATTTTTTCTTCTATTGAAGCTATAGAAGAACTGATACCTGTCTCTGACAATGACAGTTCACCTAGGCCTGAGCAAAAGGCAAACATCAGAAGAAGTTCTAAGAGGAGACCTATGTCTGCATATTTTGAGGCTCCTCAAGAAAGAAAATGTCATAAAAAGTCTAAAGAAAGTTTAGAGGAGCTGGAAGAACAAGAAAGGATAGAAACTGAAGCTGCTAATATTTTGGGTAGCATGGCCATGACTCCTCCTAAACCAAGCCAAGTAGAAAAGGAAAAAAAAGATGAAAGATTTGAGGAGCCAGTTTGTATGATGAGTGAGAAGTTGCTTGCGTGTAGAAGACCTTCTCATGTTTATAACATGTTTTTAGAGGACAAATCATTCATTGGTATTTGGCAAGGATAGCATGTGGCCTTCCACATGAAATAAAAAATGAAGCTAGTTTCTCAGCCACCTACTCCTTAGCTAATATAGAACATAAAAACCTTCTTTATGAATTTTACCTCTAAAATTTTATGCTAGAAGTAAATACATGTTCTATGATCAATTTGTATGTAGGAGAAAGCTAGCTTAACGCATTTGTCTCTGTTCTTCAAAATCAGATTGCATGGAAAGAAAAGGAGTTAGAGCATTGGTCAAAGGCTAGTTCATCTAGTCTCTATGAGAATTCATTATGGTAATCCACTCGCCTTTGCTACATATTTCCAATCCCATGAATTTAATGATAAATTCAAGGGACCTTATCTTTTCAGTTTACATCAAAGCATGGATTTCTTCACCTCTTATGAAAGGGCAAATTTGGATAATATCTATGATACATGTTTAAAAAGATGGGAATTTATTTTGGTGGTATTGAATAGAAGGGAAGTAATATCCCCTTCAAATTTGATCTGGAGTTTAGAAAGGGAAAAATCTTTATGCACAATAATTCCCTAGATCAATGAAACTCCCTTGAGCATATGGATAGGAATGTGGAAAAGGCCACCTCTACTTCTCACCCCCATATCTCCTTGGAAAAATAGAGAACCTCAACATCCCACTCAATTTGAGGAATGGAAAATAAAATTAGAAGCAGGAGTAGGGTATAGTACTTTTGAATCAAAGCATTAGGATATTCAGTTCTAGCCATTTGATCTAAGCAATCAAATGGAATGCAGGATATACAATCCTAAATTTGAAGAGTGAAGTTTGTAAAGGGACTTACAAACAAGTAAGTATGGGGGAAGTGATGATGCTAGGATATGCCCAATAAATGTATAATAAATGACCTCATCTTATCTCTCTTTCTATTAAGTTTGACTGCATTTTGTAACTTTTATTTTGATCTAAGATGAGTTAGGATGTGATTATCCATCTTTTGTTGATTGTGATTCTAACATTTTAAAAGACCTGTAATTCCTAACAAGTGTGTTGTAAAATTTTAGTTGTACAATAAAATAGGTCATCATTAGGCTAAAGAACAAATATGAAGTGGATTGAATGTTTTTGGAAGCATTGGACTCAATTTAGATTAGTTTCAGAACTTACAAAATCTATTCCAGAATCATCACAGTTAGTTTTGAAACCTATAGAATTTGTTCTAGAACCATCACAGTTAGTTCTGGAACTCCACCATAGTATTTCAAGTTTTCACATTTTTGGACTTAGCTCTGGAACTCTATATTTAGCTTTGGTACTCCTACAAATAAGCTCCAAAACTTTTGCGGCTAGAATTGGAACTGATGAGGATCTATTCCAAATGGCCGATGATCTATCAGATCAATGATCCCATTAAATCAGGAATAGATTCCCAATTTTCTAAACTTTTAGAATCAAGAGATTTTTCACATAGCTGGGCATCTAGCAACATCTTGATTTAGCATCTATTCTAGGCATGATTCAGTTCCATCGTATCTATGAAATAATTACAGCCATCAAAGCATCTATATATACAGACATGGGGATTTAGTAAAAGGAGAGAGATATGGAATATAGAAGATAGAGAAAATCATTAAATAATAGAGAGATAAAGTATATATTAGTACATTTGTAATACAAAACATTTTCATCAATGAAATAGCCATTTCTATTTTGAAAGCAAATTAAATTGTTCAAATCATGTTCTAGGCAGAGCAAGGGCCCACTCCTCCAAAGAACCAGGATCTTCTTTTTTGTCAGTATTTATATTTATATTCGCAAAAGTAAATAGGTAACTCTGTTAAATTTATAAATGTTTCCAACTCTTGAAAGTTAAGATTTGTTGTAAATTTGTTCCTACAGGCATTTTAGATTAAATTTTCATTTCTGTGTGTGTTTGTTTCCAGCAATCTATTTCATTTCTACAACATGTGTTTGTTTCCAAAAATCTATTTCATTCTTGTAATGTGTGTTTGTTTCTAGTAATCAATTTTCATTTCTGCAATATGTGTTTATTTCTAGCAATCTACTTCATTTCTGCAACGTGTGTTTATTTCCAGCAGATTTGCATAGTTTGATTCAATAAGGTTTTAACCAAGAAATCCTTAAGACATTAAAAACCCCCAAAAACAAAAAATATATACAAATACCTTCATTCAATTACTAAATCACTATGATTCCTCTTGTTTCATATAACTTTAGACACAACCCTGGTTAAATATGACATCAATAGAAAGTTGATTAAATGAAGGGGATGATGACACCCATCACCAATCATGAACAACTTGATCTTCAATACATAAAAGAACACTTCCCATGACCACTGACACTTTAAAAATATCCTTTGACATATCTAAACCAATTTAAAATACAAAAATCATAAGGTAAAGTGTCAAATTTTGGTCTTGTAGACCAATCTTTAGACCTCAGTGTTAGAAACCCAAGTTGCACCCTATTGAAGTAGATTGCTCATATCTCCTTCAAACTTGGACTAACATTGGATTGGTCTACAATTTTGGGATACCTCTACTTAGACCAAACCTATGTATTATGAGACTAGATCCTCTAAATATATATACTTTTCTCAATTTATTTAATCCTACTTGATTTTTGGGATGATAAGAGTTAGAAGTAGATTGAAATGGAAATCCTATTCTACTAATGGTGATACACCTAAATTTCTAGTTCATCCACTCAATTTGAACTCATACAACACTAATGAGTTATAAATGGACCCATAAACTATCTCTAAGGCTTATTTTTCAACAATTTTTCACATGGAAGTCTTTTTGTATGACTATAGCTTGGAGGTAAAGGTGAGAGGTCTATTTTGAGACACTATTCAACCTTGTTACACTACAAATCTGATTATCAACCTTTGACACTTCATATAACCTGTAAAAGATAATTCATCAACATATAGGTTTGGAAAGGTCATGTTAAGGGAATATTCATCCACTTTTACACATATAAGAAGCATATACATAATATAATTCAATCATAAAGATGCTACAATAGTCCATTTTATTGATTTAAGAGGTTTGCAAAGCTCATCTTAGCAAAGATTCATCATGCCCAAGTGAGGGATCCTAAAAATAGGCCTAAAAGCCTTAATATATAGAACATTAGAATAGAACAAGCCAATATAATGGCATAGGGGGGAGAATAATAAAAAGTCAACTAATCATTAAGTCAATTCAAATTCAGTTACAGCTTGCTAAAAATATTCCTCCAAAGATCTCTTCTTGTTTAATGTACTTTCATGCTCTTTTTGGCATTGGAAACAAGGTGTTGGGTCATCTTTCACTTGTCCAAACTCATTTGGAATATTTTTACACCATATTATTATAAAATAACTCCTATTAACATAAGATCAAGTTAAGTGAGTGAGTCTTCTTACATTAAGACCATGGAACATGCATTGATTGTTAGTCAAGGATTAGCTAATGCATCATCGGCAATAAAGATCAATTAACTCCTTCTTTAACCCTACTTTGAATTTATTTCCACTTATATATAATTTCACATGTAATATCCACTTGAATACTAGTTATGAATTGTGTTCACTCCACATTTTCTCTCATCAATAGCTTCCAATGCCATTTTCCACTTTATTTGATTGACCAAATAGGCCTACTAGGCCAATTAGGCCTAGTAGCCTAAATTCCTATATTTTATGGATTTAAAAACCTACATGAAATGATTATAAATTTAAAATATAATGATATTTAAGTTTGGAACAACTCTCCATATCATGAAATGATCCTTTTTAAACTAGCAACATCTATAAATTGGTCAAAGTAGTTGATTAGGTCAAACTATCTTGAATTTCTATAGATTGGCTATTTTGAAGAGATGAATATGGTAATTTATATCATGGATTTTTGTGTTTTATAGATTGAATAGGAATAAAAATTTCCAAACTTAACTCTCCATGGATTGGAATCCATTAAGCTACCTTGTACCTATATGTTTTGCACTTTCCCCCTAAAACCCCTAGTTTCTACCATGTTCATATAGTACCATACATTATGGTACCATTACTAGGATTATATATGAGTTTTGTTCATGTTTCAAGAGGTTATTAGGTGATTCATTTTCTTTTGAGAGATATAAACTTCACTTTTTCTAAAAATTGGTTTTTAGGAGGGTTTTAGAGGTGAAAATTCTTAACGAAGGTTCATAAAGTACATATCTCCAAAACAAAACTTATTTCCATGGATTTTTAGTCCATATAACACTTCAAATTACCTAAGAATATTGGGTTTCCATGCAAAATGTGTGAAAATATACATACATAATGAATTATTCTTATAAGATTTTGAATGCATTTTGGACATGATTATACTCTTAAAAATGGTTCATAAAACTCATCTATTAAACCAAAATCAATCCTTTATGTATTAAAATTACACAAGGATACTCAAAGCATGATAAGATAATTTGTTTAGACTCTTCATGTGGTGAAAGATATGAGCATCTAAATAGGCAACTTGAACAAAGTGTATGGACTAAAGTAATTCAAATTTGTTATTTAGAGTGAAAATGACATTTCCTTTTCCTTACATGATTTAAATCACCCTCATATAGTACCTATAACATCCAATTAACCATTATCATGGTGTCATGTTTTCTTGATAGGTTTTGAAAGTGCTTTAAGGTGATATAGGCCTTTTATGCCTAAAACTAGTTTTTAGGCCTAACTGGCCTAATTTGAGTAATAAAGGTATTGATACACATGTATGATGATATGAGGGATAATATCACATTATTTTTCATTTATTTACATCTCCTTTGACTTCTTATTTTTTCCCTTAATCCACTTTTCCTTGATGTATGTGATTGTGCCTATAGGAGTGGTTGCTTGGATTGTGTTTTTGCTTAAGGTAGAGATATGTAAGTGTTTTCTCCTTCATGAATATAATTAAAGGAGTTTTAAAATTATTAAAACATGTTCTTAAAGTTATAACACTCTTTTAACTATATTTAGGGTTACATTATGATTTATATGTCTTGATTCCACTAGCTTAGTGTTTCTTGCAGTCATGGCTTGCCAAACCCTTGGTCTTATATTTAGCTCCCTATCATCTAAAATAGAGATCATCATTATTCCTAAAACACCTTATTTTACCTCTAAAATCCTTCTCATGATTTTAAAACCTTTTTTTATGATTTATACCTTGAATAGGCATCATGGCCTCAATTATGACTATCAATAAACTATATGAAGACTATGATAAAATAATGATCATTTACACTATTTATTTGACCTTTAATATTATATATATATATATATATTAAAAAATTCATTAATACTATTTTTACCAAAAATGAGAACCCGAATCCACCTTTAGACATTCCAAAGACAAATTTATCTCAAATTTATCCACTTATATTGACTATGTGTATAGTGTATATGCATATTAGTTATTTATGTTAGAGGTTTTGGATCTTTAATCACTATAGAATCATCCATTATAACATTTTAAGCTATTTAAATACTCATAAATATATTAAACACTTTAAACATCTCTCACTCTTCACCATATTGCACTTGTAGACCCTATTGACTTAATAATGGTTTAGTCAAGAGGAGGACTTACAGGCTGAGGCCTGTAGGTCACTTTTTTTAGTATATATACCAACTTAAGATCACATTTAAACATTAAACTTTCTTATTTTTTCAACCATGAAACTCCATTATCATTTTTTGTTAACATATAAGACATATATCTAGAATAAGGTCTTTTAAACTTACCTATCTCAATCCCATGACTGTTGGTGAAGATGTGTATATTTTATATGGGTTGAGCATAGTTTTAAGTCTTAAAATTGGAACCAAATAGACTCCAAGGTCAACCTAATACTTGTGCCTTATTTAAAATTATTTTGAGTTTAAAATCCTCCTCATACATCTCAATAGCTCATTTGATTGCATCTTTAATCTCACTATTCTTTCATGGCTTGTACGTGAATATTAATATCTTATACAGCCTAAGATAGTCTAAAAATGTCATGTGAAGTATATGTTTTGGATGAAGATAATGATTCTAATTTGATATATGAATTCCATATTACAACATCAAATCCTATTTACCTACTTGTCTTGATGGTCTCTTAAGAAACTTTTTAAGACTGCCTTAAAGAATTTCATACAATTAGTTATAGGTGAAGATTGGGGTGTTGACTGTGACTATATATCTTACATAGTAAAACCACTTATTCATGGTCTTGATCTATCTCACCATTACTTGTTCTTATGAGTTCTCTATGTGAGATAATATTCTTTCATTAGACCACACAACTCTCTTCCTCTTCATGATTGGAAATAGGCTTGTGTTTTTTAGAAGGTTATAAGTGAACATCCATAAGGTGAATTACTGTGTCATTATCAAGTTTTAAGTTAATATGAATCTCAAACCTAGTTATAAACCTCATACATATTCAAGTCATAACAACACCATTTCTCACAGTCTTGGTGTGACTCAAGTTTGCACTTTAAGAAACATTCAAACTTGTTGTAGGTGGTGATCCATATGAAGATAGGTCCTATTTTGAAATTCATCAACTTCAATTCTTACCTTCATAACCTTTATTTTATGATTACCACTTTATCATACTTTTTATTCACTAACATTTCTCTATGTTATTGAAAATATGCTTTTCTTTCCATCATATATTGACTATATTTGACCTTTTGTACAAACTATGTGTAGGATTTAGGATGCTTGGAAAGATGATATAAGTAACAAGATGTTCATGATTCCTTAAACCTATATAATTACCATTAATTATGATAACCTTAATTTAAGGTCAAATTTTTTTAAAGTCTCTTTCAATTCATTTGATTGATCCCCTTAATGAAGGTTGTATGTGACAGTAGCTTATACGGACTATGTGGAGTTAGAACTTGAGAAGGTCCAAAAACATGAAAATGAGTATTTGCTCCATACTAAGAAACTTGACGAGAGAGGAATGAAAAAATACCTTGAATGGGATATATTTCTTATCTAATTTTCTTTGCACTTCCATGAAAAATCTTGACTATACCTTTTTTGGATGTAAGTGATCATTCTTGGTTGTTTATCCATGTTTGTAAGTTAGTATAACCCTACCCTCATGACCATGATGATCTCTATAGTCATTTCCTCCTCTTTAGAAGTGAATATATGAGATGGAGGTGAGTGTAAAGGTGGTAAGATGGTAATAGAAGATGGGAAACCATGAAACTAAGAATGGAGATGAAAAGATAGGCTTTACAATAGTGAGAAATGGGAGTGACAAGATAGTGTAGATGAATGAAACATAATGGAGGTGAAAATAACATGACGAGTATATGATAAGACCAAATTTAGGTTTTTATGCAAGAATAATCACATTTTAAACAATATATATTAGTTTTGAGTCCTTTTAAAAAGAATATGGTGTTAAAATGGAAACCTAAGAGTCCACAAAAAACCTTAAAATATGCTAACTTTCCTTAATCTTAGCTAAACTAGGAACATGGAGGTGTTTTAGGATGATTGATGATATTATAGGTGATTAATCTTCATTAACATTTTATAAAAATGAGGGGAGGACATATGAAAAATAATTAAACCCCTGTAAACAAGAATCCAACAAATCTTGACATTCTTTCTCTCTCATGGATCATACAAACTCTCTTCATATGCTTGTAAATTATAGATTTACATTGTATGAATTCCTGATATCCATATGACCTTAACACATATGGAAATAGGATTTAAAATATCATGATAAGGTGTTCTATGATCTTAATAAAATCCATAATCTTGAATTTTCCTTCCATGGTGCTCAAATGAAGAGAAAAATCAGAAAATTGACTACCTCGTTGGATGAAGGAGACATAGTGAGTGCCTTGAATTCGAAGGGATGGTTAATGAAGTAGAGAGCAAAAAATTGAGAAAAAAATTGATGTAGTTGTAATCTCTATTAGACCCCTTTATCTGACCATAATTTTAGACCTTGATTTTCTCTCCCATGGTTGTATCACCTGCAAACCTAAAGGGCTCTCACTATGTGCAAAAAATCAAGGTGAAGTATGTGAATCAGTTTTGGGCAAATTTTGAATATTTTTTACTTAAATATATTACATAATACCTTCCATGTCCTCATTTTCAAATTTTTGGGCTTAGTTATATATAAAATCCATACAATTCTATAATCCTTGCATGAAAATACATAGAAAAAGCCTTTTTTTAATATTATCCAAACTTAAAGTATCAAAACACAAATTAAAGATATAAAGAGAATTAAAAAGAGTCATTTTGGAGATTAAAACAAGAAATAAATCATTTTACATCTTTATATGGGGAAATTTGGCATGTGGGAATCTTTTGAGTCTAAAATATAGCTTAGAGTTGCATGAAAAGGTACTTTTCAAAGTATAAGACATTTAACTAAGGAAATTTCATGAATATGAAAGTTTTTAAATGTATTATGAGGGATTTTATGTGCCTATAGTGACATTTACTCTAAATTTAACACTTAAAGGCTCAAAAACTTCATTTTTTAGTCAACATACCTATAGTAGACCACCTTGTAGAGGCTTGTAATAGTGCCAAGAAAGGTTTAAAATTATATGGGCTGGTATTTGGCCTTGAAAGGCAAAAATAAAAACATTTTTGTCAACCCATAGCAGTTGACCAGACCACTAGTTAAGGTAACTCACTAATTTTTCATGAAAATGACAATCCAAAACCTGAGAACATGGTTTTGAGACTCTCTTGACTACCAAATAGACTTTTTAAATTTGTATTAGCAGTAGATACTAAGAGGGGGGGGGTGAATCAGTTTCACAAAACTAACCATTTAAATTTTAGTTACCATTCCGTGAAGCATAAATTCACGTAAGAGATTAATGCATAAGAAAAAAACTACACAAGCATACAAGAGAACACAAGAGATATGTGGGAAGTGATATTTGGGGATAAAAACCACTAAAAAATGAACATTTAATACTATCATATAATTAAAACATTCAATATTTAGTGAAGAAACCACTTCACAAGGAGCTCCAACCCCTACCTAGTTGAGCACCCACAAAACTAGTCTTCTATAAGCTCTAACTTGCAAGGAGGCTCCAAACCCATAGGCAAAAAAGAACCAAATCAACTAACTTTAATATTTGATCATATTTAATACCTATTTATTAATTTTCAACTTATTATTAACTCCTTTTTTTAACTCTTTCCCCCTCGCTCTCACTCAAACATCCTCTATGGCTCATTCACTCAATATACCTCTTCTAGGCTCTTTGGTCTAATGACCTATGTATCCACATAAAAAAATTGATAATATATTAATTAATAATATTATTTTACCTCTTATGGTCCCAAATTACCTACCTCCACTCCTTGAATTAGCTATTCTCTTCTTTTAATTCTACTCACACTCAACTAGTCTAAATATTCCTATTAGACCTTGCCTTTATACCACACACTTCATATAACCCATATTGGTTAGACAAGATATTTAACACAATTGTATCACACTTAAAATATTTCCATACGTATGTTACATATGAGAACTAAACACTCCATAGGCCGGCTATAACCCATAGAGTCTAAAACTTAATTAGGCTTAATAGGGACCTAAGGGAATTAGCCACCCACACCCACACATTACACTTATGACCTATTCATGGATGAAACACATAAAAAATACCTAAAATATAGCATATATCACTCCCACATAGGTCCATACCACCTATAACTCCAACTAACAACTTGAACCAAGTCATTTTAGCCTACTCACCATTAGGCCTTAAAACACAAAAAAGTTTATCTCTTAGAACTGAAGCACATAATCACTTTTATCAAATAACCCACTTGAGAAAACACATGAATATATCATTAATAACTTCATAAACTTATCCATTTCCATTTTATACATTCAATTAGGCTACAAGCATACTGAATCACCTCTATAATAGGCTCACTTAGTTATGGTCAAACACAGTCAAAGTATAATCAAACATCTTGTCTCTCCAAACTTGAATATGAACACAAAAAGGCTTAAAATTACTCATATTGAAGATTTGATACTTATTTCACATCTTAAAACTCATTTTTTCCCTCAACTTAGGTCAAACAACTTCAAACTCACTTATTCAAACTGACCACTCAAACTTCTTGTAACCTCCAAAAGTATAGTCGTGAACAAATTGTTATTTACACTTTAAAGAACACTTTAATAACATATAATCCACATTAATATTTCCTCTAAGGTTTATATATCATTATCTATCAATTATATGTCTTGTCTTGGCATCAATAATTGGTATAATGGACCAGTCTCTCTAAACAAGCCTTTTTAGCTTTCATGGTTCAATCACTTAACCTATCTATGTACCTTACAAAAGTATTATATAGTAAATTTAGGTCTAAATACATAACAAAATATCCATTTGATGCATCACCTCTTTCCATAAGAACTCAAACACATCATGTACCTTAACACACCTAGAACTATCAACTTGACTTTTAAATACAATCATAGTGAACATGACTACTAACACTTGTAGAATCACTTCATTGACCTCCAAATTTATTGAAAATGTTATTAAACATAATTATCACATATTAAAACACTAATACATATATGTCATGTGTAAATTGTAGAACATATAGTTCAATCCTTGACCCTAACTCATTCATTGTCTTTACTCACACAAACATGTCAATTTGAAGGTATCTTCTTTCTTGTGTATGAACACTATCAACTATTACCAACCAAGGTAACATGAGTCATAGGTCTTAAATAAAGACCTCAAATCATTTTATCCATTCTTAGTCACTTTCACATCATCCCTAAATAGGTTCTCACTCAAGCCTAGTTTTCTTCACTATTTTCACTATCTTCATTTTAGCGATATGAAATTTTGATTGACCAAAATGATTGAAATAGAGATTTTTTATATACAAACTAACTTCATGGAAATCGATAACAAGTATTGGACTTCAATCTTCATCAAATTTCATGCAATGACCCAATCAATCTTGCCTATAGCAATAAATTCTTTATAAATAATCAATTTTATGTACCTCTTACTCACTTCCATAACACACCACTACCACTTAGAGGTACTTTGAGGATTCCTCTACAACATAAAATCATTAAACTTGATTAAAAATCAATTTTGGGCTAAAACCATTCACATCTTTCCAATCACTCCACTATGAGGATTTGTAAGCACAAAAACCTCCTTACCTTCTTAATGTTTATTCATAAAGATGAGGGCTTGGTTTATCTAAAAAATGCTTCTATAATCTTATTAGGATCATGTGACATCTCTAAAAAAATTATCAAGTCACCATGAAAAGTTTACACATGCCAATGAGCATCTCAACTTCCTTCTTAGGCTTAGAAACCTTCATTATACATGCATAGGAGATGTTTCAACATTATATCTTGATTTCTCTTTCTCCTCAAGACCTAAAAATTGGTCTACACCTTTGAATCACCTAATAAAAACTCAATCTATACTCACATGGGTTTAAACACCTTGGAAACTCCATTTGAACCTCACTAGGTCTCTATGCACATTAGGTCTAGAACCATTAGTCAAACTTGGATATTGAAAGCACCTAAAACCTCCTTTTATTGATCCCATATCATCAGTAACATGTCATATTTACTCATGACATGCTCTCAAGTTTCCCTCCATGTTCACATAGGTCACATGCTTCTATAGATTCATCTTCTAGAGCCATCATGCTCCTTCTTGTACTATAATATACATTCCATGCTCAAAGCCTTCTAGTCACTTCATGATATTATTCTTCATCAATGATATCACCACTTTATCATTATATTTGACATAAATGACAATAATTTTTCAACAATCTCCCCCTCTGTCATTAATGGAAACCTCTTTTTCTCCTTCTCCCCCTTTGCCATTAATGACAAAGTGGACTAAATAAAAACTAAGCTCCCCATAACATCATGCATGCATTTAAATATATTTTATGTGCTCAAGATTCTCACCTACCTTTCATACACATGGATGAATAATTTATCCCCCTTTGACATACACATCTTGATCATCTTTTTCACGTACCAAACCTATACATTCTTGTTATTTTACTAGGCATCTTATCTTTGGATTCTCACTTAGTATTGATTACTTGATCCTTGTACCTATTTACTTATAGATCTCAAAATATCCCTTTTCTCATGCATGAATATTCAATACATTGTAAAATTTATGAGTTGGTATGATCAATTCATCATATCAAATTTTTGTGACTTGTCTCTTGAGTCCACATTTATAGCAAATTTATCCATATCTCTATCATGAATAGAACATCTGACATGTGCTCCCACTTTATTCAAGCATGCTTATTTTCAAGTTTTTCAAGACATATTAGTTAGCTTCCCATAACTCCATACTCCACTTGGATCATTTTTTTTTAAAACCACAAAGCAAATTATTTATAATAGATACAAGACTCATTTGTTTACCTTATAAAAGATCCATAGTCCTCAATTAGACTCCTCAAGTCATTAGATATCGACACAGTTCATGGTATCTTCAACAAGTACTCATATCATCAAATATATTCTCTTCTATCTTTGCAATCCATTATGGCACAAACCATTATAAGACACCATCTTGGCTATCATACAGTGAAAATAGGTCTGTGAGGCCTCATTTAGTTTGATAATTATCTGATACTCTTTTTACTCCTTCATGAGATGAAAATAGGAAATAAAAAACATATAATTTGATCATCTATGAATTGAAGGTCATCTCTATACACAAAGGAGACCAAAGCTTCTCATAGAACTTTTTAAAGAACAAATCTTTAAACATTGTTTATACACAACCAATACCCTTTGTAGACTTCTCTCTAAGATCAAAAGAAACTTGTGATGTTACATGATAAATTATTACTTTCAAAACATCTGAAATCACTTAGAAGGCACCACAAATAAGCCATATCACTCATTGACACATCAGAAAACCTTGATCAACCATCAATCGCTTCCTTACATGATGAATGCCTCTATGAAGCTTAGATAGAGACACCTTCACTTATGTAAATTTCATAAAAATGTGAAATTAAGAGACCTCTAGTATTCCACTTATTATTTCAACCTCTTTATCCTCTTCTTGATTTTAAACTCTCTATACTTGGTATCCTCTTTGGATTCAACATCTTCCTTTTTCTCTTCTATTTGAGTAGAATCATAGACCTTTTGCATATTATTTTGGGAATTGAATATACATTAAGGAAAAAGAGTTTCTTAACATACCTTATCAAACATATCATCTTTTCTCTTGCATTCATCTTGATCAATCATAACAATCTTAGGTCTCCATACTTGGGTTAGCCTTTTCTCATGTATTCTAAGAGCTCCAATTGGGCATAATCTAGTAACATGACCAGTCTTAAGACAATTATACCAAATAGTATTCCTTCTTCCATGTTCCAGAGACAACTTATTTCTTTAGGTATTTATACAATCCTTTTCTCTATAACCAAACCTATTGAATTCAAACCAATTACCATGAAAATAATTTCCATACCTTATAGCATTGGGTTTTTTGACAGATTTCTTCATGTTTCCCTTTATGTTTACATCTTCCTTGGATATATCTATCTCTTTGCCTTTCTCAAACTTTATCAACTTGAAAATAAGATTATCATGCTTAATATTAAAATAACTTAACTCAGTATTCAATTTATAACATTCTTCCTCTTTTGAACTAATATTTATCTTTGTATCATGTAGTTGACACTTAAGATCCTTGATGATTTTCTTATCTTTTTTGGTTGTTTCAATCATTTATTTATGTTTCATAAATGACTTGGCCTATTCTTTAAACTTATTAATAATCATCTCATGTTCATAACCCTTGGAGTTATAATTACTCCTCCTTGTCTTAATACGTCTAATATATTCTTTAAGACCTTTGACCATTGACCTCAATGCCAGATTCTCTTTCCTCAGTTGCTTAGTTATCTTCTGCTACTTGGGATCACCTTCAAGATGTCAAGATTGTTACAAAGGACCTGATATGATACCAATTATTATAAGTAGCTACTAAGAGGGGGGTTGAATTAATTATATAACAATGATCATTTTAATTACATTTACCATTCTATGAAACATACATTCACATAAGAGATTAATGCATAAGTAAACAAGTACACAAGCATATAAGAGAACACAAGAGATATACAAGAAACCTTCCTAGGGAATAAAAATCACTGAACCATACACATAAACTATTATATTATAATTAAAATATTCAACATTTAGTGAAGCACCCACTTCATAAGGAGCTCCAACCCATACTTAGGTGAACACCCACCCAACTAGTCTTCTACAAGATCCAACTTGTAAAGAGGACCCAACTCCCTAGGAAACCAAGAAAAAACTAATATACATTTAATATATAATCATATTGAACACCTATTTTTTACTCTTCAACTAATTATGACCTCCTTTTTTTTCACTCTTTCCTCTTCACTCTCACTCAAATAGCCTCTAGGGCTCACTCACTCAATATGCCTCTTCTAGGCTAATTAGGTCCAATGACCTATGTATCCACCTAAAAAAAATTTATAAAATATTCATGAATTATGTTATTAACCCTTTTATGGTCCTCAATGACCTACCTATTCTCCTTGAATGAGTTATTTTCTTCACTTAATTCCACTCACACTTAACTAGTCCAAATAGGCCTATCAAGCCTTGCCTTTATACCACACACACTTCATCTAACCCATATTTGTCATAAAATATATTTAAAAAAAAATTATATCACTTATAATAGTTCCATATATATATGTTAAATATGATAAAAAACACTCCATAGGTCGGTTATAACCCATAGAGGCTAAAACTTAACTAGGCCTAATAGAGACCTAAAGGAATTAGCCTTCACACCCACACATTACACTTGTGACCTATTGGAATACATTTTGTCTAAAAAATAGATGAAACGCATAAAAAATTCCTTAAATATACCCTTTATCACTCCCACATATATCCATACCACCTAGAACTCCAACTCACTACTTGAACCAAGCCATTTTAGCCTACTTATCATTAGGCCTTAAAACATAGAAACCTTTGTCTCTTCAAATTGAATAAAAAATCACTTTTATAAAAAAAAAAAAAAACACTTGAAAATACAAATTAATAGAACATTAATTACTTTATCAACTTATCCATTTCCATTTGACACCTTCACTCAGGCTTCAAGCATCCAAAAACACCTTTGTAATAGGCTCACTTAGTTCTAGTCAAACACAATCAAACTATAGTTAAGCATATTATCTCTCCAAAATTGAATATTAACACAATATGAATTAAAATTACATATAATTAACCTTTTATAATTATTTAAAATATTAAAACTCATTTATTTCCTCAACTCAATTCAAACAACTGCAAACTGACCACTCAGACTACCTATGGCCTCTAAAAGTATAGTCATGAAAAAAATGATATTTACATTTGAAAGAACACTTTAATAATATATAATAAACATTAATGGTTATTATTATGTATTTATATAATTTTACATTAGTTATTTATCATTTCTTGGCATCAACCATTAGTCTAATAGACCAATCTCTCAAACCACTCTCACACTATGCATATACAACTAGACAAGCCTTTTTAGATTTCATGGTTCAATAACTTAACCTATCTCTATACCTTAAAAAAATATTTTATAGTTAAAATATGTCTTAATACATAATAAAATATCAATTTTATTCATCACCTCTTTCCATAAGGACTCAAACACATCACTTACTTTAGCATACCTAGAATTATCAGCTTGACTTCAAAACATAATCATAATGAACATGACTCCTAACACCTATAGGATCAATTATTTGACCTAAAAATGTATTTAAAATGTACTTATACATCCTTATAACATATTAAATCACCAATACATATATTTCATGTGGAAAATGTAGAACATATAGGTTAGCCCTTGAGCCTTACTCATTCATTATCTTTACTCATACATACATGTCACTTTTAAGGCATCTTCTTTCTTGTGTATGATAAATATAAAAAGTTAAAAACTAAGGTAAAATTATTAATATGTCTTAAATAAAGACACCAAATAATTTTATCCATTTCTAGTCACTTGCATATCATTCCTAAATAGGTTCTCACTCAAGCCTAGTTTCTTTCACTATTTTCACTATCTGCAATCTTATGATAGGGAATTTTGATTGACATAAATGATTGAAATATAGAATAATTACATACAAAATAAATTCATGTAAATCAAAAATAAGTCTTGGCCTTTAATTTCCATCATATTGTATGCATTGACTCATTCAACTCTACCTATATCAGTAAATTCTTTAGAAATAATCACTTTTTATGCCTTTTACTCACTTCCTTGACACACCACTACCACCTAGAGGTGCCTAGAAGAGTTTTATAAAACATATAATAATCAAAATTGATCAAACAATCCATTCTAGGACAAAACTATTCACATATTTCCAATCATTCCACTATGAGGTTTACAATCACAAAAGCATCCTTACTTTCTTAACATT
This sequence comes from Torreya grandis, assembly GCA_037957365.1. NCBI lineage: Eukaryota > Viridiplantae > Streptophyta > Pinopsida > Cupressales > Taxaceae > Torreya > Torreya grandis. The sequence goes on from JARHVA010004463.1 coordinate 463,306, forward strand.
TGTTTATAAATATGAGGGCTTAGTTTATATGAAAAATTCTTTTTTAAGATTCATATGGCCATGTGACATATCTCCCAAAAGGATTAGGTCACCATGAAAAGTCTACATGTGCCAATGAACATCTCAACTTCTTCTCGATCTTGGAAACCTTCATTCTGCATGTATAAGAGACCTTTCAATGTAATATCTTGCCTTCTCTTTGTCCTCAAGACCTAAAACTTGGTCCAAACCTTTTAATCACATATTAAAACATCAATCCATTATCACATGGGCTTAAACATCTTGGAAACTCAATTTTACCCTTCACTTGGACCTCACTAGGTCTCTATGCACATTAGGTCTATAACCATCAGTCAAACTTGGATATTGAAAGCAATTAGAACTTTATTTTATTGATTTTAAATCATCATCAAAATTTCATATGAACTCATGCCATGCTATAAATATTCCCTCCATATTGACACATATCACATGCTTCTATAGATCCATCATGCTCTTTCTTGTACAAAAATAGGCATTCCATTCTCAAAGCTTTCTAGTCATTTCATGATATCATCCTTCATTAATGACATCAACACTTTGGACTTACCTTTGACATCAATGACAACACTTTTTTACAATAATTTTTGACACCATTTTTTACTACTAAAATAATAATACTCAAATAGAAATAAACAATAAACACACCTAAATCTAAAGAAGCAAACAAACCTAACCTAAGGAAACAAGAAAATAAGACAAGAAAACAACAAGGCATCAGACTATTGCTTGTTCTATTAAATTATTGAAACAGGACAAACAACCTACAAAAACTAACTTGAGATCAAAATATATCCTCTACGGTCAAATAGAAAACTTAATGGTCCACCATATAACCTTGGAGTATGATTACTAAATCTTAATAGCTCCTTCTTATAACTAGGAACATTAGTAAATTCATAGCCTCTTAAGGAAACATATGGTTCTTCTAGTTCTAATTTTATGTGCATGAATTGTAGATGTGAGTCTAAGACCCAATCATATTCCTCCCATATTCATGTACTTTTCAAGAACAATATTAATTCTTCTTGAGTCATGAGCTATTCATGGTCATGTTAGATGACATGAAGTGGCTCTTGTATTACTACAAGGCTGTATTCTAAGAGAAATGATTTTAATCTCAAAACTTCTTGAGGCCATTTGAGTTCATATTCAACTTACAATAGTAACAAACATTTGAAGATGAAGTGATAAGTTGATAACCTTGCCTAAAATGCTCAAATAAGTCATTTCCTAAGAAGATAACCTTTGGGATTTTATTTCTTGGAGAGATGATTTCTTATTTCTTGATGAAATTACTTATCTCTAATTAAAATGAATTACCTTCAAGTAATTAGTAACCTAAACTAATTATATCAAACAAACCCAATTATTGGTTCTCACCAACTTAAATTATGACTGGAATCTCTTCACTTTGAATAGTAGAAGGTATAAGAGCAATCATATCACTTTCTTGGTCATTATAATTATGATATAATTTTGACATCTTATATTGGCCATTTAAATATGATTCATTTTCAAAATCAACTTGATGACTTGGCATGCTCTTAAAGTCAACTTATTCTTCATCTTCTTTAGCTATCTTGTACTTGTCTTCTGCCACTTCTGCAAGTTTTTATAAATGGTCACGATGAATGGTAGCTTACATATGACCAATTAAATCTTGAGAAACATCTTCAACTTATGTAACTAAAACCTTATTCTCTTTTATTTCATCTTGTACTTGTAGATCATCTTCTATCTTAGTAACTTATTTGAATTCATCTCCTATTGCATTCTCAAATATTTAATCATGATCTTCCTTGGCAAGGAGTGTCCCAATGATGATGTCCTCATATTTCTCACTCAAGTAATTTCCATCTTCATATACCTCAACTAAAAATTCTTCATTTAACTCACAAAAGAGAGTCTCCTTCTCAATAATTGGCATGATGGATCCCTAAAAAACACTCAAGAAGATCATACAAATCTAAAAGAGTTGCCATAAATGTTTTATTCTATTCACAAGGTTTCTTAACTTAGACAACCATCACCTCTTCTCTCTAGTATAATTTATCTTGAATAAATTGCCATGAAGGAAAGCCCTTGGGCTCTTGAGGAGGGAGGAGTAGAGGTTGAATTATTTTAGGCTTGCTTTTGACTTCAAAATCTTAACTTATGCTTGAGTGATCTTCTCTCTCCCTATACTATTATACTTGTTTCCAAGTCATAAATGTGGGTTTAGGAACATATTTTATTGCACTTATTTCAGCCATGGGTATGAATGAAGGAAATTGCTACTAATATTATGCTTCTTTTGTAGTTGTTATTGACTATTGAAGATGTTGGTTTGAAATCTCAACTTGTTTGACAAGGAGAGACTCAAAGTCATGATTCAACTCATTAGAGATATCTCCCTACTGATTATAATATGAATGATCTTGTATGATCTAATATGGAATATGTAAATTAGCCTCCTTAAAACACACTTCTTAGACCTTTTGAAGTCTCTCTTGGATATAGTTACAAGTACGAAAAATTGGTAAGGTTTAAATGGAATCTTGAGGGTATGATATATGTTTGTTTGACATTCATAAAGATAAAAGGTCATCTTAATGGGGAACTGATGTCTCTCATGAACTAACAAATTCTCTTCAAAGTTTAAAATTATACCACTTATGTCAAGGATATCTCCACTAAATTTTGAATGGCCTTGTCTTATGAAATATGCACACATTTATTTACCTTGTTGTAATGAAGATATCATACTATCAATATCATACTTGGGGATCTCCTATCCCTAGATCTTTAGAGTGTCTATGCTCACCATTTATTTCTCACATCCAAACAAAGTTTGTTTGAAGCTTGATATGGATTGTCTTGGAACTTGATTGAGCTAATTAGGAATGTCATGAGATTGTCATGATTGATTATATTGATAAGAAGGCTACCAAGGAAGTGAATAAGGTTCACAAGCATCATAGGCCTGATAATGACTCTCATAGTGTTGACTAGGATCATGGTATGGATGATAGGGGTCATAATGAGATGTATAAGGATCATACTAGAATTTAGATGGATCATACATTGCTAAGAAAGAGGTATGTGATAGAATTATCCCCCATATTTTGTCATCATTCACCATAAGAAACATGAAAATAAATGAATTTATGAACAAGAGTTTCCCTTTACCTTATATATGAGGACCATATGAGTGATTGAAACTAGTTCTAAAGACCAAGATGTTGTAAATTAATACTCAAATGGTTGAATATATATCCACTAGGCATGCCATAATTGTTCATAACCCATGTTGCACCCTATTAAAGTAGATTGATCTTATCTCCTTTAAACTTGGACTAACATTGGATTGGTCTATAGGTGTGGGATACTTGTACTTAGACCAAACCTCTAGATTATGAGGCTAGATCCTTTGAATATATCTACATTTCTCAGTTTACTAAAACCTACATGATTTTTGGGATGAAAAGAGTTATAATGAAATTGAAATGGAAATCCTATTCTACTGATGGTGATACACCTAAATTATTGGGTCATCCACTTAATTTGAAATCATACAACACTAATGAGTCATAAATGGAAGAAAAAATTATCTCTGAGGTTTATTTTTCAATAGTGTTTCACATGGAGGTCTTGATGTATGACTATATATTAGAGGTAAAGGGAGAAAGGTATATTTTGAGACACTATTCAACTTTGTTATGCTGAAAATTTGATCATCAACCTTTGACACTTCATATAACCTAGAAAAGTTAATCCATCAACATATATGTTTTGAAAGGACATTTTAATGGAGGATTCATCCACTTTTACACATATAAAAAACATATACACATTGTAAGTCAATCATAAAGATGATTCAATAGTCCATTTTATTGATTAAAGAGGTTTAAAAAGCTCATCTTGGCAAAGTTTCATCATGACCAAGAGAGGGATCCTAAAATTAGGCCTAAAAGCCTTAATATATAGAACAAGCCAAGAGAATGTCATAGAGGATACAATAAGTCAACTACTCATTAACTCAATTCAAATTAGTTACAACTTGCCAATAAAAGTCCTCTAAAGACCTCTTCTTTTTTAATGTTCTTGAATTCTCTTTTTGGCATTGGAAACAAGGTGGTGGGGCATCTTTGACTTGTCCAAACTCATTTGGAACTATGATATTCCATATTGTTGTCAAATAACTCCTCTTGACATTATATCAAGCTAAGTGAGTGAATCTTATTGCATGAAGACCATGGAACATGCATTGATTGTTAGTCAAGGATTATTTAACTCATGATTGGTACTTAAGATCAATTAACTCCTTATTTATCCCTCCTTTACCTTTTTTTACACTTAGGTCTAGTTGACCATATAATCTACACTTTAATACCAATTATGAAGCATGATAACTCCACATTTTCTCTCATAAATAGTTTCCAACACCATTTTCCAATTTATTTTACTGACCAAATAGGCCTAATAGCCTAAATTTATATATTTTATAGATTTTAGAACCTAAATGAAATAATTATAACCAAAAAATACAATGAGATTTAGTCATAAAAGAACTCTCCATATCATGAAATGAGCCTTTTTAACAAGAAACACATGAAAATTAATAAAAGTAGTTGACTAAGTCAAACTATATTGAATTTTTGTAGATTGGTTGTTTTGAAGAGATCAACAGGGGTATCTCTGAGAATGGGTTGGAGTGTATGATGGATTAAGGAGGAATAAAAAGTTCTAAAATTAACTCTCCATGGATTGAAATCCATTAAACTACCTTATACCTCTATTTTCTAAACTTTTTCCCCAAAAACCCCTATTTTATTCCATTTCCATGTAGTTTCATACATTACGGTACCATTGATAGGACCCTTTATGAGTGTAATTAGTTTTTAAAGAGGTTATTAGGTGATTCATGGGGTTTTGAGGGTTTTGGAAGTGAACCATATTAATGATGGTTCATAAATTATGAATCTCCAAACCATAACTTATTTCCATCTATGTTTATTCCATATACCCATTAAACTTTATTTATAATCTTGGGTTCCCATCCAAAAGGTGTGCAAGATACATACATAATGAAGTTTGATTGTAGGGTTCTAAATGCATTCTAGACATGCTTATAATCTTAGTGATGGTTCATAAACCTCAAATCCTCAAAAAACATCAATCCTTAATGTCTTATAATTAAACAAGTGTCATAAAATCATGATAAGATTATTTGTTTATACTCTTCATGTGGTGAAATATATCAACATCTAAATAGGTAGCTCAAACTGAGTGTATTTACTACAATAGTTCAAATTTGTTCCTGAGAGTGAAAATAACCTTTCCTTATCCTTACCTAATTTAAATAACCTCATATAATTCATGTAACATCACATTAAACATTCTCATGGTGTCATATGTTATTTATATATTATGAAAGTGTTTAAAGGTGATATAGGCCTTCTACGCCTAAAACTAGTTTATAGACCTAATTGGTGTAATCTACGTATTAGAGATATTAAGACACCTATAGGATTATATGGGGAATAAAACCAATTTTTTTAAAAATTAATTTCCATCTCCTTTTAATTTTTTTCCCTTACTCCACTTTGCCTTGATGCCTTTGATTGTGACTATAGGAGTGATTACTTAGACTGTGTTTTTGTTTAAGGTAGAGGTTTGAAAGTGTTTTATCCTTCATGAAAAAAGTTAAAGGAGTTTTAAACTTCTTAAAACATTTTATTAGATTTATAAAACCCTTTAGAAGTATATTTAGGGCACATTATGCTTTGTATGTCTTGATTTCACTAGCTTAGGGTTTCTTTCATTCATGGATTGTTAAACCCTTGGTCTTGTGTTAAAATCTCTCTCATTTGAATTGGAGATTATAATAATTCTTATAACACCTTATTTTCCATTTAAAACCCATATAATGATGTTAAAACCCCATGTTTTATGCTTAGACCTCAAATAGGCATCATGACCTCAATTATGACTATCAATAGGTTTCATAAGGATTGTGATAAAATAGTGATCAATTCCAATATCTATTTGACCTTTACAATGGCATAAATAGATTAAAACATTGATGAATACTATTTTTACAAAAATTTAGAACCCAAATCCACATGTAGACATTATAAAGACACAAATTTCTCTCAAAATTGTTCTCTTATGTTGATTGTGTGTATAGAACTGTGTAGATGCATGTTGGTTATGTATGTTAGAGGTTTTGGATCCTTACTCACTATATATTCAAAAATTATAAACTTTTAAACTACTAAAATCCTCATTAATCTCTTAAACACTTTAAACATCTCTCACTCTTTACCATATTACACTTGTAGACCTTATTGACTTGATAATGGTTTAGTCAAAAGGAAGACCTATAAGATGGAGATTGTAGGTCACTTTTTTGAGTATATAGGCCACCTTAATATCAAATTTAAACCTTAACCTGTATTATTTTTTCAACTTTGACATTCCACTATCATTTTTTGTTGACCAATGAGGTATATATCTAGCATATTGTATTTTGAACTTACCTATCTCAATCCCATGAATGTAGGTGAAGATGTGTATAGTTTGTATGGACTGAACTTAGTTTTAAGTATTAAAATTGGAACCAAATTTCCTCTAAGGTCACCTTAATAATTATACCTTATTTTAAATCATTTTGAGTTCAAAATCCTCCTCATACATATCAATATCTCATTTCATTGGATCTTTAATCTCATTGTTCTTTCATGGATTTTAGGTGAATATTAGTATCTTATATGAACTAAAATAGTCCAAACATGTCATTTAAAGTATATAATTTGGAGGGAGTTCATGATTCTCATTTTATATCTGAATTCCATCTTATACCAAACAAATTTTGTCTAACTCCTTATCTTGATGGTCTTTTAAGAAACTCCTTAAGACTATCTTGAAGCTTTTCATACAATCAATTATAGGTGAATATTGGGGTGTTAATCATGACTGTAGATATTACCTGTTATAGCCAACTATTCATGGTCTTTATCTATCTCACCATGACTTGTTCTTATGAATCCTCTATGTGACATGATATTCTTTCATTAGACCATTATACTTTCTTCCTCTTCATGATTGGAAATAGGCTTGTGTTTGTGAGAAGGTTGTAGGAGAACATCCATAAGGTGAATGACTATTTCATTATGTATTTTGAAGTTCATATCTTGATAAAACCTCATTATACCATTAAATATTAATATCAAACCTAGTTATAAACCTCATACATATTCAAGGCATAACAACACCATTTATCATAGTCTTGGTGTGACTCAAGTTTGCACATTAAGAAACATTCAAACCTATTATAGGTGGTGATCATATGAAGATAGGTCCTATTTTGAATTTGATAAACTTTAAGGCTTACCTTCATGACATTTATTTGATGAGCACAAAGTTACCAAACTTATTCTTCACACCCATTGATCTATGTTCTTGAAAATATTCTTTTCTTTCCATCATAGATTGACTATGTTGGAACATTTTTTGACCTTTTTAAAAATTGTGTAGGCTTTAGGATGATTGGAGATCTAATAAAGTAATAATATGTCCATGATTCATTCAAATTCTACGAATACCCTTCATTATAATAACCTCACTTGAAGGTCAACTTTATTGAAAGTCTTTTTCAATGCATTTGATTGATACCCTTAATAAAGGTTGTAGGTGACTGTAGCTTGTATGGACTATGTGGAGTTAGAACTTGAGAAGGTCACAAAACATGAACATGAATCTTTCCTATATACTAATCAAATTGATGAGAGAGGAATGAAAAAATACATTAATTGGGATATCTTCCTTATCTTATTATCTTTTTACTTCCATAAAAAATCTTGATGTACCTTTGTTAGTTGTAGGTGGTCATTCTTGAGTTTTTAACAGTGTTAGTAAGGTATCATAACCCTACCCTCATGACCATTATTATCTCTATAGTAATTGACTCCTATTTAGTAGTGAGTCCATGAGATGGAGGTGAGTGTAAAGGTGGTAAGATGTAAATTGAATATGGGGAACCATGAAAATGAGAATGGAGGTGAAAAGATAGGCTTTATAATAGTGAGGAATGGTAGTGACAAGATAATATAGATGAATAAAACATAAAGGAGGTGACAAGAACATGAGTAGTATATGAAAAGACCATATTTAGGGTATTATTCAAGCATAATCACATGTTCAATAATATATATAATTTTTGAGGGATTTGAACAAGCATGTGGTGCTAAAATGGAAACATATTTATCTTCAAAAAACCTTAAAATATGCTAACTTTCCTTACTCTTTGCTAAACTAGCAACATGGAGGTGTTTGAGGATGATTGATGATATTTTAGGTGATTAATATTCATGAAATTTTGAGAAACATGATGAGAGGACATATGAACAATAATTAAACCCCTATAAATAATAATCCAACAAATCTTGACATTTTCTTTCTCTCATGGACCATATAAACTCTCTTCATATATTTGCATATTGTAGATTTGCATTATATACCTTCTTAAGATCGATATGACCTTCACATGTGTGGAAAGTGTATGAATTTTTTTATGATAAGGTATCCTATAGTCCTAATAACCTCCATAATCTTTATTTTTATTTCCATGATTCCCAGATGAAGAGAAAACTTAGAAAATTGACTACCTGCTTGGATGAAGGAGACATAGCAAGTACCTTGAATTCAAAGGGATTGTTCATGAAGGAGAGAGGACTAAATTGGAAATAAATTTCCATATATATAATATCTCTTAGACTCATTTCTCTGAACAAAAATTTAGACCTTGATTTTCTCTCTCATGGCCATACCACCTGCAAACTTGAAGGGCTCTTACTATGTGCAAAGAAGCAAGTTGAAGTATGTGAACTAGTTTTGGGCATTTTTTTAATCCTTTTGACTTAAATATATTATAGAAGACATATCATGTAATTATATTCAAATTATTGGCCTCAATTATATGTAAAATTCATATAATTTTGTACTCTCTACATGAAAACAAACATAAAAGGCCTTTCTTTTGCATATTCTCCAAACTTCAAGCCTTGAACCACCAATCTAAGGAATGAATAGGATGACCATGAGTTATTTGGGAGATTAAAATAATAAATAAGTAATTCTATATATTTTTATGGGAAAATTTAGCATGTGGGATTCTTTTGAGGCCAAATTATGCCTTAGAGGTTAATGAAAAGGTACTTTCAATGCATAAAACATTTAATTAGGGAAATTTCATGAATATGAAAGTGTTTCAAAGTATTATGAAGGATTTGATGGCCCTTTAGTGAATTTTACTCCAAATTTAACACTTAAAGGATCAAAAAATTCATTTTTTAGTTAACATACCTATAGTAGACTAAATTGTAGAGGCTTGTAATAGTACCAAGAAAAGATTTGAATTATATGGGTTGGTATTTATCCTTGACAAGCTAAGTTAGCAACACTCACTACACATTAAAAATAGAACCAAATAAGCCATTTTCTATTCAACATTTTAAACACTTAAAATGATTATTAAACCTTATAAAAAACATAGATATAACATAAAATTCCCAAACAATAACATTATGCACTCCAATGAATCATTCTTCAATGAAATCATACCAAAAACTAACATCTCAAACTACCTAGGTTTCGTTCTACTCTTCTTCATTAGGCTTGTTAGCAACTAGAAAATTTAGATCACAAATTAGTAACACTTAAGCACTAAAACCAATCCAAAAACCACCAAGGACATCAACTATGAGTCACAAGATTCAAACTTCATCAATTTTTAAACTTTTTCCAATAAATTTTCTATAGCTACAATAACTTCTTAAAAAACAAGCTTGTATCTTCACATTTTATCTCTCCTCTCTCTAACCACCACCACCTAGAGGTACCTATGAGAGTTAAATATAAGATCTAAACACTTACCTGAGCATTCCAAACCATCTTAAGCACTTTTGAATCATATCTTCAACATCAAGTCATTATTAGGGTTTTAAGAGGGTTTAAACACATTTCCATTGTTAATGATTGTTAATAGAGAATAGCCCCTTAATATAAAAAATAATGCCTAGAATTTTTACATAGGACCCTTCCCCATTTACCATGAATATATTAGGTTCCCATGTAGAGGTTTGATGAGCTAACAAACACAAGAAAATCCTTTTTGGGTTGAGAACCATTCATTTTGTGCATTCAAGAGACATCAAAGCCCTTTTCCTTACATTATCCTTCAAAATTTGACCTAAAAAATTCATGAATACACCTAAGACAACCTATAAAACATCTAAAAAATCTCACATGTTCATACTTTTCTTGTAAACTAAACCTTATGCCTCATTAGGCCATGCTCTCACCACCTTGCTTTCTACACTTATGTCTTCACACCTCATTAGGGCTTGAACGAAATTAAAACATATTTTCAAGATCTAAATACTTCACTCACATGCTCACATAGCATATCAAATTCTCAAACAATTCCAAACATCCTTTTACAACCTTATTTAACCATGCAACCAAGCTTATGCCTTCACCCAAGGTCTCTTCATGCCATAACTAAGCTTCATAAGACACCTTATCCTCAAAGACACTTGATATAAATATTCAATAACCTTACAATCCTAAGAAAATACATATCACCATGCCACCATGCCTCTTCATGCATAAGACTAGGCATCATATGCACATATCTTCTCAAGATATTACTAGGTTGAAGTACTTGGAAAATTTGACAAAAAGGACCTTTCATACTAACCTGCACATCACTAATGCAGACATAAGAACATATTCCAATCATATTTTACACTATTAGAATCACTAAAACAATATTTTCATGCTTAAACACTTCCATACATCCTTAACATGTCTTGATAATAGATCATGATATCTCATTAGGCCAAACATGGTTTAGGACTAGTCTAATTGAAGACTTGGCCTAAAGGTCTTACCCCTATAAGATCAACTTAAAACTCTCCTTTATTCCTCTACACCTTGATCACATGCCTTACATGCTCTTCAAACAATAGCATACATCTACACATACATATTCATGTTCACCATGCATATGCCTCTTTATGACATGACTATGCTTTATATGCACTATACCTTCCATGTTTGACCTATACCAATGATCTAAGACATTAGTTATCTTCAATTTTTATTTTAAGAATAACTTATTGCATCATATACTATCAATATGTTCTTGATCACCTTGTCATATTTCACACTCCCAACAACATTCTTTTCTCTCATGACCACACACTTATCTTCTCATGGCAACACTATTTCTTTCATGAATGACCTCACTCATGACAAATATTCCATGTACCTAATCACTACCAATTAAACTCACCTACTTATCATCAATCTCATTTACCATGATTACATTCTCTATCATAGAAACAACACTCACTATGTTGGCATAATAACTCATCATACACATACCTCAAGGCTTACTTAACCATGCATCTCTTCATGACAACACTTAAAAACTTGAGCTAACATGAACCTCGACATGAAACTTGACATCAACCAACAAAATAAACATTAGTTTCCTTCAAATTCTCTCTTGCCTTCAAATTCTCTCTGATCACATGGCTTCCTTGTCACATCAAGCACACAAGGTCATACCTCAAAGACTACTCACCACACATCTTCATAATATTTACCTTGAAATCAATGACATCAACCTTGACATTCAAAAAAACACTTCTCAAAAAACTTTCCTTTATCATTGAGGGAAAAACATTCAGAAAACTAGGGCAACCACTCATGATGACAACCATGTCCTAGATATGGCTCTTGCCTTTTATTTCCCTTTCTAATATTTCTCTCCCTTTGACAATAATGACAAGGGGTTACCTATAACTACTAGAATTACACTTTTTCCCCTTGATATGATACTACCTTTAAAAGACACTAGATGGTACACAATCTTAGAAACATCAAACCTTATAGTTATCAAGCTCCACCTTAGACCAAACATATACCAATTAGTGTGACATCTTCAATAAATAAGGATCACATAGCATAACCATGTTCCCCCTATTCTCATGCTAAATATTCCAAATAAATCTAAAATTTAAGAACACTCACCCTGTACTTGACATGCTACAACCAACACTCTTGACACTAACTAAATAATTTGATATTCCCCCTTTATCTTCACAACTTAAGCCCATTTTATGACTCATTAGGACTCATAGACCAATCTTAACTTGATTTAATCACATTGATACCAAGACCAAACCTCAACATAGATCAAGCTCAACTACTAATCACAAAAATATTCAAAAACTTACCTCTCATATACCAAAAGATTACTTTTTGGCCTCAGAAGCCTGATGTCAACGTTAGAACTCTCACCATGCTACCAACTAAACTTTTAGTTCCATCAACAAAATATCAACTTGTCTTCATAGCCATATTAGTCTTATAAACCAATCCATATCTCATATATTTCTAAACATTATTCTATGCTTAGACTTGCATTCCATACCATGGCACCTCATATGTTATAAACATAAGAATGGATAAAATCCATCTTTATCTTCTATTGTAGATATAAAATTAAGCTTCCATCATGATTCTAGACCTATCAAAATTATTCAACCTACCTACATGGATTTCATAACCTCAAAAACCTTCTTGGTACTACTCACCTACTCTTGGATCTGATGAATCACTTAATTAGCTCCCCTTCAGACCCAACTTTTACTAACTGATGAGTGTCTCCATAAAGCCTAATGGAGTCACCCCTTTCCATAAGAACCTATAACACCATGAAATTGGGATATTCCCATATTTCCATATTTTCACAAGACTAAATATCCTTTAGGATCCTCTTAGGCTTGAATATCCTCTTTGACTTGACCTATTCATCATCCTTCTGAGTTGAAAAAGAATACTCTTGACATTCTTTCATATCTACCTTACACTCTATACTAACAAACAATCCACCTTGGTATATGAGTTTATCATGACTCACCTTGACTACCTTTGGCTTTCATACCTTTATTTTTTTTTTATCCTTCACTCGAGGACCTTCAAACTTCTTATTTTCACTATCTTTCTCCTTGTCTTGAGCTAAAACATTTAACACATCTACCTTATCATCCTACTTCTTCTTATTCAACTATTCATCTTTATTTCTTTGACATCCTTATGAAAACCAATACCTTACTTATCTTCTATCATGTGTCTTTATCAACCACTATCTATAAAATTCATGTCTTTATTTTGAATATGTAATGCAGTTTTAGCTAGCATGGAATCTTCTCCTTTAACATGAAAAATATCCATTCCTATGCTTCTAGGATCACCTTAAAGCTGTTAAGACTACTTAAAATGATCTTGCTTTGATACTAATTATTATAAACATAATGACTAAGAGGGGTGTTAATTAGTCTCTTAAAAAACTTTCTTTCAATTCCTCCTTAGCATTCATGAACCATCAAATCAACATATAGATCAAGCAATGCATAAATAATAAATCATACAAACATGAAACATGATTACACAAGATAACACATAATATATGTTATAAAACCTCAAGGGGAATAAAACCCATTGATATTTTCAAATGGATTAGTCCCATAAATCAAAATATCATGATTTAGTGAATCACTAACTCTACATAGAGCACCAACCCCAAATAGCTAAACACCAAACCAGCTAGGCTTTAACAAGCACCAAATTTAAGCTAGGTACCAACCCCCTAGATGACTCAAAACTAAATTATCCACTTGAAAACATTGATCTCCTTTAGAATGCCTTATTTTTCACATAATATATGATTACCTTCTTTAGTTCTCTCTCTTCTACCCCTCTCAAACTATCTTCTAGGTTTCTTGGCTCAACTATCCCTCTTCTTGACTTGATTAGGTCATATGACCTTGATTTTCATATATATAACCTATTTAAAATATTTATCATAGTTTTTATACACTCTTTAGATTTTCTACAATACCGCCTTCTGCTTACCATTGTGTTATTTCACTCACTTGTACTCTTTTTTCTCTTCCTTTCTAATTAGGCCTTGTTCTTATAAAATCCAAAGGATCACATACCTATTGGTTTTCCATGCACATTTTCACACTTGGTCTTATAACATGTTTAATACATGAATCAATAATTAAAATAGATCATCCATAACTTAAATGACCAAAATCATTTTTAGGCCTTAAGGAGACCTAATTCAATTAGGCTTTAATTAGTACATGTTACCCTTTGATCTCCTTGGAACACTTTAAAAAAACCATAGTAGGAAAAAATCATGTATCACTAAAATATATCCCCACTAATCTCATCTTAGGTCCATGACACTTTTTATCACCAACCCCTTCATGAACACTCCTTGTAGCACTGTTCATAATTAGGCATGTGAACCTAAAAAAAGTCTACCAGACAAAATTGAAGCATGTACACAATTTATTCACACAACCATGAAAATAAATAAAATTAAGAAAACTAAATGATGTTAAAAAAATCACCACATGTTTTATACTTCACAACTTAGAGAAAAAGGACTCAAACACTTCTCTATAAATAACCTACTTAGAAATACTAAATCACTCCAAAAACTAGTCATGAACAACTTGATATTAAAAACTTTAAAGAAAAATTCCCATGATGAATAACACCTTAAAAATATCCTTTTACATATCTATACCACTCTCAAATATAAAAATCATAAGTTTAAATGTCAAATATTGGTCTTGTAGACCAATATTTTGACCTCACTACACATAATCAAACTAGAACCACACAAGACATTTTGGATTCAACATTTCAACCACTTTCATTTCCTATCAAAAATTATAAAAATCATATATAAGAAATAAAATTACCAATTAAAAACACCATTCACTCCAATGGATTATTATTTCATTAAATCATACCAAAAACCACCTTCTCAAACTACCAGGGTTTCATGTTGCTCTTCTTCATTAGGCTTATTAGTGACTAGAAAAATTAGATCACAAATTTGGAACACTTACTCACAAAAAATAAAAAAACCACCAAGGTCATCAACTATGAGTCTCAAGCTTCAACCTTCATCAATTTTAAAACTTTATTTAATATTTATAGTTATAAATTTACAAAAAATCCTGTATCTTCACATTTTCTCTTTCCTCTCTCTAACCATGACCACTTTGAGGTACCTTGGAGAGTTATATACAAGATCCAGAAACTTACATAATAATTCCAAACCGTCTTGGGTACTTTTGAATCATATCTTCAACATTGGGTCCCTATTAGGTTTTGAAGAGGGTTTAAACACACTTATAGTGTTAATGATTGTACATAAATCATAGCCCCTCAATCATAGAACAAATACCTATATTTTTGAGGCATGACCATTCTAAATATATGATTAATATAGTATGTTCCAATGTACATGTTTGATGATCTAATAAACACAAAAAAATCCTTCTTAGGTTGAGAACCCTTCATTATGTGCACTTGAGAGACCTCAAAGCAGTTTTTCTTTCCTTATCCTTCAAAATTTGAACTAAAAATTCATGAATAAACCTAATAAAACCTATATCACATCTAAAAAATTTCACCTATGCATACTTTCCTTAGAAACTGAACCTCAAGCCTCATTAATCCATGCTCTCACCACCTTGTTTTCTACACTTGAGTCTTCACACCTCATTAGGCTTTGAACTAACCTTCAAACCTCTTTTCAAGCTCTCAATACTTCATTCACATGATCACACAACATTTCACATGCTCAAAAAATGTCAAACACCCTTCTACAAACTTATCTCACCATGCAACCAAGCTTATGCCTTAACACAAGGTCTCTGCATGCCATAACTAAGATTCACAAGACACCTTGTCCTTAAAAACAATTGATATCAATATTATATAAAATTTACAATATTTATGACATCTATCTCACCATTCCACCATGACTCTTCATGCACAAGGATAGGCATCCTATGCACATACATTATCAAGACACTACTAGGCTCAAGCACTTGATAACTTTGACAACGAGGACCATCCATGCTAACCTTCACATCACTCATGAAAACACAAGAACATATACCAATCATATATTACACTCTAAGAATCATTGAAACAATATATTTCATGATTAAATATTTCCATACATCCTTCACATGCCTTGATAATAGATCATGATATCTAATTAGGTTAGGTAGGGTTTAGAATTGGTCTAGTTACAGATTTGGACTAAAGGTCTTACCCTTATAGGCTCATATTGAAACTCTCCTTGATTCCTATACACCTTTCTCACATTCCTTATATTCTCCTCAAACAATTTCATAACTTTACACATACCTATGTACATACATCTTCATGTTCACCATGAATATGCCTCTTCATGACATGACTTTGCTTGTCATGCATTGTACCTTCCATGCTTGACCTATACTAGTGATTTGAGGCAGTAGTTTTCTTCAATTTTTATTTCAATAATGACTTGGTCACATCACATACTATCAAAATGTACTTGATCACCTTGTCATATTTCACGCTTCTAACAACACTCTTTTCTCTCACGACCACACAATTTTATTCTCATGGCAATACTCATGAAAATACTCTTTCTTTCATAAATAATCTCACTCATGATAACTCTTCCATGTACCTAATCACTCCCAACTAAATTAACCTACTTATCATCAAGTTCATTTCCATGATTTCATTCTCTATTATATAAAAAGCACTCACTATGTTGGAATAATAACTCATCATACACATACTCAAGGCTTACTTGACCATGTACCTCTTTATGACAACACTAACAACTTCAAGTTGACCTAAACCTTGACATCAAAAAAAAAGAGACAATATTTTCCTTCAAATTCTCTCTTGCCTTAAAATTCTCTCTTGTCACATGGATTCCTTTTCACATCAAGCACACAAGCTCATACCTCAAAGACCACTTATTATGAATCTTCACAAGATGTATCATGATGTCAATGACATCAACTTTGACATCAATGACAAAACTTCTCAACATTACCTTATGGATAGTAAATATAAGAGGCACTTAGATATATTCCATTCTCATTTTCACATTCACTTGTATTTCCACCCATGAATGCTAATACATTAATGGATATGATGGTTGATGGTGATCCAAACCTAATCACTATGCTCTCATAAAAATCAAGGACTAATTTTTCATTATCTTCCTTAAGGGATACTTCCTCTACCCACCTTGTAAAATAATTCATGGCTATGAGTTTCCATTTATGACCTACACTTGAGGGAGGATTAATCATACTTATAAAATTAATCCCCAGTTATATGAATGGTTGGTCAACTTGGATGGGATTGAGGGGTAAGGTTGTTAACCTTTGATTTCTAGTAAAGAAAACACAATGTGTGCACCTTTTTAACCATTCATAAGATTAATTTAAGAATATAGGCCAATAGTATCATGTGATCATGATATTTGTTGTTGTTTTAGGATAAAAATGACCACCTATAGGCCCATCATGGAATTGTTCCAAAATTCTACTTATTTTCTCAATCTTCACACATTTAAGCAACATAATATTAAGATTTTTTTGAAAATGATCCCATCTACAAGGACATAGGTTATAAATTGAATCCTAAAGTATATCCTCTTTGACCTATATAATTTGGTTAGACATTCACATATTTGCAATAACTTTGTCATGTCTTGTATCCAACTTTTAGTATGTGAAGGTGATAATACTTAGGGTTCATCTTCAAGTACCAAAGATTCCTCTTTATTCACATTAATATCTCATGTTAGGTGCTCACATAGACCTTTCCCTCTTACTATTTTGGTGATAATAATTTATACACCATATTCCATAATTTTAGTAATCTAACCTGCCCTCTTCTCATTCAAGTCCTTATTGAGAAGGAAGTATTTGACACTTGGGTGAGATACCATGATGTTTATATTTTTGTTTGAGACCATATATCTAAAATATTTCAATATTATTATGACTGACAAGACTTGTTTCTCTATAAAAGTATACCTCCCTTAAGAGTCTCCAATCCCTTAACTAAACAAGGCAAGGGGTTGTTCATCTTTTTTTTTTTTTTTTACATTAACATGGTATATATGGTGTCAATATTAAAGAAATCATACGAAAATAATTCCTTTGATAATTTAGGATTCATCAAGGTAGGTTATTTTTCTATATATTGCTTTATATATTCAAATTTGCTTCTCCCTTTTTTATCCTATTGAACACTTGATGTTTTTTTACCATGCTTGTCAAAGGTTTTACAAGGTTTGAAAAAATAGGCATAAATCTTCTCATGAAGTTTATTTTCTAAGGTATCTTTGCATTCCCTTATTATGAAATGGTGGAGACAAATCCAATATAACTTTTAGTCTTTTAGGGTCTATGGTCATCCTTTCCTTTGAGGCAATGTAGCTTTCCCTCATAGACTACAAAAACACATTATTTGTAATGCAAAGATATCCCAAACTACCTACACCTCTCAAAAAATAGTCTTAAATGATCCAAGTGATCACTAGCATCTATTGAAAAAATAATGATATCATCAAGGTACACTAACACCATCTTATCTATCAAACCTTGGAAGGCCATGTCCATGGATTTTTTAAAGGTAGAACCTACATTAGAGAGTCTAAATGGCACATTTTTGTAGGCATAGGTGCCCCATTTATTTAAAAATATATTTTTATGTTGGTCTTCTTATTTAATCAAGACTTGGTTATAACATGAATACCCATCCAAAAGAGAAGAATTCAAGCAATGTAACCATTTGAAGTATTTGTTCCATTGAAGGTATATATTGATGATCCTTCAAAGACACCATATTTAAATACCTAAAATCAACATAAAATCTATTTTCCCCACTATTATTCCTTATAAGGACTAGATTAGAAACCCATGAGGAGTGCTTAATAGGGAAGATAATGTTTGATTCAATCAACTTGATTAGTTAGTTCTTCATCAAAACCTCAACCTTAAGATTTATGGGTTTTGATTTTGTATTTCTAGTTTTGAACTTGGGTCTAAATCAATGGTGTATTGAGCTAGACTAAGTTCAAATCCCTTGAGGTCATCATGCTCCCATGCTAAGACATATAAAAATTCCATACATAATTTAACAAAGGCAACGTTCTCAACCTTAATACATACCTTTCCTATATTTAGGAGTTTATCTTTAAAAATTTCAACTCTTTCAAAATGATATTGAATTTTAGACATGCCTACTTTATCTTTTCTCACTTGATATTATTCATTTAAATACTCTCAAGGGTCACCAATACACTAGGGAGATTGTTGGACTTTAGCTACATTATTTGGTCACCATATTTTTATTGAAACTTGGCTTGATTATTTGAGGAGAACTCAACTTATTCACATAGAAAATATGAAATCTACTTATCACTATCAAAGACTTTCTAACTTGTATTGTTATCTATAATAGACAGTCTAACCAATACCTTGATATGTGTTTGATGCTTCCCACTTTTCACATCATTTGGGATATCAAAATGAGATCCTACTACTACCAATCTATCATCATATTTATTACTCTCTCTTGGGATTGATTTCAAGTTGATAGCTTCAAAGTCTTTAATAAGATCCCAAATCCTATGTTTTTATGCCTTCAATAATGTATTTTTGGTAGAATTCTTCCCTCTAACCTACTATACCAATAGTTCACTATCCTTATATGCTTAAAAATACTTTATACATTTATTCCTATCCCATTAGAGGCCATGAATAAGCCCTCATATTTTGTTACATTTTAGGATCAGCCAAATTTGAACCTAATATCAAAATAGTATTTCTCTTTAGAAGGATAAACAAGCATTATACCAGCCCCTACTCCATTTTTACTCCTTGAACCATAAAAGAACAATTTCCACATTCCTTCTTCATTTTCATTGGGATTTGAAAGGGATAATATGTTTTATCCTTCCTCATACATGAAATACACTCCTAGATTAATTTCCTCAATATAATTTAAAGGATAAAATTCATGGTTCTCCTTACCCCATTCATCTATAAAAATATAGGTATACCATCTAGAGATGCAGTTGGTTCTTGGTCATTGACTTAGTCTCTATAATCAATAATAGTGAAATTCATGTTAGATTAGTTTTCCACATAAGGATCTATGTGAAACTTTTCCAAATATTCAAACTTAATCAAAACTTTATCACTATGCCTAGTCCTAAATTATATATTATACTAATCTAAAGTCAATTATCCCCAAAGCTTTGTAGTAAAGTCCTTTGACAAGCAAATAACAAAGTAAGGTGGCACATCTAAAAACACCATATCTTGAGAGATAGATAAGGTAGGACAATAATGAAGAGTAAATTATAAACCTTTTATGATGCCAACTATTTTTGTATATGATCCATATAATTTTAACACCCCCTTTGATTTTGGTTCATACTTTAATTTTATATTGTCAGCTACTTCCTTTGGTATGAGTGAACTACTTACTCCATTATCAATTAAAAAATTATGAACCAATGAGTCTCCAATGATAATTGAGAGGTATAAATGAGGGGGTTTATCTACTTTTTAATTTTTGGTTGGATTATCATCATTAGCCTTCAATTCATTTACCAAAACTAACCCTCTTTCACTATGCTACCTAGTTATTGTATTGAATTTGGAGAGCTCATTTTTTATCAAGTTTCTTTATACAAGAATGGCTAATGTGTAATAGATTGGAATTATTATGTGAAAATTCTTCATCTTCTCAAAAATGTTCATATGAGATTTTCCAACCTTATCATGTCCTCTAGGAGCCATACAACCACCACTACAATATGTTACTTGATGCATAAAAAGAGTTGTAACATTATAAAAAAATTGATTTCCTTGAGCCATAAGGATTGTATTTGACACAATTACTCCTTGGTATGATTGATATTTCATTATTATACCACTACTTATCCCTTGTACCTCTTCAACTACTCTCTTCTTATACCTTGTGTTTGTAGCTATAGAATTAGAGTTTATGTTCAAGTTCACTTGGTAATTGAATACACATGAATATTCTTGAAAGTATTTCATTAAAGTAGTCTCTAATTGATAATTCTCTCCATTAGTTTCTCCTCAACTAGGCATCTCTTCTTAATTCAAAGTAGTATTGTTCCCCATTATTCCATATCAACTTGGTTGACTATCTAATTTACATAAGTTGAATAGTCATGATGTTGATACCATGAAGGCTCATCTCCATTATCTTTCACAAGATTATTTTGGATAGGTACAAGGATTTTGAAGTATAAGGAGCATTTTTATTTTGACCATTGTATTACTTTACATGAGTTAGCTACCCTTGTCCTTGATAGTGGCCTTAAAAATGTGGTATAGGAGCTTGATAAGACTAATAGGGATGATAATGACCTTTATTTTACTTTCATTACTAATTTTTTTTGTCTCTTGAGATATTGGTTCTCTTCTCTAATAGCCTTTATCAAATCTACATCATTTAAATTGTTTGGTTGATTAGAGGTAGCTTGTTTATGGTTGGGTGTGGGGATTGGAGTAATAATGGGCATAAGAGTTTGTAAATTATGAAATAGAGGCATTGGGGTCCTAGTATATATATTCTCATCCTATATAGGGTAATTATCAACCCTTATAGTAATCTCATAGGCATTTGGTAGTGTATCCCCTCCCATGGATTAGATAATCATGGATATGCCACTATTGAAAGCCTTGAGATAATAAAGAAAATCATGATGTGAATTAGGCCTTACCAATATTTGGATCATATCTCATATATTTTTAAATATTATGTTTAATTCTTTTATAGCCTCTTAATATTCTCTTTGTATAGTAGTTAGTTCATTAGTCAAAGATAAGTGATCAGATTTGTCTTCGAATCTCCTCCTCAAAGAGTCACCTAGTTGGTCCCATGTAGTGATATAATTTAGAGAAAAAGTAGCATACCAATCAAGGGCATTCCCCTTGAAATAAAAAACCAATAATATGATGGAAAAATTCTCTTTAGTGATGTTATGTATGCTATAAAAGTTGGCAATGTTCCATATGTGTTCAATAGGGATAATGGTAGTTTCTCCCATGTAAGAAGGAACACTATTAAGGGATAACATACGAATGTCATCATATTTAAAATGTGATAAATTAATATGGACATTTAATTAAAAAATGGTATGTTCCTTGGTTCTACCATCTAGCAAATTGGACCCAAAAAGAGTATCCTAATAGGTATGTGAGTAGCAAAAGACTTCTTTGAATATATATGGGTATTAGTAAACCTATTTGATATAATTGAATAGCAAGGTAGATATATAAATTAAAAGGAATGAATTTAGTATAAGATATTTTTTTTACCTTAGGAATTAAATTGAGGCACTAGTCTGCAACCAACAGCCAATAACTTTGGAGTTTCTAGATACTACATGAAGAAAGCTTTACAACTTCATATTTGTCAAGATCAGCTTCCACCTTAGATAACTTATTGAGCCATGAGGTCCCAATAGGCATGAAAAAAATATTATCACAAAAATTTTAACCCTAATTATGGATACTCCAACCTCATAAAAATTATAATAACATTGAATCACCTCATTTGTTGTGGATGGCAATTCTTAGAGGTGAATCTCTAGGTTATGGGCTAGCTCCCTTACACAGCACTAAAAACTAACCACTAACCTATTTGATTTTAAGTAAAATGGATAGAATTATATTAAAAACTAATATAATGGAGGTTATTCACCATTATAAACTCCAAAACTTACTTGAACCTACACTATAGAAAAATAACTACAAATTTGATCTCAAGACGCAAGGTTTTCCTAACACAATGCTTCAATATGAAGGTAGAATGCAAAGTATCCTTCAAGGTATATGATTAATAGGTATGATAATGGAAATTAATAACCATATTATGAACTTTAAATAACAAAAATATATCATTTAAATTTCATATGACCTATTACATAGTAGATTACTCATACAAAGCATGAAAGAGATAGATGAATGTAAGGAAATAGAAATATCACTTGTCAGCCATCAATAGACTACTTCAAACACTTATTAAAGAATGTGAGAAACTAAAACTAGTTTGAATATTTACTATAAAGGAAAAATTATTATTCAATTCATTAGGTCTTCTCCAAACCAACTTGTGGATGTCTTATAATGCCAAAAGAGACAACTTATATAGAGAAATAAGGAAGAGAGAGGGGCATGGAAGAGAGAAATTGCCAAGTGTCTAAAAGAGTTAAAAATAAGAAAAAATTTAGAGAATAGTACCAATATATATCTAATGACATGTGTTCCTCATATCAATATTCTTCATCTCCCAAATTGCATAGTAGTTTCAAATATGGCTTAACACCTTACACTTACTCTTCAAAATTACCTTTCTTTACATGTTAAGAGTGAAAAATGGGGATTTTCATCATTGGATAACCATGAAATTATTTAAAACCTCATATTTGACACATATCATACATTTTTAAACTCCCTTATTCTAAAATTTTAGGGGCAATCATCACAACTCCTTAGGTGTCTTGAAACCAAATGGCTCAAAACTTGACTTCTTCTTCAAAAAGGAAATATTTATCTGTGAAAGTAATTATCATACCTTATAATACCTGAATCAACTCATTTTGTTGCATTAAAAAATCATCAAGGCTCCATCTTTCACCTTAAACTCTCATTAGCCTTGCAATCCTTTTATCCCTCAAAACATGAAAACATCTTTGTGTAGAATAATGTATAGAAAATCTTAGAAAAATGGGAATATATTTGAGTACCCAATATGCATTTACATCTTCATGCCACATTTCATGAATTTAAACCAAGTTAAGTGTCTTTTTTCTATTATTTCTTCCCTAATTAGGCTTCAATTCAACCTCCATGCCTAGAAGACTAAGTTTCTACTCCACAACTCTCCCACATGTATGAAACCACCAAAAAGTTTTTAATTAACTTTTCCTGGACTATAAAAATCATCCATACTAAATTTTAGGTCTTGAGGCTTTGTGTAAGTATGATAACCATGAAATGGTCCAAGAAACTAGCCCTTTTTAAAGACTTTTTTAGACTTCCCTAAAAAATAGACCTATGGGATCACTTCCAATGTGGAATGTATGGATTTTTTGGTTTTATGAGGTATAATAAAACAAAAACCATCCTTAATAATATCTTACAAGTTCTAAATTTTTTAAAACCCTTCAATACACCTCAAAACCCTAAAAAACATGACATTAAATATATTCTATACACTTGTAGATTGTTTAAAACCTTTAGGGAGTCTAGAATGATGTTTAGGTGGTTTCAAGATCAAACTAGGTCATCTCATGCACTCTATAGGTAAATATCTCTCATTATGTACTTAATATAGTTTTATGAGGGTTTAAAACTATTTGGGTTCCTAATGATTGTTAATAAACTCTAAGACCTTAATTCCTAAATCAATGCCATGAATATCAAGTGAACTAACCTCCTCAACTTTTTTTAGGAGCATAGTATTCCATTCAAATCTTCCATATAGTGAAGGTGCCCCTCAAGTTGTAACTAGGTAGTTTGTGAGTGGTCTACCATTTTAGCCTTTGTTCATAAATGCTGGAAGTCTAAAAAAACAATCAATAATAGGCATTTAGTGTGTGAAAACCTATTTACCATCACTAAAATCAACTAGGTCCCATTCACAATATCAAGGTCATACCATGCAAGATTTTTTTTGGTTTGAACTACATTCATCCACCTAGAGAGTTCGAGGAGGCCTCACAAGCCAAATTGGTTATGTTATTATCTTCCACTATCTCTAGATGATAATATATGGTTTGTAATATCTTTTCAACTCCTAATTCCCTCAATTTCTATTTCTCCTTCCTCAAATCACTTTTCACATGACTATCTATATAGGCATGTGTATGGTCTTAGGCTCTACAAGCCTAAATATATCCTATCAACATTTTCCACACTTTTTTAATTCTGAGGGATATGCAAAGTCATATTATTATAAGATAAACATTCTCAATTGATTTAATATCGCTCATACCTCTATGTATCTTAAAACATGTAGGTATCTTTCATTTTAGGTAGGTAGGCCTATAGGGTTATTTGGTTGAGTCTATAGGGGTCAAGTGAGTATGTTTAGTAGTCTCTTTATCTAATATTTCTTTGAGTTTCCATTACATCAAATTTTTTAATTCACTTGTCTATTCACTCACATAAACTCCCATCTCACAATGTGCATTATATCTTCCCTTTAAGATTGAAACTAGCCTGATTCACCTAAGTAAACATGTAGGTGATCATTTAGTGTTTGAATACATTTTTAGGGTTTAAGATGTATATTATAAATATTTGAAATTTTAATGTATTATTTTATAGTTTTGAGGAAATCAACATCTTCTTTTGAATATTCTCAACTTCCCAAAACCCTACATTTTCACAAACACATGCTCTCTTCTTTCATATGTCTAATACATGGTTGTAGGTGGCTATTTGGTGACATTATTGAAAATTGAGTTTAGACACTTGCTCTTCTCAACTAGATCATGTACATTTTGATAATTTTAAACTTAATTTAAGGCTTATTTTCATTCAAATTGACCTCTTGTAGATGTATTAACACTTTACTCTTTTTTATTATGCATGTATGCTTCAAATTAGTAATAACACAATCTGAATAACTATATTAAAAGAATACTCATGCACAACCAAATTACTAGATACCAATTTGATGGAATTTATTTTAGGATTTATAGTTTTTAAAAAGAATGATATTTTTCACATCAAAAAAAATTGTAAAACAATCTGTATAATTTATTATTAATATTAATAGCCAAAATTATCCTCCTTTTGGGCTTGGGAGGATAAAAATATAGTCTTGGGGAGGGGATGCCTCATCCTCCAAGTGAAGTCTAAATTTGCATCTCTAATAATATAACTATGTATCAATATCATACAAATTATGCATGTACAAAAGTGTATACATAAATATGATTATTCAACCAAAATATAATATATATATAGATTTAGGGTGGTGTTGATGTGGCACCATTAAACTATGTAAATGGTTTCATGACATATTTAGAGACATAAGTAGTCTTTATATCCCCTTGAGGGATAAACATTGGACCTATTAGAGTATTCATTACTTCATATCAAAAAAATTAGGGATCCTTTGATGATTTGGCAAAACTTGTAGTTGATTGCATGCTTTTTACTAGCCCCAACATTCCCTTTAATATGGATATGATTTTTAAAAATAGCACATGGCCTATCTAAAACTCTATTAATAATATCAAAATTGATTAAGGAATTCTTAAATATTTTGATTGATTCAACCAACCTTGTGTACTCTACTTCTGAGATCTTAAACTTTGATCCATGGGCATTGGCCTTGGTTAATTTATCTTTAGAAAAATTAGTCAGATAAAAACTCCCATCATTATTATTAAAGATAGATCCTTCAACTGCATCCTTAAAGCTATATGTAGCCAATTTAAGGAGTGTCTCAAAATTGGGCCAACTTACTAGATCTCTACTAGAGGTTATCACATCTATGAACCTCATATCTCTTAAAAACTTCAAGGCCTCATTCTCATGTCTTGAAAAATGTCCTATCAAAAATTTCATCTACGTATATTAGTTAAGGTCACCATCACTTTTTAAAATAAGAAACATCTTATCTAAACATCAGATCTAATTGATTGAATGCACTACTTATAACACACTGAACCAAAAAAGTAAGCCTCTTTTCAAATTATTTTATATGGTGATAGAGTTTAAGAACTTTTATTCTATTAGGATGAATTTCAACCCTAAAGGACTAAATATTATTCAAAATGTTATACATCCTAATGGATACACTCTAGACACTATATATTATTTCTTGACGGGCATAGATGATTTGTATTTATAGTATATATTGTGTGCCTCATATTAATCCTATACATCTACTTCATTACCTCTCCAATAGAATCTAAAAAATAAAAAAAAATCTTTTATATACTCTGTAGGGTCATTTAATTTCTTTTGGTTTATTTGTCAATAGAAATATGTTTTGTTTTTTTTTTTAAATTATCTCTTTCCTTGTACTTGTGTTCATCACTTTAATATTTCTCTCCCTTTTAATTATGCCACTCTATTTATCAAACTAGGTAGAGACTGTGTGTAGCTCAGGTGAGGGCCAAGTTTTATCTATCATCTTTTCATTTTTATAGCACTTTGACCTATTAGGGAACAATAAGTTCTCCTTCTTCATCAGGTTTACTTGGGTCTTCAAAGGTAGAGATTTCAGTGATCATTAGAGGGGTATTTAGTGTTTGAGGTGTCAATGAATCACTTATTTGAATAGGGAAATGTAAGTGTGGATGAATAATTCTTTGACAACTTGGTGTTACTCTCTAAGGGGTGATCTTTACCATATATTTCTTCAAGACTAGAGTTTTCACAAATGTCATTATGGTTGAATATATAGGTACATATTTTTTTAATTGTATCTCTAATTAAGATAAATATTTTAGGGAGACTAGTGGCCCTTGTGGATAAAAAATGGAAATTGAAACCAAATTATCAAAATAAAATCTTTTATTTGGAGCCATTACTTGGTCTAATGTAAAAATAATATAAGAATTAATTAAGCTATGAATTGGTGGAATTTGGAATGATAGGTGTAAAATATATGTCTATAGTATCTAAAAAATTAATAGAATAAGCAAGAAAATATAGTACCTTATTAATATTATGAATTTCCTCTTCAATGAAGATCTACTAGCCTAGTGCCCTAGCTAGATTTTCTTCTTTTTGTAAGCTTCCCAAGCTCATTGATTTGGCATTTTATAGATATTCATCCTCTTATATTTAATATTGGGCCTTCTTCACTTGACCTTAGATATGTTCCCATCATTAATTTTACATTCCCTTCCTCCTTATATGTAGGATAATCCATTAGCGATATCATATGTACATGATCTTCTTCCATTGCTTCTTCATCAATATATCCCTCTTAGAGTATAAATATTTAATGATGGTCTTTCCTCCAATTGTTATGATTTGAAGGAGGAAATGAGGACTCTATATTTCCTTTAGAAGGTGACTCTAGGGGGAATATAAGGTAAGGGTAAAGGTGAAACTATTGAAGGAACCATAGTATTACGGACTATTATTGCATGTGGTGGTGGAGTATAAAGTGGAAAAACAATGGTGGAGGTAAGAATTGATGGATATGGAACTTTTTGAAGTGTTTGATGGGATGGAGGATTGGATGGGAGAGATGACAGGAAGCTTGAAAAAACTATGGGATACTTACTTGTGTATATGTTATAAGTGGATGGAGAGGTGCCATAGATAATGTGTTATTTTGTCTATCCTAATAAGGTGTAGTCTTATGAACTATAGTGGTTATACCCATGATATTAGTATATGAATGGGTGGAAGGAAAATGGGGACTAGGGAGAAATATTATAATTTCCTTTCTAATATAATGGTTCTCCTCCCTTTGAACATTAGATTCTCCTTCTTGCAGATTGATCTCACCTTCTATAAGAGAGGGAGGTCGATCATGTCATTATGTTTTAATCCACTGGTGACTCTAGGATTGCTATTCTTACCTTACCATTTAATTTGATTTATCTTTGGTAATATTTGGGTCATATTTAATGTCCTAGGAAAAAATCATTAACATATGTTTGTCTCTCATATGGGTCTAAACTTCAAACTCATTAGATGCATTCAATAAAATAAAATCATGTTCATACTTTTGGTGACCATATGTAATTGTCACCCCATTTTTCTCCTTGAGGATTTAAATATAGTTTATAATACTTCCCTTGGGGTCCCATTCCATTAAATGGGACACCTTTAAATTTTAATAGGATCTTACTTTTCCCATATGTTTAAAATGAACCCTCACCACAAACTGAAGCTATCTGATATTTGGTGGGGTCTTATAGTAGTAATCCTAATGCCTAAGTCCAATATATTCACTTATATTATTATATAATTTGTGGGTAATATATTTTTTAACCAATTTTTATAGGACATGGCATGGTAAAAATAGAGGGGGTGCCCTTATCCCCTCAATTCTTATTATGGTATAATATGAATAGTACTAGTAATCCCCCATCTTTGCTATGATTCTTCTCAAATTTTTAGATATTCTAGGCATTTACATGCCATGAATGGCTTGGTAAACTCAAGAATAAATTTATTCACAAATATTTGCAATCTCTTTCTTAAGACTATATAAAAATAGGAAAGAATAGTCCTCATAGATTTTACTATCCATATATTTTGGAGATGGCTAGTATATTTCTCCATGGGCTCTATAGACCATCCTAAGGCCTACATCCAATAGATATGACATCATATAAAAATTCTTGTCCACTAGAATTTGTTCATGATTGAACATATGTTCCTTCCACCTAATACTAATAAGCTCTCCTAAAGTAACAATTTTATCAAAATTTAGGAGAATATCCAATAAAGGGACCCATTCAACTTGCATATAAGTAATGATAGCAAAACCATACAATCTATTTCGAACGTCCATGACTATTCTAATACCAATCCTAAATTTTATGATACTGATGGATAAAATTCTTCTTTTAGGGTTTAATATTTGGCTTTTCACTATCCATTGCTTCAATTTTCCCTCTACAAAGTTATGCTCAAGCCATGCATTGGAAGAAACTTGGTTATAGGCAACCTTAGGCCTTAAAATCCTCCAATATCTCTCAAATTACCTTAAATAAACATATATAATTATTTTAGTCATAAAAAATGCAAAAATTGGTAACTTGAGTATGACTTGTGACATCCATCATATAGGTCCCTCCTACTTGCTTTCATGACCCTTCTAGGCAACTTTTTGTTGATTCCCTATCATTCGTAGGCTTTCAAGACCTTATTCTAACTTAATCAGGACCCTTTTTCCATGCTTATTCCATCCCCTTAGGTCCTATACCCTCTAGATAATATCACCCAACTTAGACTATAACACTAAACCCTAGGGTGTCCCCTTTCTAGCTCTCCTATTTAATCACATTTTGAGCCTAGAATACCATTTTCCCTTGATTCCTATTCTTCATTATGTCAACCTAGCATGATTGAATTTATCCCATGACTAACAGATACCTATAAAATCCCATTCAAATTTCATTTATAAGGGGTTCTAAAGTATCACAAATCAAGCAAGAATACAATCAAGACTACTCAAGCATATTTCCCTATTCTCTACATACAACCATCCAAATACTATTTTCAATGTATTTAAATCCTTACACTAGTCCCTAGTCATCTCAATCCCACCCAATTTAGCATTTTTCATCTTCATACACACTATTGCAAAAATCACATTAAGTGGGAGAACTACGTATAGCTTGATCCCTCTTTGAAGTATTAGTATATAGGCAACATGCCCACAAAAGGGGTGTGGAAACACGTTCAGTGAATCTTACACACACTAACCCCCCCTCTTTCTCAAATTTGGTAATATATTAATTGAGTCTAGATTTTGAAGACAAAATCAGATCTATAAGGAGATCTATAGAATTCTAAATGTCAAAACTTCATTAGCAGGGTCACACAGACCTAGTGAATAAAACCTAAAAAGCTTAGATCTTTAGGATAATAGAAGTAGAGGTGGACTATAACACTAGACACCAGGGTGTCCTATTTTTAGTGATCTTTTACTTTCACTAAATTAAGGCTAGTTCTTGATTTTTGATAGTGTCTCAGTCATGCACAATAAATTCTAGCCCCTGTCTCAGTCATATCAGTTAGTTTCTAGCTAAGTCTTATTTTCTTACCCTTATTACTATTTTTTAAAAAATTCAAATTAAAATCAAATTATATAAATTATTATCTTAATTATTTCATATTATTTATTTATTTACTACTTATACCCTTTAACTAAATTGGGAATAATAAACCAATATTCCTAAAATTGTTTAATCATAGAGAAGTCAAACTGATTTCAATGTGAAAACTCAAGTACACTAGTATATCGAAAACAATAAACAAAAGTAACAAAATGTCCCATAAAAAGTCAAGGTAAATGAAAAAAAGAGTCAAAATCAACCTATAGTTAATGTGGCTTCAGACCCCCCTTAGTGAGTGGTTTTATCAGCACCTTCTCGGTGAGACTTCACCAATCTACTAGTTTCTCTAACCAAAATTTTACAATAGCTATTGAAATGTAACATCATATCTCTCCCTCATATTTGAGAAGTGGATCCAACAAATCCTCTTCCACAAGTATATAATCAACATGAATTTTGTGAGTTTCATAGGGCACTAAGCCATATAATAAATAGATGCATTAGTTTGAGATACAATATATAGGATTTGATAGATGTAGATCATATTGATCTTGGTACTTCAGTTGAGCCTCCTCAAATAAAGAAAACATAAGATAAATATTTGAAAAAATTCTCAAATCCCTTTCCATAGAATTATAAACAAGAGACATGGGAGATATCAAGGGTTCACTATGTATATCAGACACATCTACCACTAGATACATATAGGGCACCTTCAGTTAAGACACATACTTTGAGTAACATGATTGGTGTATACAATTATAGAGTTCTAGCTAGACCTTCCATCTTCTCAAGGTAGGAGATCATTGAGGATGATGTATATTATCATGCACTCTTTATCAAAGCTTACATCCATAATCATCATATTCATAGTGTTATCATAGATAATGGATCTAGCATGAACATGTGCACTATGACATTATTATAGCATTTGGGATATTCATATCAAGATATTAGCTTGATAGACATAGTTATTAGTAGTATTAGTGGGCACATACATAGTTCATTGGGTGAGATTTTACTTCCTTTATAGGTTGGTCCAACTTATGTGGCCACACCATTCACTATTATTCCTAGTGTAGGAGTCTTTGATATGTTACTTGGTCAACCATGGATTCAAAAAATTCAATTAGTACCTTATACAATTCCTAAATGCATGAAATTCATTCATGTTAATTAGTTTGTTACAATTGGTGGAGTTTTATATGAGTTACAACTCCCCACTTCAGAGCCATCTACTATTTCATATTCACCATTTTTAGTTTCATCACCAATTTTAGTTTTTCCACCAGTTATATTTCCTCCTCAAACTCTAATTTAAACATAGTTGAGGCATTCATCTTCAATATAAAGATTTCATACACCCCTATAGCTTTAGGATTCTAGATAGCTTCTAGCTATAGTGTTCACACTCATGGCAATATCATTGAGATTTCATGCATATACTCATAAAGAACATGTTTAGAGAGCTTTTCCTACTACTAGATGGGTCCTTAATATCCCTCTAGTTGCATCCACTTCTCAAAGTTATAAGGGGACACCAAAGTTGGTTTCTACTTCAGATATTTTAGATCATTTATAGCATATATAGATTTTAGATGCATAGTATCATCCCTTCCACTATGCTTCACGATCATGTATGATTCCTCTCATTGATATAAGACACCATGATAAGGAGTCTCCTATGAAACTCATCAGTTAGTATCATTTTTGCTTAATTTTACATGTACATAGTCTCTCATGCTTGATTCTACATAGCTCAAAAACATTCAAATATGTCAAAACACCAAAAACATTTTAATTATATGCATTATCCATGCTTTACATTTCCAATACTATGATAGACTTAAATTTATTGTTATATGCTATTATTTATCAATTTATCTACATTAACATGATTCACGTGATCTCCTTTGAGTGTGTAACGACATCCAACTCTTTGATTGCTTCACTCTACCCATTGAGGGGGCATCCTACTTCTACATTTGAGACATCGATATATATACCCACTAGTATCATCTTATACATGACTACACCATCTAAGTTATGTCATTCCTACACCATACACTCTAGTTATAATGTTGATGTCATTAATTTCTAGTTTACATAGATTACTCTATCGACACTCACTAGTATATAACACTCATGTATTTTTAGAATATACCTAGTATTGTACTAACATGTCTTTCATACTTTTAATTCTTACTTTGATTAATTAGATTTGATTATATTTCTAATTTTTACATGATTTATTTTCTTGCTTTATGTAGCTGGATTGATTACATTTCTCAGTTTCAGTTTTGTCTCTTGTATGTGCCTTAGGACATTTGCCAATGTCTTTTGCTTCTATTCATGTGTGTACCTTAAGACATTTTCCAGTGTATTTTTCTTGTACTCTTTTATTTTATTGTGGATTTCATGCCAACCTTGCTTGTTTTCAAATGTATGTGTATGTGAATTTCAACATGCTTTTTATGCTTGCTTTCTAGTTTGAGTGACATGCACCCATGTCTCTTATTTACTTGGCCCCTTAGCCACTCTTGTACAATTCTTACTTCTTACCTTGTGTTCCTATTTCTTGTTTGATTATCAATGTTTACAATGCCATGATCCACATCATGCATTATCTTTCTATCTTAGATTCCATGATGGGCATCATACTCCATCCCTCCTTACCAACTAATAACTAATAAATAACAACTAACCAGACTTCTAGTTCTAGTTTCAATTAAATACAATTCACATAATACTATATTATTATATCTATCTAGGCATACCCCTATTGATATAAAAATCTCCTTTATAAAATATGTTACATCTTGAGATATCTTGTTAATTATCATTGCTATATCATGTATTTCATAGCATAACACACTTACAGATCTCTTTCTTATGAGAGAAGTCATTATAGGGTATCCATTCCTACCCTAAAAAGAGGGGACAATAAATAAGGGTTTTACAATAAAGATCATAGCTCTTACCAATTGAAAAATTAGTTTTAGAACACTCAGAATAGTAATTAGAGGTCAAACTAGGTAGAACAGACTAGAAAAATAGTGATGATTCCAAAATAGTTTTCAATTTCAATAAAGGATAATAATGTTAGACATAGACAATATAAAAAAACACCAAATTGTATTATTTTTGGTTCTCCTATCCAAACAATAAAAAAACTAGATTTTCTAAAAGGTATAAAATCAAGTTTAGCTACAATTTTACACATTCAGACTAGTTTAAAATCAATAGTTTTTAGTATACTTTTGCTCAAAGAATCTAGATATAGGGGCATCATGTTCAACATGATGGATCTCAATTTTAGCTTTAAATATGGTAGTTGGTATAACTTTTAGATCATAATCCATGTTCTAGACACCAGTGATTGGGGGCATTCTCAATAGTTGCATGCCTTATTTCATCTATAGGTGGTTGGAATCATTTTTTAGTGGATTTCATACAATCCTATGTTCCAATTTTTAGAATGGATTTCATATAAGCCTAGTGCCCAATTTTGGAGAGGATTTTATACAAGCCTAATCTCCATCTTTCAGAGTGTCCAAGAGTGGCCTAGTTTCTATCATACATTCATCTATCTATGCCAACATTGTTAGACTGCAAAAAATTTGTGGGATTTAGGATCCATCTCATAAAACACACATTTAATACTAGTATCAATTTATATCTTCACTTCACAAGGCAATGATGGATCCAAACAACTAGCTAGACTTTGTATTCTTGAACCACCTATTCAGAGGGATTGGACACACAAGTCCAAACATTAATTAACACACACAAGATCACATAGCTACACTTAGTGGTTAATGATGAATCCAAAGGGATAGCCTTTGCATTATTGATCCACTATCATAGAATTTATCACTTAGCTCTATTCATGATATTACTCTTTGTACAACACCATTTAGCATTACTCAACATCATAATAGGTTTTGTATTGGTTTGTGAACATGATGTAGTGTATTCATTCCTTTCTCTACCTATCTCCCTTACCTACATTTTTAGATTATTATTTTAGATATATCATATCTAGTAAAAATTGATCTAATCTTTGTTTTCTCTTCTAGATTCACACTTCACAACGTTCTCTCTCTCTATGTACACCCAACATCACACAACTTCATGAGCTTCACCCTTGTAGGGAAGATCAGGTATGCCTTTCATTTTTCCTTTATCCTAGATTTTTATTTACTATATCACTATAATAAAGTTAGGTAAATATAGTCATATAAAATGTAAAAATTGGTAACTTTATTATGACTTGTGACATCCATCCCATAGGTCCCTCCTACTTACTTTCATGACCTTTCTAGGAACCTTTTTGTTGATTCCCAGTCATTCATAAGCTTTGAAGATCTCATTCTAGTTTATCCAAGACCTTTTCCTATGTTTATTCCATCCCCATACGTCTTGTACCCTCTAGATATTAGAACCCAAATTAAACTATAGCACTGTACCTTAGGGTGTCCCCTTTCTAGCATTCTTATCTAATCACATTTTGAGCCTAGATTACCATTTTACCTGATTCCTCTTCTTCACTATGTTAGCCTAGTGCGATTGCATTTAACCAATGACCAAAAAATCCCTATAAAATCCAATTCAAAATTCATCTAGAATGGGTTGACAAATATCATAAATTAAGCAATAATATAAGCAAGACTACTCAAGCATATTTCCCTATTCTCTAGAAACAACCATCCAATACTATTTCCAGCTTATTCAAATCCTTACACTAGTCCCTAGTCATCTCAAGCATACCTAGTTTAGAATTTTGCATCTTCATACACACTATTCCATAAATCACATTAACTGGGAGAACTACATATGACTTGATCCCTCTTCAGAGTATTGGTATGTAGGTAACGTGCCCACACAAAGGGTATGGAAACATGTTTAGTGAATCTTACACAAACTAACCTATCCTCTTTCTCAAAGTTGGTCAAATCACAATGGAGTATAGGGTTTGAAAACAAAATCATCTCTATATGGATCTTTATATACTTTTAGCTATCAAAACTTCATAGGCAAGGTCACACAGACTTAACGAACAAAACCTATAAAGCTCAAATCTTCAAGATAATAGTGGTAGAGGTAGACTATAGTGCCAAACACCAAGGTGTCATATTTTTGGTGCTCCTATATTTTAATTAATGAAATATAGATATTGATTTAAGATAGTGTCTCAATCCTACATAGTGAATTTTAGCCCATATTTCAGTCATATCAGTCAGTTTCTAGTTAAGTCTTATTTTCTTACCGTTATTAATATTTTTAGAAAATTTCAAATTAAAATTAAATTATACAAATTAATAGCTTAATTATTTTATATTATTTATTGATTTAAATACTCAAACCCTTTAATTAAATTAGGAATAATACACCAATATTTCTAAAATTATTAAATCAATTACATTCTTTCTTTTTCTAAGATGTAGATAGTCCCCAAAATAAGTAATATTGAAGAACAAATTATGAAGAAAATTGCTATAGGGCATTACCTATGGTTTCAAAACCAATTGATGGAACCCCTTGGTTTTTATTGGTATCAAGTCATAAATTTACTATTTATCCTCCTAAGATAGATTATATTGTGAAGAGTAAGACATTATTGACTCTACTTCATTTTAGATGGTTGAATAATATGTGAACTTGAAATCTAGGGCATTTTTTTTCAAATATAATGTATATGTATTTAGTGTTTCCAAAAATGGAATATGTATAAGTAACTTGGATGCATGGTGGTCTTGGAGATGCCATTTAAATAATTTTAGAATTTTTATTTCATTTGCAAACTATCTAGTTTCTCCTATAGATTCACTAAAAAATAGGGTTTTTAGTTGCTTGAGAGGTTAGGATTACAATGTTCAATTAATGTTGAAGTGACCTTCCTTTGATTAGATTTAACATATATTTATAAATCATGTGCATTTATTTCATAAGTTGTGTGACATTAACATGAATAATAACCTTTTGATTTTGTTCATGTTTAGATCTAAATTCACCAATCAACTTGATGGATTCTTTTGTTTACCAAATGACAACTTTTCATCAATTCATGAATGTTTAGCCATTTGTTTAAATACATGTGTCAATCTCTATCATTGACCTTTTGCTTAGATATTTAAATTATTTATGTTTAATATATCCATGCATATATTTAATTATGACACTTTTCTATTTCTCATTCACCTGAGTCTTTAGACTTATGATCTTTCTTTATATGTTCCAAGGATGAGAGTTAACAAAATTGAGCCATGTTGAGAGGCTTTGAGGTTTTACAAACTTGGAGACTTTAGGCCATGAATATTTTAACTTTTAACTATTTAAATCATATAATATAGCTCTTGGTAATTTTATGATGATGTGTGGTGTGATATCAGAGCTACAGAGACTTAGAGGCTTGGGACCTCATAACCTCAAGGCCATTAACTTGATTTTTTCCTTTTAAATCCCTAATTTAATGGAATTGTGCCAACTATAAAACCCAAAAATATCAAAACCTTGGTGTGATTATACTATAGGACCATGTTAAAATTAAGCTTTTCTTTGTCCTTATAGGTTCTATATTAATAGAATTGTTCACATGGCACAGTCTCGAAGCCCCAAGCACACAGAGGACTTAGAATTTTCATGAAGAAAACTTTGTCCTAGTTAATATGGTATTACCATGTATAAAAATTATAGTAAGTTTAATGTCAATAAGGTATGAAAAAGTTTATAAACTTTGGTGCATTCTAAGTAAAATGATAGTGCCATGTGTCTTAGAAATTTGAAATACTTATGAATTTTTGTGAAGGCTAAAAGGTTATGAGTAATGTGATAGTGCCACTTATCCTAATATTGGAGATTAGAGAGTTTCTATAATTTAAACATAAATAATTTATAAGTATTTTTAAATATTCCTTAAAGCATATGAAAATAAAAAAAAACACTAGGATGTGATATATTAACTCCGTTAGTCCAAAAAACATAAAGTCAATTTCTAAGAAAAATTATGAAAGTCTAAGGTTTAAAATGAATCACAATTGAATATTACAATATAATTTTCATAATTTGATTTTTTTTTAAAAATTTAAACATTTAAGCACAAACTTAGACTTTCACATATTAAAAACAATATCAGGTATATCTAAGGTTTATAGAACCTTGAATAAGGATATTCAAACAATAGTGTGTCCCTATTTGAAATTAGAAAATGGGGTATGCGTGTTAGGTCAAAATAAGAACTTTAATTAAAAACTA
Organism: Torreya grandis; assembly: GCA_037957365.1. NCBI lineage: Eukaryota > Viridiplantae > Streptophyta > Pinopsida > Cupressales > Taxaceae > Torreya > Torreya grandis. The sequence goes on from JARHVA010004463.1 coordinate 501,368, forward strand.
AGATATCTAAAAATATACTCTAATATAACTCAAATTAGACTAAAAAAATATTGACTTAGTGATAAGACAAGATCAACATGCAAGAAGCCTTTCTTAGTAAGAAACTCATGCAAATAAAAAAAAACACTAGGATGTGATATATTAACTCCGTTAGTCCAAAAAACATAAAGTCAATTTCTAAGAAAAATTATGAAAGTCTAAGGTTTAAAATGAATCACAATTGAATATTACAATATAATTTTCATAATTTGATTTTTTTTTAAAAATTTAAACATTTAAGCACAAACTTAGACTTTCACATATTAAAAACAATATCAGGTATATCTAAGGTTTATAGAACCTTGAATAAGGATATTCAAACAATAGTGTGTCCCTATTTGAAATTAGAAAATGGGGTATGCGTGTTAGGTCAAAATAAGAACTTTAATTAAAAACTAAGATATCTAAAAATATACTCTAATATAACTCAAATTAGACTAAAAAAATATTGACTTAGTGATAAGACAAGATCAACATGCAAGAAGCCTTTCTTAGTAAGAAACTCATGCAAATTAGATAAGCTGAGTGCCCTAAATCTATATAAAGTAGGAAATTAATTAAAATAAATTTATTTTTAATTAAATTAAATATAAAAATTTCACCCCACATATTTTTTATGAATTTATAACAATTCAAATTCAATTAAGTATAGATTTAATGAACAACACTCTAATTGGACGTTCTAGGTATGTTTTAAAAGTTCCCCAAAACTGTCTAAAATTGACCAAATAATTAATATAGGACATAAATGAATTAAATAAAATTAATAGTATGATCAAACATAAAATAAAATAAATATAACATGAATACTCAAGTTTCCATATTATAATCATATTTAACATATCCTATGGTATCAACCTTGTTGATATTGTATGTTTATACTTTCATAATTTTTGTACTATATTAGCCAAACCAATATAGCTTTAAGTGTGTTTTATAGAATTTTTATTATATTGGACTAGATGAACCATATTTTTTCATCCATCATATTCTAACTGTATTGATTGAGTTTATACCATCAACTTATAGTTTAGGGTTGATTTTAGATATTAGAAAAATATATGTGGTAATATTTCATTCATATCATATCATATCATATCATATCACACTCATTCACTCTAATTTAATTAAAATCTATTCCATAAATAAGTATTGGGAGAGTTAGTATATCAAAACCTTATCTTAAGGAGTTTTTTATTATGGTGAAATTTAATCTCAATAAGAGGATTCATGGAGATTTTCTAGCTAATGATATCTAGGTTTGCATCCCACCATTTGAGGTCTTCAACCTAGAAAATTTTATTGTAAATATTCACTTGAGCTAAGGGGGGTATTTAAGAATTTATGAGTCCAACCCAGTGTAATTATTTCTATCCCTGCACTCTTTTATTTATTTACTTAGTATATTAGATATTTTTTTCTTTGTGAATTAATGTATGTGTATCCCTATTTAAGTCTTCTTTATGCCAAATAAGTTGGTTTATTTATTGGATTGATTAGAATTTTCATAAATGATTTTAGGTTTCATTAACCCCCATTATTTTTAAAATTACACATTACAAGTTTACAACCATTATAACTTATCATTTAGTTTATTTTCCCTAATTTACAACCACTTACTTTACTTTCATGTTTACATGCATAGCTTATAACCATTTACCTTTGTTGAGGTATAGCGAGAGATAAATCCTTGTGACATATTATTAGGTATTGGGACCCTTTCCTATTGAAATTAAAGTTTTAGGTTACCCTTTACTATATCTATGAAATTTATAGGTCCTTACTTGATCATCAAAGTATCACAAACTCTATTTTATTGACCTTATTTAATCCCTAGTCTTTTGAGAAAAAAAAAGATTTTTGTAGGTCATCCTAGCCCTTGATTATATCTTGGTGAACTCAATATGGAGTATTATCCTTATTTTGGTTGGATTAGTTTCATATTTTCATTATATATTATTATAAAACCATTCCAAACCATAACCCTAATTATATCGACTAACTTGATATAATTTTGATCTATTTATATTTAGCCAACATAAGTCTTCTCTATGTTTGTCTAGACTATATCAATAAATTGACATGTTTATCTATGTTTTTAAAAATATATCAAACATCCTAACAATTTTTTTTGTGATTAATTTTAGTTTCAATAGTTTTTACTATATCAGCTAGGCTGATACCATTTTGTTTTCTAGTTTAAATTCATTGCATGCTTAAAATTTAGATTTAAATATTTATTTTTATTTTATTTGGATTTCCTAGAAACCATGTTTTAGAGAATTTTAAACTAACTAATATTTGTCATTATAGGATAAGTGGTTGTTAGTTTTACTTGTGTCATAGTGTGAGGGGTATTACCTAATAATTAGGCCATTAGACATCACTATATGTGGAATCTAATTTCCATGTACCTCATAGTATATCAAAAAATCCTAGGTATTCCATATTTTAAGCCATATAAAGACAACCATCCATTTTATTTTGTACTAAACTAGTAAGTATTTATCCTTAAAAAATTACTCTCAACATACTTTAGAGATAGGATAGTATGGCCATGGGTATGGTGTAATCCTCTATGGTTAGTGCCTTCATGGCCATATTCACTATTTATGATTGGGATAAATATATTTTAAATCATAAAAATCAATCAAATATTTTATAATTTTACCTCCCTATATTAATTCACAAACTATATTGACCAACCTAGTATTGTTTTGCATTGTCTTTGTGAACTACATTAGTTAGCTAGATATAGTTTTATGTGTCTCACTGAATGAATTGTCTACACCAATTTAATATAATTAACAATCCTTATACTAATTATATCATCCAAACTGATATAGTCATTTCCTATTTACCAATTATATTGTCCACCCTAATATTGTTATTTCCTATCATCATAATACATCAACTATCCTAATATAGTGTAATTTTTCCAATTTTAGTTCAAAATTATATAAAACATGATGATACCACCTAAATCCTATGTAATTAACTATATCACCCAATATATTTCAGTTAATGTTTTTAATTCCACTATGGATTAATCTTTTATCAATTTGAATATAAAACCCAATATGACTACATGGAATTAACAAATTATTGTAAAGTCCCTAAAACCTATATTCATTATAACTTTTTCATGACTAAATACCAAAATATAAGAATTTTTCATGTCTATTCAACTAGATCCAAAATTTATGACATTTTATAACCCTAATACCACTAGATGAGACCATTTATCCCCATTGGCATGAGGTAGAGGATGACTGTGATCTTAGGTATACTAAATAAATGATCATATATTTTCATGAGCATCTTGAGAATAATGGAAATGACCCTATATTTATTTTTCACCTTATTATAGATATACATATGTATAACCTCCTTCTCATGCTCTTATTTTTCTCCCAGACTTGGGGTAAGTCAATATGTGATTTGCTCACTTCCTTCTTAATCCACCATGCCTAGTATCACTACTAACATGTTGGGCCTTGAATTTAGTGTGTCTATCTAAAATACCCACATGGATACTAAAAATAATATTACATATACCATATCCCAATAAAATACTCAAGCTTTTACCTAAAATAAGAATTATCCTGATTCTTACCAAATCATGTTACAATCCATGGGCCAAATGACTAAATTTCAAGCCAATAGTAATGCACAGATGATGCAAATGCAAAATAAACTTTTAAAAATACAAATTCAACCTAAAAAAATTTAGTGGGGAACATTAAACCCAAATTATCCTCCCCTAGAGATGCTCATAATAATCTCATTTTGTAACCGCCACTTCATAATAAAGTTATTACACATCATAAAAATGAACCATTGGCCCTTAAAATTTCAAATATATACATAGATGGAATCACTTATTTGATCACCTATAAATAATAAATTGATTTAATTTTTATTTTTAAATCCTTTGGAAATACTTATAAATACTAGATTAATTTCAATACCATTACATCTACCAAGCTACTAACCAAAACCTTTTCCAATGACAGTCTAGATTGGTAAAACTAACTCAAGTCCAAATATTTTATCTAATTTATAGGACTTAGTTAACAAATTGTTTTAGGAATTTAAATTCAATGGTATACCTTAAAAAATATTATCCCATTTCATTTTTTCAATAAACTAGATAATGTGACTTCGCAAACTTTAATCAAACATTGGAAATCCTTAGCAAACCAAAATGAGCATAACATGACAAAGGTAACCTCTTCCATTTTTTTTTAATAATTAACTTCATCCCAAAATTAAATACAAATTTAAGACTCACTCTCTAAAATAATAATAATAATCCTTTGATCAAGCTAAATTCTAAGACTTTATCATAATATAATTCTAGATTTCCTTGCCTATGTCTATAACTTGTGTGCTTATGAAGTATAAAAAAAATGATACTAATGATGTTATATTAGACACATACAAATCTATGAGAACTATCAATACTATTTTAGTAGGATGCTCTAATGAAGTGACCCTTTCCAAACCTATCAATATATGTCCCTATATCCCTCTTCTTATCGAAAAGTCAATAGTTGTGAATTCCATTACCATATCTCCCTAGTTGAGATTAGGAAACATCTTCCTAAACCCTAACCTAGATATTTTGATACTTTTTGACATATTTCTTATTAGTATAATCCTTTATAAAATTGGTTCCATTTGATTTGGGGACACTCCCATGGTACTTGAAAAAAAACAAGCACATTGATTTCATATTCATTTTTGGTTCAAAATTCACTCATGAAGTTATGATTCAAGAATGAAAACAACCTTATGATAAGGTAGATAAAGATTATAACTCCAAATCCAAACATGATTCACTTTAAAGGTAAAATTATCACCTTATTATATACTCTAATCCACTTCCTAAACAAAAATAAAAATAAATATCCAAAAAATCAAAATCAACCTCTAACCATAAATGTTATTGAAACCACAACTAACTTGCATTCATATTATAATGTACAAAACTTGGTTAACATGAAAAAAATGAGCACATAGCATCATATATCAATATTTATCCCCATATAATCATATCCTTGATCTTACTTATATAAAAAAACTAAGATAACCCTTTGTATATTTTTTTTAAAGTTGAATCTAATGAAATTATAACTTCTATACTTTTAGATAATCCAATTGCACTAGCCAACCTAATAAAGGTTTATTCATTTATAACTATATTAACCAATGTGGTATAGTTCTTGGAATTCCCAAATATATTGTCTAATATAATGTAGTTTATTATTCCATCAATATTTTTTCCAACTATACCAACCAACCTAGTAAAGTTTATGGTTTCTCAATTAGGACAAACCATTTCAGCCAAGCTAATACAATCTGATACCTTTAATAATTTTGTTCTAATTTCAATAACTAAGATTTTATAGTCTATTTCAATGCTGAATTATGATGCTAATGTATTAGATAGGATGATGTGGTCTAATTCTGACATTTTTTTTACAACAAACTGCATCAAATAATCTAATATCAATGGCTCAACCTACCTCGACTGTATTGGAAGGGTTGAGACCACATGCTTTATTTCCAAATTAAAGTATGTCTTCATCCACAATTTATATAGTATATTCAATTCATAATTTCATAAAATTATATAGATACCTTAATTCCACCACAACAATTATGTTTTTAGTGCATCATAATTCTAGGTATCACACTAACACCACCACTTTAACTAATTAATTGTAAAATGTCAATTAGTTAACCTCATTTAATTTGGATTCAACATTCCCATGAGTAATTGGTTAAATAATCATTATTAGTTAGTTAATTACTTCTTAAATTATTATTAACTAATTCCATGCACACATAACTATTTATAATAAATACATAATACATTAATTATCTTCATCAAATCAACTCCTTGATGAAAAAAGGAAACTCAATCCTTTCATCCAAATAAATTCCAAATAAAAGAGTTAACTCTTTGATTAAATAATAATTAAATTAGTTATTTCCCTCATCAAATGATATTAAATCACTTAAATTCATGTCAATTCCATTCAAACCTTTTTTCAAATTAGAAACTCAATCTATTCAATTATTTAATTCCTTGATTTATCCTTGTACATTTAGAAATTAAATTAATCTAATAAATGAATTAAACTAGTTAACTTACCAAACAATCAATTAAATTAGTTTTAAAGAAAATAAAAGGATGAAATCTTTAAATCATTAAGACTTAATCTCATCCATCTAACTTAGAGTTTCTAAATTTGAACAATATAACCTCAACTATCCATTTTCTCATCCAAAAAACTAGTCACCCTTAATCCTTCATTCTAATCATTAAAAAATCAATAAATCATCATCATCTAATCCATATTTTGAATCTAATCTAAATATATATCATATTTTAATAATTAAAATCAATTTTATGATGATGTAATTATTTCATGATCCATTGAGCAACCACAATCTAAATATCATGAACACATCTACATCCACGGTAAATTTTAGTGGCCCATATAAAAATAAACTTGGGTTTTTTGGGGTGAAATTATAAGAATGTATTTTTAAACTATGGTGAAATGAAGTTAAATTTATTTATCCAAATAGATGAATTGGTAGGTATAATAGGGTGAGGAATGGAAAATATGTTGTCAAGCATCAATATGAAGATGATGCAAGAAGAAATATCTAAGTAAAAAAACTTACTCGTACTTGGTAGATGCTAACTCTTTTTGGTAGATGCCATCTCTTGTTGGTAGATGAAAAATATTTTTTTCAAATGTTACATCTTATTGGTAGATGATACATATTTTTTTTAGATGTTAGATCTTGTTTATAGATGCCAATATTTATTGGTAGATGATAGCTTTTGCTATCAAGAATCAACCCATGCTAATAGATGTCAACTCTCGCTAGTAGATGATAATTTTTATAGTAGATGGTAGTGCTTACTAGTAAACACCATTGATTTTTAATAGACACTAGAACTTACTACTTGATGGAAGTGATTTTATGGTTTGTTATATAGTGTTGACATTAAATAACTTGTGTTGGCATTCATTGATAGATTGTACTACCATTTCTCTATAACAATGCTGACATTGGTTATTTGGTGATATCATGTCACATTTCACTATAAATAGTAATATGCCCCTTCATTTAACACTTTTTAAAACTTCATAACTCCACTTTGACCTCTTATATACCTAACTCCCTATAATTTATAACACAACCTCATCACTTATATTTCACAATGGCTTCCTTAATCTCATTCTCATTTAAAATAATGTAGAAAAACTTGATGTGAATGCAGGTACTTAAAATACTAGAAGACCAAGGTGTATTCATAGACTAGGTTAATAAGTGCCATTTGTAAGGGTTTATCAATATGCCTTAATATGACATACACCCTAGCTTACTTAATTATTTACTTAGAATATATGAATATGCATAATCATTGCTCACCATGAAGCTTCAATCACAAATTTTCTATATTTGGATTATCCCCAAAGACATCTATTATACGTATCCCACACAAATATTATAACCTTATGACTGTCTATGCCTTACTAACAGACTAGGACAAGAAGTATCTAGAATCAAACTATGGCTTGTATATGGATGATTCATACTTAATAGATATTTAAATTTATTACAACTACCCTCATTTTAAACAAAATGTAATTGCAATATAATTTATATCCATCCTTTTCTTATGGCCATGATTGAATTATTTCAATCTAGAATTGTACTATAGGGAAGAACATCAAATATTTTGATCTTCACTATTATCTACATATTGTGTACTCTGAGTGGCCAATAATTTTATTTTTTATCATATTTGTCAAGTAATATTATCAATTATTTATATTATATTCTTACCATTAATAATTCCACTTTTACATGTAACAATTATATTCTTACTTTCTACAATTAGGCTTTCACCAATTGGAAAGCACAAATATTCCAAATACCCTCCCTGATAAAATATACACCAAATCTATTTTAATTTTAGAGTAAGAGGTGACATAATATTTACAATTACATTTTAAATTTTTAAAAAATGATTCTATTTACCATATTTTATTGAACTAATATTCTCATCCTCATAGGAAAAAACTCAAAAACTATTTTCAAGAAGATAGGCTATGGTAAAAGGTCACCGATCCCATGAGGCCCCTAAAGAATAAAACATGGATGAAGAATCATCCCCTCATACATTTATTAGAAAAAAAATGATGCAAATTTATATTATCCATCCTTTGAATCTAGTTCAACCATCGTAAACTCAAACCTACTCTCATGTTATCAGTAATACTATAGTCTTATTCATATTATCAATAATTTCATTTTACATTATATTATTTTAATGGTGTTATTTTTATACCATCCTTATAATATTTACCCAAATCTTCCCAACATAAATAACCTCCAAGAATTTAGTTACAATAAAAATCTTGAAGGGCTCTTCAATAGTAAGGTATGCACTTATTAATGTTTTTTGAAATATATTTATTAGATCTTAAATTTATTCTCATTTTATAGTTATCTAGTCTCTTTTTCAATTTTTAGGGACCCCTTATCAAAATAAAAATTTTATTCCACCACTACTAGTCATCAAAGTTATATATAGGGGAAATGATTATCGTTTCTAACCCTAAGTAGTGGCATAATGCATTTGAAAATGTCAAAGTTTTGAAACATTTCTCTTGATGGAACCACTTTATTAAAACAAATATATATTAATGATAAGTTTTTGGGGATGGAGAGTGGGGATAAATATACTTTTTTCAATCCCATTATATCATTTAGGTGTTGAAAATTTTGGCCTCATGGGTCAAATTTTGACCCCTATCACTTGAAACTTTGCTTGTCATGTTTTTTTCCCTATTTACTACTATGTTGCTCTTTTAATGTCCTTGAGGTGGTCATACACAACCTTGATTAGTAGATTTTAAGGTAAATTTGATGAATTTAAGGTTTTGATTATCATGGAAATGTGCTTATTTGGCCACCTATAGACTTATTTCAAGTGATGAAAAGAGACCATATCATCTTTGTAGAACTTATGGATTCTATTAAGGTCATGTCATGATTTATAATTGATCAAATTAATTGGTGATATGCTTCACTAACTTCATAACCCAATTGATTGCCTTTTGGATCACTTTATGGATTCTATATAAGGTTTTACATGTTAATGGTAATTTAATATCAAAATAAATACATGGTGTATCTTTTTAGGCATGAAACCATTTAATAAGTGCATTTTTTAGTAGTTTCATCAAGTTTATCAATTGATTATAGTAGTTTTAGTTCCAAAAGGCCTATTTTGAGGTGGTTTGTATATTTATTCAAGGTATAATTGACCTTATGGAATATTAAAGATATTATTTGTTCATTAAAATGTTAAATACATTATTTATAAGGATTTTTAGGTTTCAAAATGCAAAAGCTAACTTATCTCTCATATTGACTTCCTTGGTAGCTTTAGGAAGGCCATCAATTTTTTCTTAGTATTGTTAGGGGAGAGAGAGAGAGAGAGAGAGAGAGAGAGAGAGAGAGAGAGAGAGAGAGAGAGAGAGAGAGAGAGAGAGAGAGAGAGAGAGAGAGAGAGAGAGAGAGAGAGAGAGAGAGAGAGGTAAAAATACATTTTCAAATGATAGGGACCCTAATTATGTTAAATATATTAGAATTGGTTGTTAGATTCATCCCCCCATATTTATGAATAATTGCTAAGAATGTAAGGAAGTCACTATGTCTTAGTCATCCAAGCAAGGTCTAGGTTTGTCTTTGTTATTTAATTTATAGATAGATGGATAAAAATGTTTATAATAGAATATTTTCCATGGTATATTCATCAGGTAATTTATCTTAATAATGGGTCTTTTGATAGGAAATTGGTTACCTATCTTGTTTGTTAAGGTTGGCAGTTTTCAAACATGTTTAATATATCAGTTGAGTGTATTCATCTTCAAAGTTTTCTTAAGTTCATGTTTCAATTATGATATACCTATTTTATGTAAAAAAATATTTATCTACCTTCATCTTTAAAAGGTTCTTCCTTTAGATAACCTAAGTGATATGGAGTCTTTCACAAGGTACAGTTACAGATCTAATAAACTTATAGTGTGTGGGAGTATCTTAGTAAGGTCAACATGATATTTAAGGATTTATAAAATATGATAAATTATAAATTTACCTTATGATTAAATTTTATATGATTTCTTAAGACTATGATCTCTCAAATCTCAAAATAGCACTTACAAATAAGTAGGTTATAAGAACACAATGGAAGGTGGTAGGAACTATGAGGAGTCATGAAGATAATAATTGAAATTGGAGGGCATCAAGTTATTTCTCATTGTTCATAACTTATTCAATATGACTTATGACATTATAAGAGAAAAAGATCTATATGGAGCCTCAAATGCATAAATAACATAGTCAATATTGTGTATGACTTTATTACAAACTTGAGATATCTCTAAAGGACTGTGTGCTTTTATAAATGTGATATCATGGTTTTAAAATGATTTTTTATTGTGAAATAAGTCTATTTAAATGATGAGATTGATCATAAGGTATTCAAGGTACAAGGTAGACCTATGGAAGAGGACCTTAAAACCTATTTGAGCATACACTAAGGTAAATTAGCAATTTTTAAGGTACATTTCATGCTTTAGTTTCCTTGTTAATAAAGATTTTGAATGATTATTCAAGTTGATTAAAATTTAATTACCAAATAAGTTGTTTTGTAATCATGTTTATAATTTTACCAACCATGTCACATACCTATATATATTGGAAGAAAAATAATTGAGGTGGGGGTTGTTGAATCAGTCTTCAAACTTTCATATACAAACTTACTTAAGTAATCATATATCAATTATACAATAATATACATTTTATCAAGAATAAACATCAATCCACAATATCATAAAACACATGAACACAAAGTATATGTGGAAAACCCTTATGGGGAATAAAACCCACTAAAACATAGCTTGGACAACTTGTCCTATAAGACCATGAATCAATTTTAGTTGAGCACCAACCTAAGAAGGAGCACCAACCCCTAAATTTATCAATAACCAACTTGACTTTAGAAAACACCAAATTTTTAGGAGGATACAACCCCCTTATTAATCAATCACCCACTCAATAAACACTATGAAACTATCCACCTTGCTCTTGTTTCCCTCTCACAACTAATGATGGTCTTATTTTTCTCTACCACACTCAAATTTGCCTCTTACACAAGAAAATTTATCTTTTACCTTCTTCACTCAATTATCACTTCTATGGATTGATTAGGTGATATGAACTTGATCCTCACACATAGGAATTATATAAAATATTCATCACTAAACCTTTATCTAATTTTTATGGTCTAAAATACCCCCTTTTGTTCTGTATTCTTTCTTATTCTCTTACACCACCCACACACGCCCCCCCCCCCCCAACACACACACACACAGACACAGATATATATATATATATATATATATATATATATATATATATATATATATATATATATTTTCTTGTTCATATTCTTCTTAGTTAGCCAAGAACTATTGTATTCTTATATAAAACATGGAATGGATCTTATAACACCTCATATACATGGATAAAATTTTATTTTAATCCCTTTAGGTCTGCCCTTTATCAAATAGGCCTTATTTCTCTTTTAGGTCTCATGGAGACGCAATCTCATTAGGTTTATTTTACAACACATTGCACATTGCCTTATTTGTGTTAGAATAAAAAATACTAATAAGGGGTGGGTGAATCAGTGCCCTTAAAAAAATCATTTAATTTTACTTATCATTTATGAAGTATTCATTCAAACACATACATCAACCAATGTATAAACAAGCATCCACATAAGCATACAACATATGAACACAAGAGATATGTGGGAAACCCTCATGGGGGTTAAAACCCACTAAAAATATATATTTTGATATATTAATATAATTAATTAATCAATATTTAGTGAGCACTAACCCCATAATGAGTACTAACCCCTCACTAGTCAAGCACCAACTCAACTAGGCCTTTAACAACCCCATAGGTGACTCAACATAAAATCATATACATGGAAAATTTGATCACCTTTGGAAAAAAATTTATCACTTAATTGATGATGATCATTTTTTTTTCTCTTCACATTCTTTTATCTCTCTCAAACATCCTTCTAGGCTTCCTCGCTTAATATGCCTCTTACTAAGCTTATTAGGTCAACTAACCTTGACATCCACATGCATAATTTTTATATATATTAATAATAGTCTCTATCCATTATTATTATTGTCTAAAATACCTAATTTATCTCATAAATATCCTATCTCATTCACTTATTCAATAATTCATCTTAACATATCAAATAGGCCTATTAGACCTTATTCTTATACTAATCACTAGATCACTCACACTCTTGTTCAGATAAGACACTAATACATTAGGTTAAATAAAAAAAGTCTTAGTATATGTTACAAATATTAATTAATCAAAATAATATCACCATTAGGCCATCCAAACTCACTTATACCTCTTTTTTCTTTTAGGCCTAATAAAGACCTAATGAAGTTAGGTCTATCCTTTCCACACAACAACTTGAACCTCTATGACCCATATGGACCTTAAAAAATATTTAAAAAAAAATTAAAACTTATTTTACGACCTAAAATAACCTTATCCATTATAAATAATTCATAAATACTTCACTCACACCTTGAAAGCATAATTAGACCTTAAAGACCTATTAGGCCTAATTACTTCAAAACCATTATCTTTAAAGATTAAGATCATAAAACCTATAAAAACACATTATAAGGAATAAAAACATATGTAAAGAAACTTAAATACCTTAGAGTTATAAAAAATTCCATTATTAATCTTTTATCAGGATCCAAAGACTTAGGAACACCTCACCAAAAATCTTACTCAACACTACTAAGTTGTTAAAAAATGTAGTCATGAACAATTAACCACCAACATCTATAAAAGGACATTTAATGATTATAAATGAAATAATATAAACATTATATACCTTTAAAACATATTAATATTAATTATATTATTCAAATATATTAAAATCACCTCAAAATCATCTCTGTTGGATGACTAAAGACTTAGGAACACCTCAAAAATATTACTCAACACTGCCAATTTGCTCAAAAACCCAGCCATGACCAATTGACCAAAAAAATCTATAAAAGGACATTTAATCACTATGAATTAGATAATATGAAACTTATATACCTTTATAACATATTCATATGATTTATATTCTTCAACTTTGGGAAAATCACCTCAAACTCATCTCTCCTAGATGACTATTTAGAACTATCAATAAGCCTATCAACATAGTCATGATGAATGTTTTTAAAAAATCATATATGGAAACTTAAAATACAAATTATTCACATTAATAATTCCTACGTGACCTATATAACACCCTCCAATAGATATATCACAAGTTATAGTTTCAACTATTGGTCTTATAGACCAATCTATCGACCTTATCTCTCATAGTCCTTACACATCTAGACAAGTCAACTTTGTGACCAACATAAAAACAATTAAAATTAATTTCAAACTCTATAAAATTAATTAATATTACACACAAGTCCTATAAAACATCTTTAATCACTTAAGAGAAATAGTTTACCATGTAAATGCCTTCAATAACAATAATTTTGGAAACATACATTTTACATTACAAAACCAATTAGTGAATGGCTCAATAAAATGACCAAAATGATTAACACAAAAGATATATATTGTATTTAAAAATTAATGGACATAAATTATTATGATTTAACTTATCCCTCCATCCATTCACTTCTTTTAGTCAATGAAAATTTTGAGAACTACACGGGCTTTTTTACAAATATGCCTATAATTGATCATTTTATATCTCATATCTCTAACCAATGCCACCTAGAGGTGGATGAAAGAGTTAAATACAACATAAAATCATAAAAATAGGTCATCCAAACCATTCTAACCACTTTGTAATCACATCTTCCATATTGGGTCACTATTAGGGTTTTAAAGCACTAAAACCCTATTTCTAATCTTAGCAATTGTTTATGAATGATTTCCCTTAAAATCCAAAACCAATTATAGGAAATAAAAAACCTAGGACCATTCCCCAGCTACCATAAACTACTCAATATCCTAGTCATAGGTTTTTCATGCCAAAAAGAACAATAAAAACCTTCTCAGGTCTAGAACACCTCATTTTAGCACTCAAGAGACCTTAACTTCACTTTTTATGATTTTTACATCAATAAAAGACTTGAAAAATTAATTATGATTATTGAAACAACCTACACACCTCTATAAAATCTCACATTATCTCTAGCACCTTGGAAACTAGACTTGACCCCTCACTAGGCCACACTAGGTCTCTTTACACACTAGACATATGCCTATAATCCACACTTAGACCTTGACCACACCTTAAAACCTCTTTAATTTCTCTTAAAACCTCTTTAATTTCTCTTAAAACCTCATACTAATGTCATAAAACCTAATACCATTCTCAAACACTACCAATATACTTCTCACAAGCCTTATACTACTCACGATATCTCATTCTACCACCTCCGGTCTTAAGACTAGGTCCATGAGAAGATCACTAAAGAAAATCATACCAATTTGGATCATTATAAGAGTCAATGTGAATTAATCAACACCTTTATCACATGATATAACACTACATTTCACAACTTCAATCTCATACACATACATATAACCACCATAATGCCTCTAGGATCAAGGAATTTGACTCAAGAGAGGAGGTTAATATGGTGTTAGTTCCTAAAACACTAAAATCAACACTCTAAAAAATGTAACATCTCTATGCATAAATAATGTGGGGATCTTAGTGAACAAATAAAATAAAAACCCAACTAAAATTCAAATAAAAGAGAACTCTCCTTACCTTCCTTGATTATTCCAAGAGATCTCTTCGTTGGCTTGCTCAGATTGTGCTCAAAAGGTCTTCATCACTGGGGCTTGGCTATCTCCATCTCCTCTTCTCAACATGGTTGTCTTTGTCTTGGCTTATAATTTTGGCATCATGCTCAAATTTTGACATAATAACTTTACTCTATCCAAGCTCTTTAAATAAAAAGCTCTAGGCTTGGTTTTATAGGCTTTTAAATGACTTGAAATGAGTTAAATATTATCCTTGGTTTGTTTAGATAACCCTAGTAGGGTTAAAAGGTTTCCAAAATA
Organism: Torreya grandis; assembly: GCA_037957365.1. Classification (NCBI taxonomy): domain Eukaryota; kingdom Viridiplantae; phylum Streptophyta; class Pinopsida; order Cupressales; family Taxaceae; genus Torreya; species Torreya grandis. Next base: position 516,659 of record JARHVA010004463.1, read on the forward strand.
TCATGCTTATAATGAATAGGTGTCTTTTGAAATATTTTTTATTTGGACAACTCATGATTAGCTTTTAAGATGTTCTTTTAGGATATTTATAAATATTTGAATTTTCCTTTTTGATAATTGATTTTAATTACTCGTGGATTAATTCAATTAATATTTAATTAGGATTTTCTTTTAATTAAATCTTTGTTAGGATTTTACACATTCTCCAAATATTTAATTAATTCAATGTATTCATTTATATGATTTAATTGATTTATGGGCCAAATTGATTTAATTCAATTTAAGCATTTACATGATTTAATTTATTTATGGAAAAATTGATTTAATTACATGGTTATGAAGCTAAATTTGATACTTATAGAAATTATTAGGCTATATTTTCAATGGTTGGTAAGAATTATTCTAAATTCAGGTATGAAGCCGTTGGTGGCCAATTTTAGATGTCTACAGTTTGCCCCTATTGGGGAAGATGTTGTAAGTTATAAGCCCAACAATGTCTTATCAAAGAATAATAAAAAGCCTATATTCCAAAAAGAAGATATGGTTTAATATAAATCTCCCAACAATGTTTAGGAAACCTATAATGATGTCCCATTGAGGGAGTGGCCATCACATATTTGATGGATGGTCCCTTGAAAATAATCAAGAAGAAATGTGGAATTAACCCATGGATGATATTAATCCAAAAGAGAAAATGCTTGCATGCATTGATTTAAAAAGGTATTGATTTTCTCAAAGGTGGTTATAATCAAGAATAAAAGTTGAAGTAATGATTTTCCCATAGATAGTTATAATCATAAAGATGACTTGGATTGGATAAAGATGATGTTTGATATGGTTGTGCCCTGGTAGGGTAGATTAGCAAGAATGACTCAAGGATAAAACCTATTGCACAAATTAAATATGAGTGGGAAAAAATGTAGGTGCAATGTTCTAATGACTAAAGAACCCAAAAATAACCAAGCATATGAGGATGCAAAGTGATCAAAGAGATGAATAAAATAATAAGATTGATAATTGGAAATGATTTGATTGTACTTGATAATATAGAGATGCACATCCTTATTAGCATTAATACAACTAGAATGGTCAATGGGTTGATTTGATGAAGATGGGTGGAAATATTTTCCAAGGTACCAAGGAGAAACTTTTATGGCTCCATTTCTTGTATGACCTTTTGAGCTAATTATTGTTGTAACATGTGATAGTAAGCATCATGATAGAACACCATGAAGACTTGGCTAAAATATGCATATGGACCAACTCACGATCCAATAAATAATTAACTAATGATAAAAACCATGATGATGATGTTGATTTATGAATATGTATGGATTTAAGTATAAATGAGCAAGGAATTACCTAATGAATGCACATAGACTAAATTCAAAGAATATTATTGAAATCAAGCAAGAAAACAAACAAAAAAACAAATAGAAAGCCTAAAAATGAAAGCAATAGAAAGCATCCTAACAATGGATTTCCCTAGTATGGTACTTTGAGGATAACTAACTAGGCTTAGATAAGACAAATGTTTTTTTTTTTTTTTTTAATCATCTCAACTTGATTGAGAATGACAAGATACTAAATGGTCTAATCCTTTAAAATGGTGAGAGTATTGCTTAGGTTGATCACAAAATAACAAGAGCATCCTAACTTGAAAGGATGATTTCAAAATGGTAAGAGCATGGCTTAAGTTGCATGTATATTTTTGGCATTATAACACTATGTCTGTATTCATGCTCAAATTCTTGCATAATAACGTTACTCTATCCAAGTTTTCCAAATGAAGAATTCTAGGCTTGATTTTATAGGATTTTAAATGACTTAGAATGAGCTAAATCTTATCTTTTATTTGCTTATCTAACCCTAGTAGGGTTGAAAGGTGTCCAAAATATCATGCTTATCTTGAATAGGTGTCTCTTGATATATTTTTCATTTAGACAACTCATGATTATATTTTAAGATGCTCTTTCAGGATATTTATTAATATTTGAATTTTCCTTTTTGATAATTGATTTTAATTTCTCATGGATTAATTCAATTAAGATTTAATTAGGATTTGTTTCTTTATTAGGATTTTACACATTTTCCATGTATTTAATTAATTCAATGTATGCATTTACATGATTTAATTGATTTATGGGACAAATTGATTTAGTTCAATGTATGCATTTACATGATTTAATTAATTTATGGGCTAAATTGATTTAATTCCATGGTTAGGAATCCAAATTTGAGACTTATATAAATTCTTAGGCTATATGTTCAATGGTTGGTAATAATTGTTATAAAGTTAGGTATGAAGCCATTGGTGGCCAATTTTTTATATATACAACATCTACAATCCATATCCATGCTTAAGAACTAGTCTATCAAACAAACCTACTGGGCACTATACCACTTTGAGATACTTAAGACACATTTTGAAGCTTACTAATCATCTCTAGACATCTAAGATAGGAACCACAACATCTCCAATAATTCTCCTTTGACCAAGTCTCCTTAAACCATATAGGTCACTACCTAAGACTGAACTAGCCTTATTGAACACACAAGACATGAATACGATCTTTTTCTCTAAACTCATGAAGCTATAAATATTTTCACCAAAGACATGGAACTTAAACTACCTCAAACAACTCCATATAAATGTATCCACTCATTTCACCATACCTCACTATGATTTATAAGACACTCCATTGAATCACACAGAGACACACTAGCAAGCTCAAACAATTAACCGCATACCAATAACCATAGCCACCTTCTTGTGAACCAATACTTGACCTCAAACTTGCTTTGACATTAATGACCTCAAGCATATGACATCAACGACAACTCTCACCATACTGATCCTTATTGACATTAATGATAGTACATAAAAACATGAAATCAATGAAAAATTTAAACAATCTTCCCCTTTGTCAATTAGGGTAAACCACATTGATGGAAAACCAAAAATGAACTAATTATTATCAAACTACACTATTATCAATAGGTTGCTTCTTTCTCAAACTAAATAATTTCATCAAGAACTTTTTCTCACAATAACTTTGACCATCAATAACTTTCTCCCCCTTTTAAATTAATGACAAAGGGTCCTCTACAAACAAATTTATCCCTCTTTGTCATACCAATAAGATACTAACATATCCTTGTATATTCTTGCATAGTCAACCGCCTTTAACCAAATCTTGAACTCAAACATACATCTCTCAATTTGATATTCTTCCTCATTCTGATATCAATGGCAATCACTTATTCTAGACTAACTCTCCACATAGGATATCATCATACATATAATTCAACTATGTGTCCCCTAACTGATGCTTTCTCTCAAGAACACTTGATGACCAACCATCTTTAACAACCTTTCACTTTGCACCACATATATCTTCTCATGATGAATCTTTTTGAATACAAGATCATACATCTATAGATAGAGAAGTATCTCTAATTATCCATATATATGCATAAGTATTCTCAAATACCTATCTTATATTAATTTTGAAAGATTCTACACTAGACTTTTAAGCCCATATAATGCAACACAACTTTTAGGCTTACTTACCTCACCAAGATACCTTCACATACATTCTTACAAGGTTAGAATGAGGTTCTATAAGACACCTTGATGCCTTGACCTATTCCATCCATTTTAATACCTCAACATGACATTAATCAATTAGATATGAGATAATTGAACCTATACCTTTCTCTCAACATGTCTTCAATGTCATTCTAGACTTGACTATCAACTTAGGTTTGACCTCTGACTTAGATTCTATATAATCCTTCTGAGCTAACAAATAACACTTTTGAAATTATTTCAAATTTGACTTATGTCCTATAGTAACACATAACTCACCTTATTTTAAGATTTAATCATGACTTATCTTTTCATCCTTCTTCTTAGTTAGCTCTACTAGTACCATTATTCTTGAGTAGACCATTATTATTACCATGATAAGCACTGTCATCATCATAATTCAAGTTTGTGCTTCATAAGATCACCTTTAGGTTGTTAGGCCTCTCTAAAAGGACCATAACTAATACCAAATTTTGGAAGAATATATACTAATAAGGTGGGGGGTGAATCAATGCCCTTGAAATAATCATTCATGAAGCATTCATTCAAACACATACATCAACTAATGCATAAACAAGCATCCACATAAGCATACAGAATATGAACATAAGAGATATGTTGGAAACCCTCATGGGGGTTAAAACCCATTGAAACATATCTTGGACTATAGTATTATAATAAATTAATCAATATTTAGTGAGGCACCAACCCCTCACTAATCAAGTACCAGCTCAACTAGGCATTTAACAAGCACCAAATTGTAAGGAAACACCAACCCCCTAGGTGACTCAGGACCAAATCAGCCACATCAAACCTTTTATCACATTTTAAAACTTGTTTCTCACTTATCTAATGATTATCACCTTATTTTTCTCTTTACACTCATCTATCTCTCTCAAACAACCTTCTAGGCTTCCTTGCTTAATATGCCTCATACTATGCTTATTAGGTCAATTGACCTTGACATCCTCTTGCATCAAATCAGTTATAAATTCATCATATTATCTCTCCCATATTATAATGGTATTCAATACATCCTTTATCTCACAAAGCTCCTATCTCATTCACGTTTTTAATAATTCCTCTTAACACATCAAATAGGCCTATTAGACTTTATTCGTATACCAATCACTAGATCAGTCACACTCTTGGTTGGCCAAGACACTAATACACCATGGGAATAAAAAAAAATGTATTAGGAAACATTACATATATGACTAAATAAAAACAAGTTCACCATTAGGTTATCCAGACTCACTTAGACCTTTTTCTTCTTTTAGGCCTAATAAAGACCTAATACAATTAGGTCTATCCTTTCCATGAAATAAATTGAACCTCTATGGCCCAGAAGTACATCAAAAAATAAATAAAACATTTAAAAAACTTATTTTTCAACCTCAAATAACCTTATCCATGCTCAATAAGTCACAAATCCTTTGCTCACATCTTGAAATCACAATTAAACCTTAAAGACATATTAGGCCTAATTACTTCAAAAACATTATCTCCAGAGATGAAGCTCATACAACCTATAAAAACACATTATAGGCATAAAAAAAATATTTATGGAAACTTAATGACCTCAATTTCATAAAAAATTCCATTATACATATTATATCAGCATCCAAAGACTCAAGAACACCTCATCAAAAATCTTACTCATCACTACCAACTTACTCAAAAATCTAGTCATGAACAATTTACCACCAACATATATACATAGACATTTAATGATTATAAATTTAATAATATTAACCTTATATACCTTAAAAACATCTCCATATACATTATATTCTTTAACTCTAGGCAATCACCTCAAACTCATCTCTGCTAAGTGACTTCTCAGAACTGCCAATAAGCCTACCAACATAGTCATGATGAATGTTGTTTTCAATTCTTGTAAGAACACTTAAAATAAAACTTATTCACATTAATATTTCTTATTTTACATTTTTAATGAATTCCAATAGATATATCACAATTTATAGTGCCAATTATTGGTCTTACAGACCAATCTATTGACCTTCTCTCTCATAGTCCTTACACAACCAAATAAGTCAACTTTGCGACCAACATCTCAAACACTTCAAATGAATTTCACTCTCTTCAAGGAATTAATAGAACAAAAAATTCATATAAAGAATATTTAATCACTCATGATCAATAGTCTACCATGTAAATGGCTTTAATAGTAATAATTTTGGAAACATGCATTTTGCATTATAGAACCAATTAGCAAATTGCTCAATAGGATGACCAAAATGATTGACATGAAGGTTGATATTATTTTAAACCTTCATAGACATAAATTATGAGTTTTTAAATTATCCCTTTATCCATTCACATCTTATGGTTAATGTAACTTTTGAGAACTACATAGACTTATTTATAAATATGTTTATAATTGATCATTTTCTCTCTCCTCTCTCTAACTAATTCCACCTAGACATGACTGATAAAGTTTAATACAACCTCCAATCATCGCACTAGGTCAACCAAACCATTATGATAAATTTTTAATCACATATTCCATATCAAGTCACTATTAGGGTTTCAAAGCACTAAAACCCTATTTCTACTCTTAGAAATCACTCATAAAGGATTGCCCTTAAAATACAAAACCAATGCTAAGAAAATAAACCTAGGACCCTTCCCCAACTAACATAAAATTATTAGGACTGCATGCATATGTTTCACATGCCAACAAGCATAATAAAAAGCTTCTCGAGTCTATAACACCTCATTCTAACACTCAAGAGACCTTAACTTCACTTTTTATGCTTTTTCCTTAAATAAAACACTTTAAAATTCATGATCACTCTTAAAACAACCTCTCACACCTTTGGAAAATCTCACATTAGTTATATCACCTTGTAAATTGAGCTTGACCCCTTTAATTAGGCCACACTATGTCTCTTTGCACACTAGGCCTACACCTGTAATCCACACTTAAACCTTTAACATAAATTGAAACCTCTTTCAACTACTCTCAACACCTCATACTCATGTCATAAAACCTCATACTATTCTTACACACTACCAATATTCTTCTCATAAGCCTCATACTACTCATGATATCTCATTTTACCACATAAGGTCTTAAGACTAGGTTTATGGGAAGATCACTAAAGAAAAACCTACCCCTTAGGCTCACTCTGAGAGTCATGTGACTGACTTAACACCTTTCTCACATTCTCTAAATGTACATTTCATAACTTCAAGCTCATTCACATCCATATCACCACCATCATTGTTATACAAGTCATATCCATGCTTAAGAAATAGTCTATCAAAAAGACCTACTAGGAACTATACCACTTTGAAATATTCAAGACACATTTTGAAGATTACTACTCATATATAGACATATGATACAACATCTCCAATCATTCTCATTTAACCAAGTCTACTTAAACCATATAGGTCACTACCCAATAATGAACTATCCATCTTGAACACACAGGAAATGAATAAAATCTCTCTCTAAACTCATGAAATTATAAATATCTTCACCAAGGACATGAAATTTACACTTCCTCAAATAATCCACATACCCGTATCCACTCATTTCATCATACCTCACTATACTTCACAAGAAATTCCATTGGATCGCATAAAGCCACACTTTGAAGCTCAAATAATCATCCTCATACCAATAACCATAGCCACCTTCTTATAAACCAACACTTGACATCAAACTTCCTTTGACATCAATGACCTCAGGTATATGACATCAAAGAAAATTTTCACCTTACTGATCTTTCTTGACATTAATGATAGTATATAAACACATGACATCAATGATAAATTTCAACACTTTTAAACATATCCAAATATATAATATGGTAGGAACACATCATAAAACACTTAATTAGATCCTTTCTAAGCTCATCTAATTACTACAACACTTTTTAGATTAAACCACTACTTGGAGCATGTTAATAAAACAATTCATATTAGCCCTGTGTATACATAAAAAGTCTATCAATAATAATTGAAGATAAAACACAAATTTCAAAAAAAATTATGGAAAAAATATATATTTAGAGCCTTCACAACCTAAATGTAATAAATTTTTTATTAGACTCTTCAACATAGATCTTAAAGACTCTAACTCATTTCTACAACATGACCACTCACAACTGCTTGAATGCTTCAAAACCCAATCATGAAAAAATGATCACCAACATTTAATGATTATAAATGCACTCATATGAACCTCAGAGACCCTAAAAATAGTTTCATATGTATTATACTTTTCAAATTTGATCAAATTACCTCATACTCATCTTTGCTATATGACTACATAGAACTATCAACATCTTTAAAGCATAGTCATTAAAACAATGACTTAGAACACTAGTAGAATTACTATAATGAAATTCCAATGGGTTTATATTATCCTTAATAATCCTAATATAAACTTAAAATAAATACATTATAATCTCAAATAGCAATATTTTTTTATATACCAATCTCATGGCTTCACTAGACACATACCTCACTGTGTTAGACAAGTCAGTTTAAGAGCAAATTTTTTCCATATATAAACATCTCCAAAAATTATACCCAATATGAACAATTGTTAAAGTTATTTAAAAACAACCCAATTCAATTGGATCCATCCCTAATCCATCACAACACATCCCTAATCTCATTCCCACTTATATCTGGTTTTTATCACTACCTACCTCACTAGGTCTTTTAGTGACAGGTCAACTTCTATGACCAATTTAGCATATTTGAAGTTTTAAACCTAATCATAAACCACCATGGTAATAATATATAAGTCTCAATATTAAATCTCCATCTACTTATCAACTTTGACTTGGTTAACTCTTCTTGCTATAGCAAATTTTTTAGAAACATGACTTTTTTATAGGGTCCACTTACTCATCTGAAAAACCAATTCCACATATAGATAACTAGGAGAGTCCAATACAATATAAAATAATAAAAATAGGTCATAAAATCCATTATGATCCATTTCCAACAATATATTACATATTAAGTCATAGTTAGGGTTTTAGAGAGGTCGTAACCATCTTACTCTCTTTACAATCAATCATAAAGCTTAGGCCCTTAATCTAGAAACCGATTCTTGAAAATTTGAGATATGTCCCTTCAAAATATATAATTAATGTAATATTCTCTCATGTAGATGATACACATGCCAAAAAACACATGAAAGTCCTTCTTGGGTTGAGAACCCTTCATTTTATGTACATAAGAAACCTCAAAACCACATTTCATGCTTTCTTCTTTAACTTAGGACTTAAAACTTCACCAACACTCTTGAAATAAAATGTAAAAACTATATAAATTCTAATTTTTCCATTCATTCCTTGGTAAATAAACCTCATACCTTATTTGATCACCATCTCTCTCTTTTCTCTTTATACTTTGGATCTACAATTCATATTACACCTCAAAGTAGACCTTCTAGATATTATTAAAGTACTCTCCATCTTAATCAAATTCCCAAAAAACCTTCCACATTATCTACCACTATTTTTTATCCTTCATAGGTATTGAAAACTCTTCATGGTACCTTATTGGGTTTGGTAGGGTCTAGGACTAATCTGGTTGCATGCTTAGGTTTAAGACCATACCCTTATAGGCTTATCTTGAAGCTTTCTTGGGTTTTCTAACACCTCATATGAATTCTTTATAATCCTTAAAAATCCACTCATACTTGTGCGTATCTACCTTACTAGACCACCATTTTTATACCCTTTCATAGGATCTCTTCATGTGATGATCAATGTCATGACTAGGTTTTTCAAGATCTTAAAGCTTGACAACTAGACTTTAAACATTCATTGATGCTTCAACAATTGAATCATATGCCTTGTATGTTCTTTATATATTATCATACATTTTTACACACTTCTTCATTCACATGCTCATGATATGACAATGCCCCTCAAGACTATTATTCAAAAGCATGCTTACCTTGTATCTTGATCTTGACCTGAAAAAATGTTATAAACCTTAGAATAATCAAGTTTCCTTCAAATTCTCAATAGAAAGACAATCGGTTACCTTTAAATTGTTTCTTATCATAAAACTTTCTTATCATATACCACTTCACCATGCATCTTTACTAGATGCACTTTGACATCAAATTTAATCTTGACACTAATGACATCCATTTTGACATTGACATCAATGCCAACAATTCTAAACAATGTGTAGTCCATACAAACATAGAATACACACCTATAATAGTTATAAATAGTCTACTTCAAGAAGCATCATGTTAAATACTAAAGGTAGGTGGTTTTAAAGTTTAAGGTCCTAAATGATATCAGTGATATTTTAGAATATTAGAATCATAATGTAAGTGGAGTGAGTTTTAGTCTATATTCAAGTACAAAAAGTGATCCTATAACCATGTTTTGTCATAGTCATTTAAGAAAAATTTTATGTGGTCACATGAGGAATACTTATATGAATTGAAGAAGTTTAAGTATCACACTTTTATAATGATTTCAAGTGAAATAGGTTTGTGTAGACCTATTAAATGGTCTTAATGCTTTTATCTTCTTCCATAAAGCCTAAAAACTCCAAAATAGCCACCTGTAGATAGGTTAAGGGAGCTATAATCATACTAAAATGTAATTTATACAACTTGAGCATGACTTGTGACACCCAAACCATAAGTATCTCTTACTCACTTACACATCCCACTTAGGCATGTTTTCACTATTTCCCAATCATCCAAAGCCTTCTAGGTTCACCCCCTGCTATCCTAGACTCCTCTCCTAGGCACAAATCTATCCCCCAGGGTTCCTTTCCCCTTGTAAAATGACACCATAGGTTAGACTATAACAATGGGACCCAAGGTGTCCACTTTCTAGCATTATTGTCAAAGTCCACAATAGCCTCAAATGGTCAGATTTTCCCAGATCCTTATCTTTTCCCTTGTTAGCCTAATGCAATTTTATCTAACCCAGGATCACTAGTTTCCCTATAAAAGCCTATTCAAGGGTCATTTAGAAGGTTTGGAAATCATTCAAAAGGCACAACCTAGAAATATACTAAACCACACTTAAACAAATCTTCCTATTCTTTGCATCCATCCAAACACTGTTATATCTAGCCTATCTAAGCTCTCACACTAGTCACAAGTCATATCAAGCTTTCCCAAATTAACATACACTTATATTGCATACATAAGATTGCACAATATGGATTCAAATTTGGATAACTACATTGGCCATGATCCCTCTTCAAATTGTTGGTATGTAGGTAGTGTGCCCACACATGGGGTGTGATCACACATTTAGTACATATTACACACTAGCCCCTTTTTCTAGTTGGATTCAAGATCATATATCAAGTATGAAGAGGAACTAAGATCCTTGAATACAATTTCAATTGTACATGGTGCTTAGTGAACAACCAAGTCTCAATATTTCAAGCATAGGGTCTTTTGGAGTAGACAAAAAGAACCCAAAAAGCTTAGAAAGATTAGACACTAAGGACTACAACATAAAAACTTAGACTACAACACTAGACCTCTAGGTGTCCCATTTATAGTGCTCTTATCTAGGTATAGAAAAAAAATTGGATCCTATTTTTGACAGTCTACCCAGCTAGATCAGTAATTTATAGCCTTTATCTCCTCTCTCTCAGCCCAAAATTAGCTAAATTTTACTCTCTATCCCCTTGTTTTCTATTTTTATAAATCAATTAAGCACTTCCAGATTCAATAAATTAGTAGGTTAATTAAGGCACATTTATTTACTAATTTCCCCTTAATCTAGATCCCTTTATTATTTAGTAAATTAACACCTATAGTTTCCCAAATTTAGTAAAACATTTAGTGAACCTGACTTACTTCAAATTTTCACACGAAAAACCTACAAACCCTAGGGCTAATTAATTCTAAATTTTTACAATTTTTTCCTATTTTTTTCTAAATTTAAAAATAAAAAACTAAAAATTAATTAAAATATTTTCAATAATTCTCTAAAACCCTAGTTTGCATATACTAGGTCTTATTTGCATACAAACACTTTCAAACTATAGTAAAAATATATTGCTAATTTTAGAAATATTTTTAGATTTTCCCCAACTTTTTCAAGCTCAATTATACAAATTTTATAAAAAAAATTTCAAATTATTACATTAATTTTGAAAATTTTCATTTCAAATCCTTAGTTGCATCAACTAAATCCCAGTAATTTTCAAGTAATATTCCACTTATTTTTTACAAATTTATATTGAATATTAAAATTATAAAATCACTTCAAATTTCAAAAATTCATAGTAATTCCAAAAAAAATATTTGTCTCAAAACCTTAGTTGCATCTACTAGGTCCCATTCAATCAAGTAGTTTATCATAATTTTCTGAATTTTATCTTGCATACTTAGCTCAGAAAATCAATTTCAAATTCAAAAATTCATAGTATTTTGAAAATAATATTTCTTAAAAATCCCTGGTTACATCTACTAGTTCCTATTTCTTCTTGAGGTATCACCTTACACCCATAGCTAAATTGCAAAAATTATGCTCACTTATTTACACATGCTTATTATATTTCTTACAAATAATAAAGAAACTATAATGGGCCCTATCATGTACATGAATGATGAATTCTATCATATGTTAGTACAAATTTTCATTCTTTGCTTTGCATGTTTACTTTTTATAGTATGGAATGATATCCAATAAAATATTTTTGCATATATTAAGACACCTCTTATCCCACCTCCATTGGAACCTATCTTCCATGCTGACTATTATTGCATGGTTGATTTCACCATCCCATAGGTCACTACCCATCACCAGAGATTCCAGCTAGCACCTTTCATCCCTCCACCTCCTTTCCCTAATGATTATCTATACTCTCCTCCCACACACACTACCAAGCCTATACAGATAGTGGATAATGTAATTAGATCTCTTACTCAATGTGCCATTATCCCACCTCCTCACCCTATCGATTATCCATGATCTCCTCCCACACACACTACTAACCCCATATGGACAATGGATAATGTGATTAGAGATGTTACTCGACATGCCATTATCCCACCTCTTTCCCTATCAATTATCTACACTCTCTTCCCATATACACCACTAATCCTATACAGATAATGGATAATGTAGTTATAACTATTACTTGACATGTTATCCCTCCTCTACCCACCCAAGAACCCCACAACCCACCTATTTCATCTTATCCCTAACTTGGGCCCTTTATACAAATAGATTCAAATAAGGCATATGATATTGTTGATCAGTTGTACAATACTCCAACAAAAATTTCAATGTTAGAATTGCTCCAAAAAGCCACTATGTTTAAGGATATTCTCTATCAGGTATTCACTCAGACTTCCATGCTAGCTAACTTTGATCTTTCTTATTTTGCATCAGCGGTCAACACACTAAAAACTATTAAAGATTACATTTATTTTGATAAATAAGACACACCATCACAAGTAATTACTAATCAAAATTTACCACTATTCATATAAATTCAAATCAAAACTAGTGCAGTAAAGAGAGTTCTAGTTGATAGTGGTTTTAGGATAAATATATGCAATATCACATTTTTATAGGATATGGGTGTAGATATGGAATCTATGTATAATTCATATAATATTATTAAAGGGTTTGATTGCATACCATGACAAACATTGGGCACCATTACTTTAGATATCATGGTAGGGCCCAAAACTCTTACTACCCAATTTTAGGTTATGCTTAGTCCTCTCCATTATAATATTTTACTTGGATGGCCATGGATACATGCAATGCAAGCCATTACTTCTACTCTACACTAATGTGTCAATTTCATTCATGATGGATATATCTACACATGTATAATAGATAATCAACCATTTAGATATTACCAAGCTACAAAGTCATCTTTGACTATTTCACTAGATGGGACACATTCTCTTATCATGCAGCCACCACTTCACCATATTCCTCTTGATAAAACACATACATATGAGGTAGGAGATACCATCACCTCTCACATTCTTCCAATTATGGATATATCTCTAGATCTATATGCTTAACCAATTATAACAACTTTAGCAACTCCAACATTCATAGGAACTACACCTGTTACACTTACTCCATCACCAATAGTAATTCTAGTAGTGTCAGTTACTCCCACAAATATAGCCCCTGAAGATAATATAGATACTCTCACATCATCATCATCTTCTCCTACTATATTTATTGAGACTCTTATTTCATAGTTAAATAAATAAATAAGTTAGATAAATTTAAATACCCATAAATTTAAAACTTTAGCCTTTGATGAGAACTAAGATTAATAAATTCATTAAATCAATTATCATTTTCCAAATCAATCACTCTACTTGGGTGGTAAACTTTGTTCCAATAATGAAGAAAAATGGTGAAATTAGGCTTTATGTAAACTTCTATCATTTGAACAAGGATTCTCTTAAAGATCATTACCCATTACCATCTATGTAGAAAATATTGCATCTAGTAATAGGTTCAAAGATGTTTTCATTGTTGGATGGGTATAGTGGATACAATTAGATTCTTTTTAATGAGGAAGATTAGTTCAATACATCCTTCACCACTAAGTGGGAGACTTTTGCCTATAGGAAAATTCCATTTGATTTATCTAATGTTGGAGAAACCTTCCAAAAAACCATCGATATGGTAATTCAAGGTCTAATAAATAGGTTTGTTCTTGTTTATTTAGATGACATTACTGTATTTTCAAAAAGTGCAAGGGAACACATGGTTCATATCAAGGGAGTGTTTGGAAGATGAAAATAATTTGGGGTGTTTCTTAACCCCAAGAAATGCATCTTCTTAGTACATGAATGTAAGATTCTTAGGCATTTGGTTTCCAAGCATGGTTTAATAATTGATCCTAAGAGGATAGACTCCATACTTGCTCTTTATTTTCCTGAACATAAAAAGGCATTACAAAGTCTTCAAGGCAAATTCAATTTCATAAGGAGATATATTTCTAATTTTACAACTTTAGAAAAGCCACTTACAACCATGCTTAAGAAGAATCAAATTTTTAATTGGACTAAATAAGGCATGAGGAGTCTTGAATAGATATAAAAATTAATATGTAGTACTCTTACCCTTATAAATCCTAATTTTTCAAAATAATTCATCTTTTATACATATGCGGATGTTGACATAATTTTAGGTATACTCATGCAACATAATAAATAAACTTTGAAGTAGCCAATATGTTTATTCAATAAAGGCTTGGAGGAATATGAGACAAGGTATACTTATGTAGAGAATAAATTTTTTTCAATAATTATATCTATTAAATTAGACACTTGTTATCTAACAGCATGATATATCTAATGGTTTCTCATCCAAGTGTTAAGGAGTTTTTGTTGAAAAAGAACATAAATGAGAAGAAGGCAAGTTGGATAACAAGAGTGATAGAGTATGACATTAAAATATAGGTCACTAAACTAATCATAAGAAAAGGATAATGTGAATACCTATACCAAGACTTCTAAGAGAATAAGGAGATAATTTTAGTGTTAAATGATGAAGATGTTACAGTTAATCATACCTCATATTCAAGTTGGTTTCAAGACCTATTAAGGTATCTACAGGATCATTTCTATCCTCTTAAATTAATTCAATCAAGGATAATATATTTTATATTTAATTCCATTCCTTTTGTCCTTTTTTATGGTTTACTTTCAAAGAAAGAAATCAATGGTATGTTGTTAAGGTGCATTGAGCCAAGCCAAACAAAAAGATTTCTTGAAGAGTTACATGATGGGCATGGTGGAGGAAATTTCTTATCAAGAACTATAGCCATTAATATCATGATAAGTGTGAAATATTTGCCAAGTATATTCAAATATCGTCATACTTGGGTGAGAAAATGCAAACAATGTACCATGTTTATAGGAAAAGAAAGACTTACAACCTTACCTCTCCAACTAATTTTAGTGGATCATTTTTTGGTCCAATGTGGTTTTAACTTCATTATCCTCATCAACTAACCTTCAAGATCAAGTCATAAGTATATCCTTACTACCATAGATTACTTCATTAGATGGATAGACATAGTATCTTTGAAAGAAGAAAATGAATCTAATGTGTTACATTTTTATGAAGGTTTGATTACAAGATTTAGCATTCCCTCCATCATGTTAAAAAATTTCATGGATTTTATGGGAGCTAAAATTATTCAATGGGATGTTAAACATGTTTTATGCCTTAGAACTTAATCAAACTACTACCCACAAGGAAATGGCCTTGTTGAGTCCACCAACAAGAATTTGTTGAAGATCATAAGGACTATTAAAGATAATTAGAGATCATGGCATTTGAATCTTAAGTAAGATATATGGGATAATAGGATCACCTAAAAAAGGTCTATATCCAATTAACCATACAATAGAGTTTATGGTAAGGAAGCAAGGTTTCCCATTTCAATTAAGTTTCCTACTTTAAAACTAATGCACTAGCTAGAATTTTTGGAGGATGAACCAATGGAGCTAAGGTATGCTAGGTTTATGAAGCTAGAATAAATTAGAAATTAGACCATGTTATCCATGGAAATATATCAAGAATAAGTGAAGTGAATTTTTGAAAAAAGAGCATATTCAAGGAGTTTCAAAGAGAGAGACTTGGTTTTCAAGTGGGATGAGGACAAACTAAACTAGGAAGGCAAACCAAGTTTGACTACCTTTGGAGTGGCCCATACATAATCTCCAATGATAAATACCACAATGATTTTAAAGTTACTAAGATGGATGTTTTGAGGTCAAAATACCCCCAACTTTTAAAAATTAGGGACCTTAAGATACTATGAACCCTAAACATTGAAAACTCAATGTGATTATATCATTGTTAGAATTTGAAGATCATCCACTTTGATAAAGTTGGCTTACTAGTTTATGGTTTTTATTTGATCTTGAATAATGTTGATAATAATTGGTATTAATATCTTAAATATATAGGTTTCATATATCTCTTGCTGATGCATTATGCTTAGAATTTGTAGAATGACTCTATTCAAGTTTTCACTAGCCTTGGGTTTATGAAAATTTGAATTTGAATTCATGTTCTAAAAGTTGTCCTCCAAAAACCTTAGCATAAAACCTTGGTTAAAATTTACATTTGGTAGGAGCATTTGGTGGGAATATTTTAAATTATTATTGAATCCTAATTTTATGCTAAGTCTTAGTCATGTTTTGAAACATGACCAAACCTTAGCCTAAAATTTATGCTTAGTCCCCTTTATTTCCCCCCTTTGTTCCTTATATTTCTAGTTGAGTCTAGCATTCATGATTGGTAGGATCCTTTTTAATTTTTTTTATAATGGTTCACTTTATTACCTATTTAGCCTAAAGACTTAATTCTAAGCCCCATTCATGTTTATCAACATGAATGAGACCTTAGTCTCAAGATTTTAAGTTGAGTCTTATTTCATCCCAAGTCTTAACTTAAAAACCTTGTTTATTTATAGATTTGATAGCATGTGCTTCATTATGAGGGGATAATTTAATGGAGTGAATAAAACCCAATAAACCTAAGCATTTGGTCACCCAATAATGTGTGAGCATCTGGATCATGATTGATGGATTGTGCCTTGTTAGGACCAAAGATATAATGGAGCAAATGTAGTGATGAAAATTCAAAATTATGGAAAGCCCCATGGGGTCACCACATGGTGCTCCCACATTTTAAGATTGATAATAAAGGGTCCCACATATCAATAGAACCAATCATGTATAAATGCCTAGATCATGATCAATGGTTTATAGTCATTCATGGATCTAGATCTAATGGAGTGAAGACAACATTGAAAAGTCAAAAGGCCCTAGAAGACCTACAAAGCTACCATGTGGTACTCTTGTAGTAATCAAGACCAAATGAACCAATGGCATGCACTCACTTAGATCTTGATTGGATGGCTCTTAATTCATCATAACTCCTAATTGGATAGAGTGAATTGAATCCAAGATCCATGGAAAACAAGAACTTGAAGAGCATAAAATTGATGATCATGTAACCATCATTTGACAACCATGAAGTCATCATTGATGTTTGCATGACCATCAACTTTAAGCCCACTAAACCTAAATAACTTCATGAGATTAAATTTGATATTCTCATGAATATCATTTGATGTCTGCAAAGCCATCATTAACATCTATGATGCTATCAAATTTAAGTTATTCAAGCATTTTACTTAGACAAATGGGACATGTTTTATGTCATTTAAAGGGTCATTTAATATTATTCTTTAAAACTTAGCATAAAATATCTTAACCTAAGTCTATAGCATGTTTATAGACATAAAATAAAATTAGCTTAAAATATCTTAGATTAATTCTTTTCTATAAGCTATGCACTAATTAAAGTCCTTGAATCTCATAGGATCAATAGTTCACACTTCATCAAGCCTGGATGATCCAATGATGCAAAATCATCAATGATTATTCAATGGTTCTATGAGAGCTCATGGGTCAACACATGGTAGGCATGTATATATATGTGATTTGTGTAGGATATGGAGCTCAAAAAGCCAATGGGGATGTTAAGTGGCACAACCATGAGGTTGGATGCAAAGATGGCAAATGACATATGAGGGCCCAGATCATGATCAATAACCCATATTGATCCTTTTATCTTGATCAAATGGCACAAAGAAAAAGATAATTTTTAAATAATAATGGCTAGTGCTTTGAAGGTGTTTATAAATAATGCCATGAGAATTGATACATAGATGCCAAATAAGCACCATGCAAGCATAAAGAAACAAAAATGGAGATATTAGATGCTCTAAAAGGCATGTATGAGCTGAAGTCCAAGTAATCCATCACCATTAAAAGTTTAAGATACCCCTCAAAACTTGCATAAAAGCCATAATTTAAGCTTGGATTGATCATAGTTAAGATAAAAGAGAGTCTAATTACAATTTAAACCCAAAAGAATTATCCCTGAGACCATTTGGAACATATCAATACACATTTTTCATGTTTTGTTATCATATATACCTCTAGGTCATTTTAGTTTAGAAATGTAAGTGTATTCTATAACTTTATAGAAAAAGGATAGCTACCCTTACTTCTTGTGCATTTGTATCCTATAACTAATCGATATACATCCTTTTCCTCCTATA
This sequence comes from Torreya grandis, assembly GCA_037957365.1. Classification (NCBI taxonomy): domain Eukaryota; kingdom Viridiplantae; phylum Streptophyta; class Pinopsida; order Cupressales; family Taxaceae; genus Torreya; species Torreya grandis. Next base: position 535,377 of record JARHVA010004463.1, read on the forward strand.
AAAGGTAGTAATACCATCTTGTAAAAGGAGATAATTTTGAGAAAAAATCATATAATTTGAGAATTTAATACAATCAAAGAATTATAAAAGGATTGTCCAAGTTTGTGTTAATTATTATATGGCCTTTCTCTCAATTTCTATCTTAAGTCTTAAAATTAAATAATTTATATGAATTTTGAGTTTCATATTTAATTATAGGGTTGCTAATTTGTGCTTATGATAGAGTAGTTGAATGATCTTGAATTTAATTCATTTTATTTGCTCTGTATTAGAATGTGCAAATGTTATTTGAGTGTGGTAGTGAATCTTTAAAGTAAATTCATTTCTTACTTGTACTTCTCTATATCATCCATGGAGGTTTATCTATTGTGTAGTGAGATATGAGCTTATGTTATTTTTCACAATATCCTAGTTAAATGTATACTCAATTGTAATTAAAACTTTGTCATAAGGTTTGAGGCTAAGATTGATAATCACTTATTCTCTTTCTACCTTACCCTTCTCTTTTACTTCTTTTTTAACCAAATCACTTTAGTTGATATTTCATTGTAAATGTATATTTATATTATTCAATAATTTAAACTTTGATCATAATTCACTAGTATTAGCATAGATACTTACACTTTTTAAATATTTGGTCTATGGTGGATCCTAACCATCAATTAATATAAATTTTATGGGATAGCTAATCATTGTTCTATCTCTATTTCACCATAGGTGACATAAGTTATCAAAACTTTCTACTCATTCTTTAAATTCCCATAATTCTAAAATTAGAAGTGTTATTTGAACACTCAGGACACTTGTGGTACATTTAGAGGCATCAATAGGCCCCTTTTAGTTCTAGAAAGAGTGCCTCTTTATGAATTATTTGAATCTATGTTATAGTGTTTTGATCTAAGATTGGTGTTATCTTTTGACATTTTCACAATTTTTTTCTTAGAAGTGCAAATATCATCAATATTTGTGGTCTTTGAAATATCTTTGTGATTCCTTTAGAAAAATATCATATTTCTTTGAAGTTTGATGTTTAATTTTGGTAAAGAGGGCTTAAGATTTGAGAATCTATGGTAGTTGAGGTTAAAATAACTTGTTTTGATCAAAAATTGGTATATTTTTCATAGATTTGGGTTTTTTTGAGCTTATACTTATAAATATATACCATATTTGCATAATTAGACACATATTTGATATAGATTAGTTAAAGGTTGATGTCCTTTACTATTATTTATGCAAATATTTACAAAATTAGCTTAATTTACATGTTTAATACTTGTTCTTTATAAAGATTAACTTGACACATTGTATTTCAAATAGGATCTTCAATCTTCAAGCTAGAATTGCCAAATATCCAAACAAGAACACATTCAAAGACAAGAGAACCTTTGATTGAGCTTAACGTCCATAGAAGATCCAAGTGAGAACAACATGGAAATATACATTACAAATCCTTGCCAACCTCATCACTTCAAGGTACCCCTACCTTCAACCTTCATTTATGTTCTAGGTGTGGTATATGATCTCCCATGTAATACTAAAAAATATTTTCCAACATTTAGTCCAACTGGTATTTTAACTGTTGAAGAGAAAATTAAAATTTTCAAAGTTGGTTTAAGGTTGATAAATATCATACATGAAGATGTAGCATGTAGATTATTCCCCTTTACTTTTAAAGATGTTGCATATGAATGGTTTCTCAATTTTCCTAACAATTATATTACTATCTAGGATGGTTTCACTAATGTTTTCATAGACCAGTTTGGCAAAATTATTAATCCATGTGTCTTATACCACTATTTTACCACCATCAATAGGGATAAAAGTGAGCCCATATGGTCCTTTAATTATAGGTTATAAAAAATGTATAACAATACCATAGACCCTTACAAACCTAATGATTTTTTAGCTCTATAAATCAACAATGATGTAGTATATCCTATGACTTCTATATTTTTGAAAAGATCTCTTCCAACTATAGCTTCATTAGCTAGGGATTATTTTGAATAAGTGATCATAAATGATCAAATTCAGCTCCAAGGACAAGTGCCTACTCTATCCCAAATACCAATCCACATTTACCCATTCTGAACATCTTCCCCAACAACAAAATAAAATTTTCTAGCCTTGAATCTACTCCCAAATCTAAATCAATTACCTTTGAGTCATTCTATTCCCAAACAAAATTTAGGATTCTTGAGTCATCTTGTTGCTAATGGATTCAATGCAAATGATCAAATAGTTATGGTACTAGCTACTGGTATTAACAATAACCAAGTGCATAATTTTGAAACTCTCAAGAATGAGAATGAGTCTATTCTAAAAATGGTCTAAAATTTAAGCACTAATTTCCTTTAGCTACAAAAACAAGTTGTTATTACCATAGAGAACTCTGGTAATAATTTCTCATTTCAAAGGTTTAATAGGCCTAATAATAGTTTTCAAAATGATAGTTTCCATAATAATAATAATAATGAACCATATTCTGTAAAGAGGACTATGGATATTAATCTTAGTGATATTGCTTTGCATGATTATTGTAGGGTACATTGTACATCTAAACATGGTGATATTGATTTAATTGAGTTTTATAAGTATTTTGAAGCTTTCCAAAAATAGTTAGACACATTTGAAGTGGTCTCTAACAAAGATAGTGGTGTAGGCACTTCAATATCCAAGCCTATTGATCAAACCTTCATGGTGGAGACTTTTGATTTCCATTTTTAAGAGGATAATAAGATTGATGATGTCCCTAAGAAAATATATGCCTTCCAACAATTCCTAAATAAGACTTATCCTTTGAGGAATAAAGATCAGAGAGAACCCTTGACTACCTCAACACCTCCAAATAACTTTGAAACTCCTCCAGACACTTTATAAAGAAATGATCTAGAACCACCCAAAGATATTACCTCTAAGCATAATGTTGATGTTCCTAGTTTATCAAATAAGACTAGTTGAATTATTATTGAGGTCATGAAGAAGATACAACCTAACATCACATTTCATGAATTGACATAGATCATAGAACAAAGGGACCTCTTGATGGAATCATTATCAAATAAATCTGACAAACCACCTAAAGTGGACAATTCTAATGTGGCTTTACACAAAGTTAAAGCATAATCTCCTCCTTTCTTGATCATAGTTAGGGTGTTTGATAAGAATTTGCATAATTTTTTATTGGATTTTGGTGCATCTACCAATATCATGATAGCAATTATTTGTAAACAACTTAGCTTGACACCTATTAATTCTGATAGATTTATTACTCAATTAGATAAATCTAGAGTCAAAGCAATTAGAGAATTATTAAATGTCCATATGCAATTAGCCTCTAAGCCTAGAGTAAAATAATTTATTGATATCTAAGTTGTTGGCATTCCTAATGTTTATGGGATCTTGTTAAGCAGGGAATTGACTAAAGATGTGAATGGATACATGTCCATAAATTATTCATATTTATGGTTGCCTTGGAAAGGAATTCCAAACTAGATCAAGGTTGAAAGGGGGCCAAGGATGAAGCACATAATCACTAAGTACAATGTTTTGAATGAAAGGGTCAACATAATTAACTCAAACTTAAGGGTTTTCACCCTAGAGAATGCCAAGTTATGTGATCATAAGAGTACTTATGTTATGCCTAGGCTATGGAAGCTATATTTTGATGGTGCTAAGTGTAAGTTTGGGTTTAGGGTTGGCATTATCCTAACTGATCCTACTATTAATAAATATCATATATCCTATAGGCTCTAGTTTCCATGCACTAATAACATTTCTTAATATGAGGCCCTCATCCTAGGTTTTCAATTTTATATCAAAAACAAAGTCAAGGAACTACTAGTCTATGGTGATTCAAAACATGTAGTCAACCAAGTAAAGAGAAAATATCAATGCAAACTCTCATACCTCAAAAGTTATAAGTTTAGGGTCTAGGATATAATTAATTCTTGTGATTCCTTTAACATTTTCTCCATCCCTAAAAATGAGAACAAATCTAATGATGAGTTGGCATCTGCTATAGCCAACCTCATGCCTGACCAAGACATACCCAAATTCAGCATTGTGATGATACCTTATCAGTCCCAAATAATGTGAATTATTTTTAGGTCTTTAGTGATGATTAACAAATTTAACATTTTATGACTAGTCTAGGAGCATTTGAGGCTTTGATAATTGATGAGACTAATGAAAATACACTTAGGGAAGGTAAATTTGATGGCAAAGTCATTCAGCCAAATGACAATAAGATTCCTAAAGGCATGATTGTCTTAGAGAGCCTATTTGATCAAGACAAGATAGTTGATGTTTATAAGATTCCCAAAGTAAGTGGTAAATATTAAAATGAAATTGATCTTGGTCCCTAAGATCAACCCCAGATGGTTAATGTTGGAAAAGCTTGCACTAGTGCTGAAAATAAGAAGGCTAAAGAGCTGCTAATGAAGTACAAAAATGTCATATCTTTGTATTATGATGACTTAAAGATATTTTATCCAAGATTCATCACCCATAGAATACCTCTTAAATAAATTTGTAAACCCTTCTTGTAGAAACAAAGGCCTGTGAACCCTATCATAGAACCCATGATCTTTATAGAACTTAAGAGATTATTAGATGCCAGAATTGTGTTTCCCATCAGGAATTATACCTGGGTGGCCAATTTGGTGTCAGTCATAAATAATAATGATGATAGTAGGCTATTTATTAAATTCAAAAATTTGAATAAAGCATCTAAAAAGGATAATAATCCTCTTCCCTCTCTTGATCAGGTAATACAAACTATTTTAGGATCATCCATGATGTCTTTTCTTGATGGTTTTTTAGTATACAACTAGGTATTGGTTGAAAAAAAAGATAGGATGAAGAAAACTTTCAAAACTAAATGGGGCACCTTTGCCTACAAAATAATTCCTTTTAGATTGATAAATATAGGAGATACTTTTCAAGGGGCCATGGATCATGCCTTCCAAGGTTTGATTATTAAGTGTATCATTATATAGATAGATGATCTAACCATTTTTATAAAAATAGGGAAGATTACTTTATGCATTTACAACAAGTATTTGAAATATGTATAAGGTACAGAATCCCCCTCAACCCCAAGAAAATAATCTTTTTTGTTATTGAAGGCAAATTGTTAGACCATGTCATAACTAAAGATGGGATCTCCATAGATCCTGAAAGAGTGGAAGCTATATCTAAGATAGAGCCTCCAAATAGTAGAAGAGATTTAAAATCATTTTTTGGTAAGATAAAATTTGCAAGAAAGTTTATTTCTGGCTTTGTAGATATTGTCAAGCCATTGAATGACATGCTAAAGAAGGATGCCAAGGTCTCATGGAATGAGCAATCCAAGAAGGCATTCAATGATATCAAATAAGTAATTAGCTAGACTCCAGTCTTAATAAATCTCAAATTTTCAAATGAATTCTATCTTTATTATTTTTCATCTGACCATACTATGGTTGTAGTTTTAACTCAGAAGGTTGATGGGTGTGATCCCCTAATAGCTTTCATGAGTACTAACTTTAAGAATGTTGAATTGAACTATTCATTAATTGATAAACAAGTATATGAATTAGTTAAGGTAGTGAATAAATTTAAGCACTATTTCCTTATAAATAAGGTACATGTTATTCTACCTAACCCTGTCACAAAGCTCATGTTGAGCCAAAATGAGCTAGGAGAATGCAGAGGTAAATAGATGTCAATTTTTCAATAATATGACATAGAAATGAAAACTACAAAGTTGGTAAGGTACCAAGGTCTAATTCATTGCTAATACCATCCTTAAGCTAATTATTATGTAATTTGATTAGCAAAGCTTTCAATCTCGTGAGTGGTATGATTCCATCATTCATTTACTAATTAATGGTACGTGTCCTATAGGACTAACCAGGGAGTAAAAAAGGTCTCTTAGTCTCAAGGCAACCCATTATCTTATCAAACATGAGGTTTTATATAGAAATAACTTTGAAGGGGTCTACTTGAGATGTCTCTCAAAATAAGAAGCTACCCAAATCATGAGCACATTCCATGAGAATTTAACAATGGACACCCATTTGGAAGGACAATAACACACAAGTTCCTTAAAGTTGACTACTATTGGCAAATTTTTTTAAAATATGCTCATAAGCACGTGAGTGAATGCCACTCATTGAAAATCTTTGGCACCAAAGAAACAAAGGTAGTAATGTATTTTCAACTAGTCATGGTTAATAAACCTTTTGCATAATGGAGGTTTGAATTTGTAGGGGTAATCAACCCCAATTCATCATAAGGTCACAATTATATCTTGACTTCCATATATTATTGCACAAGGTGGACTAAAGCTATAGCCACCAAACAATGTAGGAATAAATAAGTGATTAGTTTCTTAGAGGAGAACATATGTACCAACTTTATAACTCTATTCTCTTTGGTGTGTGACAATGGATCCACATTTATATCCATCGATATGATAGAATGGGCATTTGATAATGGCATTTGTCTTAAGTTATCATCCAACCATTACCCTCAAGGAAATAGAGTGTCTAAGTATACCAATAAAAACTTGATGAAAGCAATCAAGAAGTCTACTATAAACAAGCTTAGGACTTCGAATAAGATCAAGAAAGCCTTAAAGGCATCACCATTTATATTGGTGTATGACCAAGAGCCTAAATCCCCTATCAATCTCAAGTTACCCATGTATAAATTCATGAAAGAGTATATGAAATAAGGCTAAGAGATTACAAATTCAATATTTCTAGACATCATCTAGATGGAAGATGCATAAGAATAAGCCTTTGCTAGTTTTAGTAGACAATTGAACATGATGAAGAGGTGGTTTGACAAGAGATCAAATATCAAGGTGTTCAAACAAGGAGATTTAGTTCTCCTTTGGGACAAAGCATCTAAGTCTAAGGGAAAGCATGATAAGTTCACACCTATGTGTATTGGCCCCTATTAGATTGTAGACATCTTGGGAGACAACACCTTTAGCTTTAAAAACTTTTAAGGAGAAAAAATCACACTACCCACTAAAGGGTAGTACCTCAAGCATTACTTATCTACTTCTCCCCCTAAGGTATTTATGGAGTAAATTAATAAGATGGTTAAATTTAGCATAGGTAGGATAGTTAGTTTCTTTTAGTTCTTTCCTTCATATCCCTTGTTTGTATATAAGCATGTATATATCTATGTGTTTCCTTTTTATTTCTTGCTCTGTTGATTATTGTTGTGTGTTTACTTTTGTTCCCTTGTTTCTTGCTTCCAATAAGTCCTTATGGACAACCCTAAGCTCAAAATTTATTTAGTTTGATTGAAACTTCCAAAATTCAAGAATGTGGGTATGAACCTAATACATATACTAACCATGGGTATGAAATGTGAGCCTAATATTGTAATTTAAAAAATTGGTAAATACTAACAGAAGAGGCCAACTTTTCCATGAGACCTTGAACATTATCTTGACCTATACTTGGTTTTAAGAAGATTTGCACTTTTAGGATGAAAGCTTAATCTATTAAGATGCAGTCATGCTTGAACTTAACAAACATCCTTACCTAAGATAATGGTTGTAGCCATAGGTGATTTTATGAGGATCAAACACTTGACCAAATCCTTAAAACTAACTACCCTAGTTCCCAACCTTATTAAAAGAATAAAAGATATAAAAAATAGAAAAATAAGAATTCAATGTAAAATCAAAAGCTTTTCAAGCATAGGTGATTCTGGTAATCTTCACCAGGGATATGGACATTTAATTGGTAGTGGAGTAAGGGCATGAGTGGAGACAAAGGCATCTCTATTATGACTATGGATGCCTGGCTAGTAATAGAGAAATGTCCAAGCCTTCCCTAAATTATAATCATGGTTCTTAATGAATAAACATTATCCAAGTTAGTATTAATGATTAAATATATGAAACTTGGAAGTTATCTCCTAAATCCCATGGAAAATAGTAAGTGGAATCCAACCACACACATAACATGGTTATGTATTAATGTTTGACCCTAACTCTATAAGTGAAAGGTTTGTTTCAACCATAAACTAATTTGGATAATGGCATTGAACAAGTGGAGTGGATGACTTAGTTGTTTGTCTAAACCAAAGTCTCTAAGTTCTAATATATTTCTATGTTTCTGCCAAAAGTTACCATTTATTGAGATCAACATACCTCCCAATTTTTTTATTTAGGGACCATGAGATACTTTTAACCCTAAACACTAAAAACTTAATGTGATTAGATCATTATTAGAATTTGAAGATCATCTACTTTGATAAATTTGGCTTACTAGTTTATAGTTTTTCTTTGAGCTTGCCCAATGTTGATAATAATTGGTTTTCATGTCTTAAAGATATAGGTTTCATGGAGCTCCTTCTAATGGATCATGATTAGAATTTGTATAATGACTCTATTCAATTTTTCACTAGCCTTGGGTTTGTGAAAATTCAAATATAAATTCATGTTATGAAAGCTCTCCTCCAAAAACCCTAGCATAAACCCTTGGTTCAAATTTACATTTGGTAAGAATATTTAAAATTACGACTCAAGCCTAATTTTATGTTAAGGCTTAGTCATGTTTCACAACATGACAAACCTTAGCTTGAAAATTATGCTTAGTCCCCTTTATTTCCCCCCTTTATTCCTTATATTTCTAACTAATGATAATGTTTGTGATTGGTAGGATCATTTTGATTTTTTAGCATGGTCCCCTTTAATACATATTTATCCTAAAGCCTTAATGCTAAGGACCCATTCATGTTTTTCAACATGAATGAGACCTTAGTCTTAAAATTTTATCCTAAGTCTTATATCATCTTGGGTCCTAACTTAAAAACCTTGCTTCTTTTTAGATATAATGGCTCATACTTCATCATGAAGGGATGATTTGATGAAGTGAAGAAAACCCAACAAACTTGAGCATTTGGTCCTTCAAACCAATAATGTACGAGCATCTAGATCATGATTGATGGATCATGCCTCAATAGGATTGAGGATCCAATGGAGTGAATGTAATGATAAAAATTCAAAATCCTTGGAAGCCTCGTGGGGTCCCCACATGGTGCTCCCATATTCAAAGCTTAATAATAAAGGGTCCCACATATCAAAGGAACCAATCATGTATAAGTTACTAGATCATGATCAATGGTTTATGATCACTTGCAGATCTAGATTTAACAAAGTGAAGACAACATTAAAAAGTCAAAAGGCCTAGGAAGCCCCATAAAACTACCATGTGGTACTCTCACAATCATCAATATTGAATGAACCAATGGCATGCACTCACTTAGATCTTGATCAGATGGATCTCACTTCATCATGGCTCTTGATTAGATGGAGTAAATAAATTTGAGATCCATAAAATATAAGAACTTGATGAGCTTAAAATTGATCATAATATAATCATCATTTGACATTTGTGAGGCCATCACTAACATCCATATGACCATCAAATTTAAGCCCACTGAACCTAAAGAACTTCATGAGCCTTAATTTTATGTTATCATGAATGTCATTTGATGCTTGTGAGGCCATCATTGATGTCTACAAGGCTATCAATTTTAATCTCTTTGAACATTTTACTTAGACAAATGTGCCATGTTTTATGTCATGCAAGGGGTCATTTGATATTATCATTTAAAACTTAGCATAAAATATCTTAACCTAAGTCTATAACATGTTTAAGGACATAAAATAAACTTATCTTAAAATATTCTAGCCTAAGTCCTTTATATAAGCTATGCACTAATTAAAGTCCTTGCATCTCATAGGATTAATGGCTCATGTTTTTTCAAGCTTAGATGATCTAATGATGCAAAATCATTGATGACTATTCAATAGTTGTAAGAGATCATATGGGCTCAACACATGGCAAATATGTGCTTAATATATGACTGGTGCAGGATACAAAGCTCAAAAATCCTATGGTGATGCCAAGTGGCATAACCAAAAAGATTGATGTAAAGATGGCCAATGACATACAAGGTCCCAAATCACGATCAATGACCTATGTTGATCCTTGGATCTTGATCAAATGGCATGAAGCAAAAGATAGTTTTTAAATAATAATGACTAGTGATTTGAAGGAATTTATAAAAAAATGCCATAAAAATTGATAGATAGATGCCTAATATATGCCATGCAATCATATCAATAAAAATAGAGATCTTGGATGCTCAAAAAGGCATGTATGAGTCAAATTACAAGTAATACATCACCATTAAAGCTTCAAGAGACACCCCAAGCTTGCATAAAAACCCTAATTTGAATGCAAATTGATCACAAGTAACCTAAAAGAGAGTCTAATTACAATTCAATCCCAAAAAAAGTAACCTAGAGACCATTTGGAACACAATAGTAAGCATTTTGCAAAGTTGTTATCATATTTTCCTCTATGTTAGTTTAGTTTAGAAATACAAGTGTATTTTATAACTTTGTAGAAAAATGATAGTTGTCCTTACGTCTTGTACATTTGTATCTTGTAATTAATAAGTATACTTCTTTGTCCTCCTATAAAAGGTAGTACTACCATCTTGTAAAGGGAGATCATTTTAAGAATTTTTTTTATACTTTGAGTAGTTAATACAATCAAGGAATTTTGAAAGGATTATCCAAGTTTGTTTGTGTTAATTGTTATATGGCCTTTTTCCCAATTTCTAGTCTTAAGTCTTAAACTTGAATAATTTCTATGAATTTTGAGTTGCATATTTAGTTATAAGGTTACTAATTTATGCTTATGCTAGATTGGTTGAATGATCTTGAATTTACTTAATTTTATTTGCTCTGCATCAGAATGTGCAAATATTATTTGAGTGTGGTATAAATCTTTAAAGTAAATTCATTTCTTACTTTTTCTTATTTATATCATCATTGGAGGTTTGCCTAGTGTGTAGTGAGATATAAGCTTACGTTATTTTTCACTATATACTGGGTAAATGTATACTCAATTGTAATTGAAACTTTTTCATAATTTTTGAGACTAAGATTAGTAATCACTTATTCTCTTTTTGGCTTACCCTTCTCTTTTGCTTCTTTTTTAACCATATCACTTTAGTTTAGATTTAATTGTAAATGTCCATTTAGATTAGTCTGTATTTTAAGCTTTGATCATAATTCACGAGTATTATCATAGATAATTACACTTTGTAAAGATTTGGTCTAGGTGTCTCCTAGCCATCAATTAATATAAATTTTGTGGGACAGTTAAACATTGCTCTATCGCTATTTCACCATAGGTAACATAAGTTGCCAAAACTTGCTACTCATGCTCTGAATTCTAAAATGAGAAGTGTTATTTGAACACTAAGGACACTTGTAATTTTAGAGGAATCAATAAGATGGTGAGGAGAGTCTAATCCCAATCAATGCGATACATCTAAAACATTTTTATTTAGAGATAAGTTCTTTTGTATATAGTTAGTTATTTTGTTTTCCTCCAAGTGTTGTCTTAGATTATTAGTTTTTTTATGTTTTGTTTCAAATAAGTGTTTTTCTTGCACATGTCTTTTTCTAGTTTGTATCCATTGTTGTGTGTGTTTTCTTTATTTATTTTGGAGGAGAAAAATTATCTTCTTTCAAGTCAAAATTCTTGTAGTCTTTGATCATATTTATTAGTGTTAATTTCATAAATTAAGAGTTATCTTATGAGTCTAAAAGAAATGTTAATTATGGCTAACTAAATTCATAACCTAGTTGATTGCCTTTTAGATCACTTTGTGGATTTTGGAGTAGTTTTTCATGTTAATTTTAGTCTATTATCAAAAATATTATATGGTGTACCTTTTTTATCATGAAAAGATATAATAAATTCATTTTTTAGTAGTTTCATCAAGGTTTTCAAGTGATTATAGTAGTTTTAGTGCCAAAAATGCCTATTTTTAAACTATCCCTATAGTTATTCAAGGTAAATTTGGCCTCCAAGAATATTATTTACCTTATTTTTTCATGAAAATGTCAAATATATGGTTTGGAAGGATTTTTAGGTGTCTAAATGTAGAAAACTAGCTTATCTCTCATATCAACTTCCTTAGTAGCTTTAGTAAGGCCATCAATTTTTTATTAGTAAAAACAAGAGAGATATATTTATTTCCAAAGATATTGGTAAATTATATTTAACCTAATTACCTTAAATTTTATGGAATTGTATATCATATTAATCCCCCCACATTTATGGATAATCACTAAGAGTGCAAGGGGTCACTATGTCCTAGTCTCCAGATAGGGTCCAAGTTTATCTCCATTTCTTCACTTCAAAGATCGATGGAGAAAAATGGTTATAATTTAATTTGTTCAAGGTAAAATAGGATATTTTTTATTATGTAATCACCATGTATTTTTTCTTGATAAGGAGTCTTTTGATAGGAAACCGCTTGCCTATCTTATTTGTTAAGGTTGGCAGTTTCAAACATGCTTGATATATCAATTGAGTGTATTCATATTTTTAAGGTTTATTAAGTTAACATTTCAATTATGATATAGCTATTTCATGAAAACAAAAGGTTCATCAACCTTAATCTTGAAAAGGGTCTTCCCTGAGATATCTTGTGTGAGATGGAGTCTTTGACAAGGTACAATTATAGATCTAATGAACTTATAGTGTGTGAGAGTATATTAGTAAGGTCAGCATGATCTTGAAGTATTTATAAAATATGAGAAAGTATGAATTTACCTTGGGTGGGAATTTTTTATAAGGTTTTAATCCTGTGCTCTCTCAAATCTCAAAAGAGAACTTGTAGGCCTAATGAGTAGGTTAAAATGACATGATGGCAGGTGATAGGAGCTATGAGGAGTCATGAAGATACAGAAATGATCTTGGATAGCATGGAATTTTTTATTAGTTTTCATAAGATCTTCAAGGTGACTAATGACACTATGAGATCAAAATATCTCTTTGGATCCTCAAATGCCTAAATAACAGTCAAAACTGCATATTACTATATTACTAACTTGAGAGACCCCTAAAGGACTATGTGCCTATATGAATGTGTTATGATGGTTTAAAGATGAATTTTTATTGTAATCTAATTCAATTACAAGTATTTTAGTGATCATAATGTCTCCAAGGTACAATCCAAAAGAATGGAAGAATACCTTAAAACCTAGTTTAGCATAAATTAAGCTTAATTAGTAGTTTTTAAGGTAAAGTTCATGCTTTGGTTTATTTGTTTGGTTTATACAATTTTAGTTAGACCCATTAATTAGTTTTGTCATCATGTTGGTCATGTTACTATCCATGTTACATACCTATCTACAGTTTGTATAAACTCAAAATATGCACCTACAATAGTCATAATTAGGCTACTACAAGAAGCATCATGTTGAATCATGGAGGTAGGTGGTTTTCAAGTTTAAGTTTATAAATGATATTAGTGAAATTTTAGAATATTCTCATAATAGGTTAATTGGAGTGAATTTTAATGTATATTCAAGTACAAAAAGTGATCCTACACTCATGTTTTATCACAGTTAGTTAAGATAGATTTTATGTAGTCAAGTGAGGAATTCTTGTATGAATAGAAGAATTTGAAGTATCACACTTTTATTATGATGTAAAAAAGTCAACTAGGTATGTTCATACCTATATAATGGTATTAATTCTTTTATCTTCTTCCCTTAATTCTAAAAACTCCAAAAAATCCAATTACAGTCAAATTAAGGGAGCCTAACTAAGTTCTAAGGACAATGAGGAAGATGGTGTACAATAGTAAGAGTTTGAACTTTCAATGATCAGTTAGTTTTAATAGAAGATTATATAATTAGATATAAATCCATAAATAACCTTTAAAATAATAAATCTCTCAAATATCATACATAGGCCTATTAAACCTATAGATAATAAGGTACATAACACAATCAACCCATGCATGGTGAATGAGAAGTCTTGTGTCAATGGAAGAGGAGAGGAGTTTAATGTATTTTGAAAAGATGTTAAGAAACTATAAATAAATGTGATATACCTATTAAAGGTATTTTTAAATTCATCTAATTCCTCCATATAATCCAAGGAGTAGTGAATATCCACCTATAACCAACACACACATACAGTAAGTCTTTGAAAAGAGTGATTAGTTTGATAAAGATTATATTTTGTATGTGATGATAAGAGAACGTTAGAAATGAAGTTGAAATATATCTTAGAGTAGGTTTTTATGGAATCCATTTCCATTTAAATAAGTTATATATGAATATCATGTTCTAAAGAGCAAAAATCAGTCTACTAACATAGTCAACTAACACAGTCCTTTTGAAACCTAGAGTCCTGCTCACAAGAATTGTAAGAAGATTGTGTTTCTCACTAGAGTTGAATGAATAACAATGTTGAATATTTTATATGGAATTTATTAATATCTTTATCAAGTTTACATAATGAGAGGAGAAGAGAAACTTATTTTATATACTTCTACGGTCAACAAGTCTAATTTGCATAAAACCCTCAATGATGGAATTCAATGTTTCAGATCTATTTAGAAGGTCAGTGCTTATGTAGAATCATGTAGAATAATTTTAATGAATCATGGAAGTTTTTTTTATATCTTTTTTTCTAGTAAAGTGAGTTTTGAGTTCTTAAGACCCAAAATAACCTTCCTTAGTCTTTATACATAGCCACCCCAAACAAAACACAAATTTGTAGAGGTGAGATTTTGTTGTAATAGTTACATGGTAAATTTAAGTTGTCTAGGATGTTATAGGTGGTCCCATTATTCAAATATATGACATTGGTTCAACCATTTGGTCCTCTAATTTTATGAATAATTAGCTAGAAGGCAGATAACCCTATTTTACTTGAGAAGGAGCTTGTGGGGGTCATTTTGTTTGCTCCAAACTTTCATGAGGATATTCATGGGAAATAAATCCCATAAGATATGTTATATGGGTCCCCCTGATATAAATTATTATCATTTTTTTAATGGACCCATGTCCTTTATGAACCATTGTTAAGAGCTTAAACCTCTGTAAACCTTCTTTAAATGCTGCAACTGACCCGATGGATAAGATATGATTTTTAATTCCATAAAATGATATAATTTTACCTCTAAATAGTATTTATGATATTTAAAACTCTCTTGATATTTTCTTCTAGGTATTTTTTCACATGTGCAAGTACAATACCATATGGTATAGGGTAGAGTATATAATTTTTAGCCTATTTATGAGGGTATAGGTAGTGGAGTCACATAAAAACCATTTTCATAGAATTATAGGGACTTTACATAGGTTCAAAAATCATTTTAATTCTTCTATAGATCTCGTAATTTATTAAATAGGTCTTGCAAGTTGGCCACTAGATCAAAAGGTGAGAAAAAACTTAGCTTTCAAGTCAAGAATCAATGGTAAAGGACTATGAAGGTGATAAGAGACTTAAATATCAAGGAATGAGTTTATTAAGGGTTATAAATTTCTCATCAATTCATTTTAAATAACAAAAACTTGTAAGTCTCATGGAAAACATCTCAAACAGCCCCTAAAACACATAAAAGCAATAAGGCTTTCCAATGACCATTTCATGGTTTTCCCATTGACACAAGGCCCAAAAAATTTAAATTTGGCATGGAGGATGGTATTAGGATATATAAATTGAATAGAATATCTTTTTTATTTTTCACATGTGTGGGTGGTCATTAGGGCCAAATCTCTCGTTTTAGGCCTATAAAGCCTAATTAGAGAGAAAAATGCTAGAAAAGGGATACTTCCACAATGATTTGGATCTTAAAATTTGGAATTAATATTTAATTGGATAGAGGGTAATAAAAATGTACTCAGTTTTTTAAGGTGATCTATACATTATCCTAGACAAGGAGCTTTACCAATTTTCAGGGCTACAAGGAATGGGTGGAAAAATAGGCAAATGGAACAAAATGGAATCTTTTGGAGGCTTTGATGAATTTGAGTTATTTTTTAAGGTATTAATTTATTTTTATAATCCATCAATGGAAGTTATTTTTCTAATTCAAATTGAATCCTAATTTTCTCTATCCTATACCTTTTTGCTTAAGGAGTTAAGTGATCAAAGCATTAAATTGATGCATAAAAATTATTTCGAAGGCTTTATTGATTTTTATATTTCCATTATACACCTAATAAAGTATTAATAATTTATAGGTTTAATTGGAATAAGTATTCAAAGGTTGAAAAGGTCTCAAACACTCCTAACAATACCTTCCTTCCTTCTTATACCTAACAAAGAGACAAAGTCAAACAAGCATCGATAAGACTTATAACATCCCAAGTAAGGTGGAGAGACCTAATTAATACCTTAGGAGAATATTTAAATGGGTCATTAATAAATAATTAAAGTCATATTCTCAAAGAGGAGACTTATTCATCAAAAATGACATATGAGCTAATATATAGGGTGTGCAAGCAAGGATATAGGAACCTTCCAAGTGGTCAAGATTAACCAACCAATGATGAATAAATTTTAAAGTCTCCTTAACAAATGATAATCTACCTCTATACCACTCTAATTATATGAGTGAAAGGATATATTTTAGGGAATACTATGTAGCACTTGAGGTGTTTGAAGACCAAGTTTGTCATCCTTATTTTGGAGCTACTTTGTCTCCCCATTATATGATTTTATATTTGTACTCTCTTTAATATAATATTATTATGACTATTTTTATTTTGTTATACCAAAATGATACCAATTTTTTTATATTCACCTTTTGAATAAATAATCTCTTTTACTCCATTTTTAAGTTTTGGTGAAGTGTATGGTGATTGTAATTGATATAACATTGCAAATATTTAGTTTTCCTATGTGATTATTTGGTTTTTATACATTCATAAAGTATATTTGAGTTTATATAGGTCATAATAAGTGTCAATATCAATCTTAGTCTAAGTTTGGATGTGAATTCAATAACTTTTCATTCCTTCCATACAAATAGTGAGTTCGTCAAGTCCTTTGCATGAAACATTATTATAGAAGCTATGCCTTAAGTGAAGAGAGTGTGTGTAAGATTATTATCTTCCTAAGAATGTTATTTACAAGCTTAAGTGGTAATATAAACTGGTACATCACCTTAATTCCAAAGTTTCATTTCAAATCTAGTACAAGTAGTATCCTTTCACCCTTTTCATAGTCAAAAAATAGTAGTTAGTAGGATTAAGACCAATTTTAGTGAATGAATCAAGGGAAACAACCCTATATCTAGAGATTATCTCCCTTCCAAAGTCACCAACACTTAAGTGAGATTACATTATTTTAGTAGGAGTGGGAAGTAACACACATTCTCACAAGGGTATCACTCATGATTGACAACATTATGGATCATAGATGAAGGTGCCAAAGGCTGGTCCTCGATATTTATGGACACCCAACTCTCCATATAGTATATCCAGTCCCACTCCCAATCCTAAGATTCTAAAGATGGATGATTAGATTACTACATTTCCTTTAGATAATTAATTGGAAGATAATACTATTGCATATGTAAAAGATATTATTCTAAGTAAAAATGAGTGTTTGATATTATGGGAGTTAAGGGCTAAAATTTTAAATTACGAAATAAATTTCCATTTTCCAAATCACTCCTGACATAACTAGTTGTTCAAATTGGTTGAAAATAAATTGGTGAAAACTAAAGTTTTGGTGAATCAGGTTGTTTTTGGGATAATAACTATTAGTAATAATTATAATGTTAGTGTTTTATATATTATATTAACAAATATTGAGAATTAAATGTATAATCCTAGGTTTCCTACAATAAATAGACAAAAGCCTTATGCATATTGTTGATGCAAAAAAGGAAAAAGTTATGGGAAGTTATATTAAGTTGTTTGGCATAAGGATAAAGTTATGGGAAGTTATATTAAGTTGTTTGGAATTTACATTTTAATTCTTATAATTTTTAGCTAAACAATATTCTTTGTTTAATTCCAATCAAAATATTAGAATTTGAAGAATCAAGCAAGGGTACTCAAAGTGCACCTCTAAAATGCATAGAAAGTTTAAAAGCAATTATTTCCTTAAAATAAAAACTTATTTTATTGAATAAATAGAGTAATACATCGAATAAAATCATAAAGGATCATGGATTGGATCTTCATAATTTATTCAAGAATAAATTTGATGCAAATCTCTCACTTATTTTGGCAAGAGATGAAACAAAGGAAGAACAAGAAAATATTTTCAATATTAATTTTATAGCCAAAGATCTTCAACAATTATAAATCCTAAAGATGATAAAATCCATGGAGAGGGAATTAATTTTGAAATATAAAATAATATAGACACCCCACATATTAAAAAATAATGAATCAAAATAATGTAAATATTATAATATTATAATATTATAAGACAATCAGTTTCAAACTGAAATATTATATTTATAATTTCATCTCATCTCCAAAGATCAACATGTATTTTGTATTTATGGCTTCCCTCTTTTTTATAGTGTTCAAATTTCACATCTATATTTCCAATTCAAATAATCATTTATTAATGTGAAATTTTGTCTGATGTATTTATAGATAATCATTTATATAATTTTGTGTATGTTTAAATTTTAAAATATTTTGAAACTAGTAAATTGATAAATAAATTATAACATTTTATTGATATACAATCTCATTGTAACATAGCACTTGATAAATTTATTTTTATCAAATATACATTATACTTATAATATTATAATGTGATAAATTTTACAATACCTAAATTATCACACAAAATAGTTTTTACTTTTTATTAAATACTAAAGAATACCACAATTGGTAATGAATTAGATTTTAATGTTTCTATTTAGAATGCACAACAAAATAAAACTTAAGTAGATGAAACAATCCTTTTGTAACTCATTATTCATAAATAGAATTTGTATATACTTTATCAGAGGAATTTTGACTATCATAATTAAGATCATCTCTATTGGTTATTATATTAGTGTCTCCTCTTATTTCAGTGAGTGTACTCCAAATTTAGGCACTCTTTCATAAGGAAACACATCCATGGGATAATGGGAAACATAAATCCTCAAACAAGTCTCTAGATTTTTGTCCAATCTATTTTGAAGTTTGGATTTAACAAAAGATAATTCCCTAAATACCTTTTCATCTTCCACAAACCCAAAAATAAGCATTTATTATATTTCATATAATCAAAAATATTCATTGATATTTTTCTATAGGACATTGTTGGGATAAAGTGTGTTTCATAGCCTCTTAATAGCACCACTTTAAGTTGGTTCATTTAAACACTAATATTAATCAATCATTGTAATTATAAAATGTGTTGATTGAGATGTTAGTAAATCCTTTCAAAAATTAATTTTAATTTCAACTCCTTTAATCTTCATATATTTTTTGAAATGATTAATAAGAGTACCAATGTATTTAAGAAATAAATTACTTTTTAGTTCATTACCATCTATAGTGTTCTAAAATATGGGATTCATCACTCCCATGGCTTCAATCAAGTAATCCATTTTCAAACTATCTCAATTTACGTAGATAAGGTTTGTGAAATATTTATTAATTTCATCTATGTCT
The DNA here is from genome assembly GCA_037957365.1 of Torreya grandis. Lineage (NCBI taxonomy): Eukaryota > Viridiplantae > Streptophyta > Pinopsida > Cupressales > Taxaceae > Torreya > Torreya grandis. The sequence goes on from JARHVA010004463.1 coordinate 554,854, forward strand.
CATAACTAACAATATCATATAGTATATGTGTTAAAAGAACTTATTGAATTTTTACTCCTACTCAATCAACACATTTTTTTAATGTGTGTAGTGGTATCTCATTTCCATTAACCATTATACAAAAATGATAATTAATATTAAGCTTGAAATATATTTTAGGGTCCTTAATATTTGTTAAAATTTGCTAGTTGCCAAATACTAGTCCCTTAAAACATTCTTATGATAACATATCTATAGATTAACAATCCTTTTTCTCAACCGTATGAAGTCAAAAATATATATGGATATCTCTTTTGCATGTTTCATCAAACATTTTGTTTCTTTCAACATAGATAGAATACCACACAATTTTAGCAAAGTTTTTAATTCTATTAAATTGTATAATAAATATTTTGCCTTGTCAATTTCCATCTAACATTTGTATATGTTGTATCATACATAGAGATCCATATTATATCAACATATTTAAAAATATTTTTTCCATCAGTCACTCCAATCAAAAAAATTTGAAACTCTAAAACTCTTTTTGAACTGCTTGACATGTATGTATGAAAGTTACAGATGATCTCCTCCACTTTTATGACATTTTCAAATATGCTAAAAATATTGTAATAAAGATTAATTATATGAGCCATGTAATAAATTGAAATCATATATGCAGAAAATTTTGTTTGCAATCAAACATAGATATCAATTATGTGCCTTTACATCATTGATGCATCATCAAAACCAACACAAACTAACTTGGTAGCTATAGCACAATAATCCATCCCAACTATATCCTTCAAATTAGAAATACTTAATTTGTAAAGGTTTTTAGCATTGTAATTTTTTGTCATTTTTTTTACAAATAATAGATGAGGTTTCCTTTAATGGTTATGAAAACTATAATCATGAATTCAAACCCTTGATGTGTTTTCAATTATTGTCACCTTATCAATTGATAACAAGATAAACCATGAGTTTTTTAATTTTTATTTAATATCATCCTTCTCAATAATGGAGAGACATTTTTCCATTTCCCATGTACTGCTATCTAATTAATGGGATTGTGGAATGTTATGAAATCCCTTATATTGTAATAAAATAATATAATCTAAAAAATATGATATAGTTCTACCTTTTTTAAGAATGTGATACATGGTAGAGAATTTTATATTTTTGACATGAAGATTAATTTGAGTAACTTCTCTTGACTTAGTTGTTATTGTTCCTTCTTTACCAATGAGATGTCATAGACATTTGGGATGATATTCATACTCTACTGCATACCTTGCATGCATTATTTTGTATCTTCCCATCTCTATGTTTTTTAGGTTTGTACATCTTTTTATTTTATCAACATGTATATTTTTCCATAATGTTTCTCATTTATGTCCAAATTAAGTTGTATTTTATGGTCCTTTCCTATTTTATAGCTACATATTGTACATTTACATTATGTTGGAATATAAATACCATTTTTATCTCTATTGGTTCACTAAATGGATATTTATCTACCCAATCCAACTTAAAAAACCTATCAATTGTCCATGTACTTCTCTTCTTTCACATAGATTTATCAATGATGTCTTCAATTAAATTTTGTGTTTGATGAGTATAAATGTCATCCAAAATTTAGATCTCATTATAAATAATGTCTTCTAGTTTCCTCTTTCCTCACATATAAATTTGAGTTGAATTTTTAATCGAAGTTGGTGTTTCATGATATCTAGAAGTCTATTCTTATATTTGTACCTCATCTAGTTTTTAATTGTCCTCCACTTGAGGCATTTTATAGTCATACTTAGGAATGTCATCGAGTGTTGGCATATTATCATCAATAATATATTCAATTGGTGACATGTTTTCATTAATTTTTCCATCCATAGTACTATTATCTATGGGTTCTATATTTAGGAGGGTTTACCTTTGAATTACTATTGAACCTTAATATGAAAAATGAAAATAAAAAAAATACATTTCATTCATTAGTATAGTACCTATATTTGGTGTGGATGTCATTTGATTGGGGGATTTTTGTGGTCAGATAAAATAATCTTTTATTAAAAGGTAAAAGTGGGTTTTGAAGGGGCCCAACCCATACAAAAAAGAGACAGACAAAGTATTAAACTAAATAGTCATGAATGTCTATAAATTAATGAACAAGGAATGAGAAAGAACTAAAAATAACCTATACTCAGCTTAAACATGGCTAAAACACAACATGAATATAACATGGAAAAAAAAAAAAAATTTAATACAGTTAGTGATAATTCTTCCACTCTTTTAACTCCCTAACCCATCCTTTATTTATGTCCACAAATCTAGTATTCCATAAGGCAGTTGGGTTTTGATCATTCTCCTTGATGTAAATACATTTCTCCTTGATGCAAATACCTTTGAGTTTTTGGTTTGGTCTGATTTATTCCTTATTATCTTGATTGGATTTGATCAACATCAAAATACCCTCCATGCCTTAAATACCATTATTAATGGTTTTCCTACTGTAAGTCACTAGCATATTGAGATTGTTTTTGAGATCTTGATTCTCCCTTTCGATCCTGTTTACTTTTTTAGTAAGGTTTTTGATTTGGGTTAACATTTCCATTTGATTTACCTTGGTGTAGAGAAAATCATTATTCACTTGAATCTTGCTAACCTCTTGTTTGAGATAAGTACGATCCTTCATGAACCAATGAAGGAATGGTTTGTGCAAGTTAACCTCATCATCAATTTGATCCAATTTTTCCTAGTTTTTAGTGAATTCATGATTGAATCAATATATTATTGGGGGCTACTATTGGAAGGTTTAATGCCCTTATTTTTTTCCTTTGCATTAGAATCTATCACTTTTTTCTTATTTTTTGGGCCCAATATTATCAATTTCAAGATTAGAATTATTATCCTTATTCTTCATCATTTCCTCACCCTTGTGTTTGGTATTCTCCCCATTTTACATAGTCTAAGAATCATCCCTGTGTGACTTATTTACCTTATAGCTTCTGTTAGGCTTCTCAACTGTCTCATTCTAATTTTTTTATTGATTGTTTCAGAGGGTTTTAGTAATTTGACTAGGTTAATGTTGAGTAGGGATAATAACCTTGATGGGATGTGGTGAAGCTAGGTTTAGGGCATAAAAAACTTATAGATAATGAATATGAAAATTTGATGTATAGGCTCCTTTTTGTATCCCTCTTTGACTTCCAAAACTAGGTTCTCTAAGGAATGCAGAATATAGAAGGGTATGTTGATTGTAATTTTATGGTGAAGGTAGTTTAAGAAGGGGAAATGGGAGTAGTGAACTACCTATTATCTTATATCAAGTTTGGTGTAGCTCCTCACCTACTCTATTAATTCATTGTATGGGATGCAAAGTATTTCTCTCTTGAAGATCCCCTAAAAAGTGACCAATTTTTCATCTCCAATGAGGAACTTCTCCTTCTCTTGCTCGAAGTAATTACTCAATTTGGTGTATTTTATATCTTTTCATGGTGAGTTTAGTGACTTATGAGATTATCCTTTCATTAATTTCAACCAAAACATTGTTAATCACCACAACTCTATTATTCCAACTTTCCACAAACTACCTTGAGAGATGGTTATCCACACCACATATCTAGTCAATGAACGTAGTGATGCCTTCAATTTGTAAACTCTTTCATAGCTTTGATTTATTTCTAATTTTGTTTGACAATATAGGTTTGGTTCTTTTTATCACTCTACCCATCTTGGACCTTTCACTATGTAGAATGTTAAGCCTGAGAATGAAATGAACTACCTTCCCCTTATTACATTAGTAGTAATAACTATGATTATCACTTATATTATCTTTCATGTTATATGGATTAATGGTATAATGATGACCCATTACATCACCCTTGTCATCATTGCTTCCTTGATTTGACTTATGTAGCTTTCCATTTATATCCATATGAACTAGTGAGCCTAGTTCATGTTTTTTCTTTGTGGATGAGATCATTAATTTATTTGGGTAATTCATCCATGTTGTTCCAAGTCCTAAAATGATTAGCCATGACTCTTATATTTGCAAAGGCATCTTTTATCTCATTTCATTTTTTATATATATGCTAGAACCTAATGTTTTGAAACCTTTGTCTAATTTAGGAGATTTCCTCAATGATGTTTGAAATGGTCTAACTCACTATGCTCTTTTTGTTGATGTAATTTATGATGTTTAGTGAATCTCCCTTAGCAATTACATTTTTAAGGCCAAGATAAAAAGCTATTTGAACACTCCAAAGGTTAGACAATGCTTCTAAAAAGTGATTGGTTTGTAGTCCTATATTTCCTTCAAATGTTGAAATGAAACTTCCATGTTTATTGTGGATAACACTCCTCCCCTTAAGGGACCTAGATTCCCTTTGGAGGCTCTGTCAAAATTTAATTTGACCCATCCTAGTGAAAGAACTTTCCATTTGACATTTTCCCTTAATATAATTTTGGGGTCAATCAGGGGCCTATTTGCCAAAGATAATTTCCATTCTTTAGTGATTATTTATGCAGTTGGTAAAAGAGATTAGTTTTTTTCCCATTTGATAGTTTTGATGTTTTTAGAGATCAAGGAAATGATCTTGTTGGACACTCTAATAAAATGGATTTTATTGTTTCTAAATATTCTATTATTACACTCCTTCCATGTTCCCAATAGAATATGGGGAAAGGCTAAGTTACAAAGGTATTTAAGTTCCTGGTTGATGAAGGGTTCTTTCCAAGATTGTAAAGCCTCAAAGAAAGAGTTTGGATTTACCCACTATACATGAAAATTCTATAAAACCATGCTCCAGACCTTGCAAGTGAATGTACATTCAATGAAGATATGTTGAGTGGATTCATCCATTTTCACATAGTACACATCTGTTAATGATTTGTAGACCTATTTTACTTTGATTGTCCATGGTAAGAATTTTATTCTACAAACAAAGCCACAAAAAGATATTAAATTTGTGCATGAGATTCTTGTCCCATGATTTAGCCAGGGGGCTGATTTCCTCTCCTAGATATAGGATTTCCAAGTATCCAGATTTAACATGATAGTTTGCATCCTTCAAATCATTTTAAACCAACTCATCCTCCTTATGCAGATTTTTTATATGTACACTTTTGAGGAGACTATTGATGTTTACAACCAAGGTAGTCATGTGGTCATCAACATTAGTAATATTTACATTTTTATAGCTCCTTTTGCCATTGATGATATGAATGTAATCTGCTACCCTTTCTCCATAAATGAGTCTGATGGGGGGACTTATTTGATGCCAAGGTTCTATATTTTCCAAAGGAAAGTTTCATAGCCAAGGATCCTTCCAGAATCTGATTTTGATTCCATTACCCATTTTCAATTTGTATCCTCTTGAAATTGATTTATATTTTTAGAGAAAAAGTTCCATATATGGGATCCATTGCTAAAGATCTCATCTATAAGAAGGGAAATGGGTTGTCCGTTTTTCATGTATTTGGCATAGAAGATCATGGACAACTGGTTTAGTTCTCTTAGAAATATCTAACATTGTTTCATTATTAATGCTTTATTCATAATGGAGAGACTTCTAATACCCATTACTCCTTGCTGATTTGGAAGACATACTTTCTCCCAAGCCACCCGAGGGAATCTAAATTTCTCCTCTACCCCATATATAAGAACCATTTTTGTATACTATTGATTTTGTCTTGGATAATCTTGGGCATCTTGAAAATAGACATGAGATAAATTGGTAGACTTTGCATAACACTTTTGAGTAACATTAATTTCCTTGCTTGAGAGAGAGTGGATCCTTTCCATCTAGACAACTTTTTATGAAAGTGATCAATAAGGGGATTACATAAATCATTAGTCATTATGCCCTTAAATAAAGGAATGCCTAAATAAATAGTAGGAAGATATTTGATTTGACAACCAAGAATATTGGAAATTTTATTTTGTTTGTAACCAAGAGTATTAATGAAGAAAAATAAACTTTTACATAAATTGACCATTTGTTTAGAAACAACTGTATACTTATTAAAAATTATTTTCATTTCTCTTACTTCCCTCATCGAAGTTATACTCAAAATGATCATGTCATCTATAAATTATTGATGGAGGGTGGGTTGGAATTGACCTATAGTTTTGAATCCTTTTAAATAACCCTACCTAAGAGCTACCAATATATTTTTGATGAGATATTCTACAATCAAAATGAAAAGGAATGGAGAGAGAGGGTCTCCTTATTTTATTCCATGTGCACCTTTCAAAGTATCCTACTAAGAAGCCATTGATTATGATGGAGAACATTGCAATTGAAATACAATTATATATGATCATTTTGATATGTTTGTGAAAGACAAATGTTTCTAATGTCATGTCTAGGTAACCCTACTCCACCATGTCATAAGCCTTTACCATATCAATATTGAATATCATAACCACCTCTTTATTGTTATCCATAGAATGAATTGTTTCATGAACCACCATTATGTCATCTTATATTTCTTGTATTTTTCTTCCTAAGACATATCCTCTCTTATTATAAGAGATCAATTTATTCATCATGGGAAGTAATCTTAGAGAAAGAATCTTGGTGAAAATCTTGTAAACCAAATTGCACATGTTAATAAGGTGAAAGTCCTTAAGATTAGAGGCACCAATTTTCTTGGGGATGAGTGTTATAAAAGTGTTATTTACTTATCTAAATATCTTAATCAAGAAAATAATTCATTTATATCATCCCATATATCCTTTTTTATAATATTTCAAAAATTCTAAAAGAAAGCCATGGGAAAACCACCTAGTCTCGGTGCTTTATCCTTGTTCAACAAGAAGATCATTGCCTCTATCTATATTTAAATAACCTTTTACATCAAGGCATTATTGTATACTTGGGTGACACTGAGGGGAATGTGTTGTAGGAAATATTCACCCAAATTTCTCTCTAAATATATATTTGTGGTGAATAGATCTTTGTAGAAATTCATAGGTTCTTGTTTGATGGTGAGAGGTTATATATATATATATATATATATATATATATATATATATATATATATATATATATATATATATATATATATATATTGCATGCCATATTCATCTGTGATTTTGTAGATTTTGTTGTCACTTTTATTCTTGAGTGTGGACATATGGAAAAACATTGTATTTTTATCCCCTTCTTTCAACCATATAGCTTGATATTTTTATCTCCAGAAGGACTCCTCCCTTGCTAATATGGTATGGTATTCAACCAATATACTCTTTTCCTTGAGAAGGGATTTCTTGATGACCCCTATGATGTTGAAAGTTTCCTCTAGTTGATGAATTTTTTTTATCTGATTTCCTCTTTTTTCTATAAAATGTTGCTAAATGTTTCTTTATTTGAGGCCTGAATATTTCTTTTGACATTTTTCAAATTTTATACTAGCTTGAACATTGATGACCTAATAGGACCAAGTTTCCACCACTCATCAATTTTTTTAGCTAAATTTGGATGTAAAAACCACATATGTTCAAATATAAATGGGGATCTTTAAGTTTTGAATATTTTTGTCTTGTATAGAATAAGGGGGTTGTGATTTAAGCCAATCTTTGGGAGTAAGGATAAATAAAAATCTTGGTGGAGAACCTAGTTCAAGGAGATAAGAGCTTTATCAAGTTGTGTCAAAATCAAAGCTTAGAATATTATTATATTTAACCAAGTGAAGGGGGAGCCTCTTATCTCTACATCAAATCATCTATTTAGCATAATAAATTTAGCCAAGTCTTCCATGCTATTTGTATTGGACTGAATACCTCTTTCTTTCTCTGACACACATCTGGGGGTATTAAAGTCTCCTGTAATCATCTAATTTAGACTAAGGAATGTTTTCCTAAAGAGCACAATATTGTTTCAGTGTTTTTTATGATCCCCTACTATGTTTGGAGCATACACATTTGAAAGGATCCATGAGGTATTCTAATTTCTATTAGTGAATAGTTTGGCCAAATGGTGATTATTTTTTAACAATATTTCTCCTTCCACATCATTATCAATATAGAACATATCTATTCCACCTGATGCACCCAAAGAATTGACACTATCTACCTTGGTGTCTTTCCATAGTTTCTTTTTTGTTTCCTCCAACATACTACTACTCATTTTGGTTTCTTGGATGGCAATGATAGAGGGTGTGTTATTGTTTATTAGGTCCATGAAAACCCTATGTTTTTTGACATGATTTAACCCTCTTACATTCTAGGTTAAGATCTTCATAACAAAATTTTGTTTCACTACCTAGTGGATTCACTGGTTAGTTCTTTAGTTGGTTTTAAATCTAGTACTTATGGAGACCATCTTTTATGTCATTATCTATGAGGAGTTTCCTTATTTATACATTTATTCCCCTTCCTTTTTTTGTGAATCCTATATTTGTTTATTTTTTGTCCATTTACCTAAAGTTTCTTTTTCTATTAATGATTCTTTCCACTTGATACTAAGGGGGCTTATGTGTACTATTAGATTCAGAGCATCATCCTTTTCTTTCACATGAATAGTTGATTCCCTTTTTTATAGGGATGAAAGTTGGTCCTCTTCCAACCCATCCAAAATTTGGAAATTATTATTTTTAGTTGCTTCTTGAAAGTGTTTTTGAGGTGAGTAACCATTTTGAAAAGTTTTGATCTCATGCTCTAAACATTTTGAAAAAAAATCATTTGAGTAATGTCACCAAGTTCTTTTGTTGGGTTGGACTGATGCAATGCTTAAATATTTGATGTAGAATTATTTATGTTTTCATAACACTTTTTTGGTGTATTAATTATATCCTCTTTCTGACATCCTTATTCTTATTTTGAGCTAGTAGTGTCCTAATGGATTGTTGTCTTTCCCTCCATCAAACCTTCCTCTACTATATTGATACTAGTATTTTATTCTATGTCTGATTTCCTTGGGATATCCTTGAATTTATGATGGTATAAAGTTTTACCATTACTATTGGAAGTTTTTTATTCTACATTCTCCTTTCTCAACCATAAATATTGATCCTTTTTGAAAATAAAGGTGTTGCATTTTTTGGTGAAGGTAAAATAGTTTCTATTCATATGGCCTAATTTTTTGCATCCTTCACACCTTAAAATAGATTTTTCATAATCTACCTTCTATATTATTCCTTTGTTGGAGGATTTTAAGATAACAAAAGTGGGAAAATCCTGATCCATGTTAGTGTTTACATAGAATCTAGCATGCACTAGTCTAGTTCCAGCTTTAGTCACTAAGTCAAAGGTAATGAGATACCCAAAGGTTTTTTATATGCTTATAAATAGATACTTTTACCAATATTACAAGGGCATCCTAGGAAAATTAACCCAGATGGGCATCATATTGATATTTTTTACCTATGGGTCAAACCCTTGTTTCCATTTTTTAGGAAGAAACCAAATCTCCCCATAAACCAGGGTCTTCCCAACAAAATATTAGCATAGTCTTATTCATTAGTGCATATGATCAATAAAAAATCTTTACTCATGGCTTAAATTTCCAAATACCCTTTAGGGTTCCAAGAATTTTTTTCCTAGATTCTAAATCTATCAATATTAGGTATGTTGTCCCCCAAAAATATCACTTATTTTTGGGACAACATTTGAACTATTTTGGTTCAATATACCAAAATCTTCCCTCCCCTTTTCAAGAATTATTTTGAGCATTAAAGTTCTTCATTTTTCAAAGATTTTACAAAAATCTACACACTCTGCAAGCTTGAATCTATGGACTCTATAGGCTTGAAACTACAGACTCTATAGGCTTAAATCTACAGACTCAGCAGGCCAAATTCTATAGTCTTCATAGGTTGATTTCTACGGACTCTATAGGAAAGAAGAAAGCTCTCAACACTTAGGTGATTTCAAAGTTCAACTGCTTCAAGGTTTAATAGCTTCAAAACACTTATCAAAGAAAAGAAGGCTTGAACCATTGAATCATTGAACCATTAAACCACTTTGGTTCAAAGGTTCAACAGGTTCAATGGTTCAATGCATTTGGTTAAAAAAGATCAAAAGGACTTAGCCCAATAAAAAGAATGAACTGATTGAACCATTGAATCATTGAACCATTGAACCACTTTGGTTCAAAGGTTCAATGAGTTCACAGGTTCAAAGGTTCAACCAGTGCGATGAAGATCAAAGAGCTTAGAAAGAACAAGTGACGAAATAATGGTTCAACCAATTCAAAGGCCTCTACAGGTAGGTTCAATCAAAAGAACAAGTTTCTGACATTCATTTTCAGGGAATGAACCATTGAACCACTTTGGTTCAAAGGTTCAATGGGTTCAAGGTTCAATGGGTTCAATGAGGCTTGTTTCAAAGAATCCTGGTTCAAGTGATTAATAAAAACAAGGGAATGAACCATTAAACCATTGAACCAAAGTTGGTTAAATCAATCGGTTCAAGTGACAAGTTCAAAGGAGTACCCCAAGCGTCAAAGACAAAAGTGCCCTTGCAGAGGGAATTTCTGTGGCAAAAGTGACTAAGGAAGGAAACAAAAACCTGATAGAACTCAGTAGATGCTACCAAGTGTCATTTTTTGAGCCTCATTTCACTTTGTTTCTAAGAGCAATAGATGATACCATGTGTCACAATTTGAGATTCATGTAAAATTGAAATGTAAAATTGACTAAGGCAAATTTCTAAGGGGCAAACAGCCCTTTCAGAAGACACTCTGAAGCTGAAGTGAACTATTGCAAAAACTTGAAAGGCTAATTTAGGAGCTCAAATAGCCCTTATGGAGGGCAGGAAGGAGGCAAATGGACCAATTCAAAGGCCAAAAGAGCAAAGGGATTTCCTTCAAAATAATTCCCCTGACAAAAGTGACAAAGAGACAATTCCTCCAGACAAATTGTCTGAAGGAATTCCTTCAGATAAATTGTCTAAAGGAATTCCTTCAAACTTTTTCTTCTAAAAGAAAAGTTAGAAGAAATAAAAAACCCACTATGCTGCCATGTGTCATCTTCAAAGTCACATCAGAAGCCACCATGTGTCATCTATTGAGGCACAATGTCAAATGCAATAGAAGCTGCCAAGTGTCATCTTCCACAAGGTTCTCAATAGACTAGCAGGAAGTGACTAAGGAATAAAGCATCGAACTGAATTGAGGACGTGATTCAAATAACTAGAAAAAGAGGAGTGACCAAAAAAATTTGCACATCAGATATGTTCCTAGAAGTAGACCGCCAAGTGGATATTGGAATATGCAAACTTTTAATAGCAACACCCATTTCTCTGGATTGAGAAAAGTAAATGGGTAAATGCCCCTAAATTCTAGCATGTCTTCTTAACAAAATTCAATGCAACATGATGTGTTACTATTCCCAAGTCCTTCTTAAAGAGGATATATAAGGGACTCTCTTTTATTGAATGAGTCTCTCTCTCTAATTATCAGGAACAAAACTCTACCCAAATTGAAAGGCATTACTAAGACTTTGAGCTCAAATTGTTGACCATATTTTGTTATTGGAATAAAAAAGCAAGTGACTTTTCAGAATTTGTGTTGTGATATCTTTATTATTGGGGAAACTATTCTTATGTCTTTTTCCTTAATATATTTTATATTCCTTTAATTCAATAAGCAGAATTAGCGAAAGTAGTCAGGAAGGTGTCCTAAAGCCAACTATGGAGAGACTTTGTGCTCCCATAATTGCCTTTAGTGTGTTTTCTTTTTGTTTCTATGTAAAGGACCTTGGGATGACTTTGTGCCTTCATTTTCCTTCATATCTCACTCTTGGATAATTGAGGTGGAGACTTTGTGCTACATCTCAATTTGCTGGTCACTACGTCCTTGGTTACATTTTGTAATTACTACAAGAAGGATTCTTATGGTTTGTTGAATAGTACATCTGAAAGAAGAGGAGTGCTTTCTGTCATTATCCCTAAGATTTCTCCTTTGATTTGCACACATCATCTCTAAAAAAAGAGAGATGGATGGTTTGTTTTACCCTTGAGTATTATTTTTTGTTTATATATATATATATATATATATATATATATATATATATATATATATATATATATATAGGGAACCTCCCCTTGATGAGAGGAGAGGTTAGTCCCATTTTGATGTGGTAAACCTACACATTTGGATGACCAATCTTCCTACTTTGGATGATCAGACCTATTTTGTTTATCAATACGCTGATCAACAAAATATCCAACCAATAATTTTTTGTGACTCCACTGGGGTGAATGTGCAGTCTGAAACCTCAAGTTTTATATTGAAGTAGGTCCTTCCCTTATCCATTATATAGACTCTAGCAACTCCATTCTATGTCTTACCCATTATCATTATAGCCTTACCATCTTCCTCCACCTTCATTATTTTATCTGGTCTACAAAACCAAAGCTGCTGGAAAAGAGTGCATAGTTTGAAGCCTTGAGCCTCAAGCTGAAGCAGAGCTAGTCCTTTTCCATTTTTGTTCTACAATCTGGCAACTCCATCTAGATTTGTTATCTCTATTTTTATTAATTAAATCATGGCAGTTTAAGGCCCCTGGGGTAACTCTTTTGGCCCACTCAACTTGACTCCACCTCTGCATGAACTCCCACATAGTTTAAGAAAGAATTTCCCCAAATTCTTTGGTGATGGGATAGTTCACCCTAATGAACACATTATAGCCTTTAGCATAGTCTGTGGTGTTATAGGGGTGGAATTTGAAGATGTGGCAGTCATGTTTTTTGTGGAGACACTACAAGGTGCTGTTATAGACTAGTTCTACCATCTGCAAGCTGGATCAGTGACTGACTGGGATACACTCAAAGCCAAGTTTGAAGCAAAGTTCAAGCCTGCAAAAGATGCACATGCCTTGCTGGCCCAACTCACTCAAATTAAGAAAGAGCCTCATGAGCCTATGAGGGATTTTATTTCTAGGTTCGACAATTTGAGGCACAAGATTCCCATGGTCACCCAGCCGACACCTCATAACCTCAAATGCTTCTTCATCAACTCACAACTGCTTGAAGTGAGTTTTCTATTGAGATGAGCTAGCCACATAGACCTTGTTATTGCTCAAGACTTGGCTAATGAGGTAGAATATGACCTTATCTTGGCATGAAAGATAAGGAGAGACCCAAATAGAAGCAAACCCTCTTCATCTTTTGAATACTCACCCATAGTCACCACTAATCCAATGGTATGAAAGTGGCAAATGAATTACTAGCCTTGAAAATCCAAATGGCACAAGGTATGTCTTTTGCTCCTCTATATAAAGATATGCCAAGGAGGACATTCCCTAATCAACCATATCAAGGCAATGCTACTAGAAGTCAAGGGCAACTAAATCATCTTCCTCCCCCATAGAGGAACTTTGCCCTTGAAGCACCTCTAACCAACTTAGTAGTTGGATATCTAGAAATAGAACATGTTTTCTACTTCCAACCTAAGTTTGAGAAAGAAAATGGTACTAATCTCTTCAGGGAGGATCTAGAAGAATTAGCTGGCGACTCCCACATTGGTTTCCTAAATTTCTAGGATGAACCTAGAAGTGAAGGTGAAGCAGTCAAAGGATCATATGCAGTATTCACTAGCTCTAAAAATCAATCAGCCTAACAAGTTGACAAAGAGAAGATAGAGGAGTGACCCCAACCAGAAATTTCAATTTCTAAGTAGAGAACCCCTCTTCCTTTCTAGTCAAAGGACCTAGTGATTGTCAAAGAAGTACATAAAACATCTCTACACCTTCTACTTCAAATTTATAGATAAGTCCTCCCCCTCCCAAAAACCAAAAGGATGAACTCCCATCCTCTCTTCCAAGTCCATCTCAGTCATTTGCCATGATTGATCATGTCAAGAAATCCAAAATTTAGATGACTAAGTTTGAATCACTGCAAGCCAATCCTGAGCAATTAAACATTGCTGGAAAACTAAGTGTGGACCTATCTGAGGCAAAAATTATGGTCACCCAAATGTCAGCTCCTACAACTCAAATTTTGTTTGAGCCTTTAGGCAAGGGTAATTACTTCTTGACAATGGAGGATGCTCATGTCTCAATTAATGAAAGTCCCATAGCTGGCAATCTAGGATTTCATCCAAATAAGGAATCAAAAAATTTCATAGGGTGCAATACAAATCAAGAAGGATATTCCATCTCCCATGGAGAGAAATTTGATAGAAGATCAACTTCTGATGATGCTCAAATCTTGGAATCTGATGGTAGAAATTCTTCCATAGCTAGATGCAGATCTTTGTTGCTCAGATTGAAAACTACTTAGGGTGAAGAGGTCAAACTCCTTCACACCAAAGGATATGCTGAGCTGATGGTTTGTCAGGAGTTTGATGTTGACAATCAAAGCATATGCTGGATTAAACCAATAGAATAACAAGCTATGATGGTGGACCATACTATTGTATTTTGAAGTCAGCAAAAGGAACTCTTCATAGAAAGAGCAAGGAGTTATGGTTTTCAGTTTGAAGACCACATCCCACCATGGGGCAAGAAGAAGAAAAATCCAAGAGGAAGACACAAAAAAATGATTTCTTGGTGGAGAGTTCCATTTGCCCATCACTATTTTTGGGAAAAAATGGTTTCCTACTGGTTTATTAGGATGGCACACCATTTTCATTGTCTCATAATGGGCAGCTTCTGAATCGCTTCAATTCTTGAAGTATCAAATAAGTTCACTTGTACATATGTACATTTGTATAGTCTTTAGTTCTATTTTTTACTTTTTGTTTTCATTTTTTGGAGCCTTTCTTTTGGGGTAGCATGACTCCATAGCCCAATGGCACACTTCAAGGCACTAGAGATTCTGGTTTCTACTCTCCTCAGCTATTCCAAGTTTTCAATTGAAGGAAGTTCCCCAACTAGAGCGAACTATTGTCCCCCAAAAATATCACTTATTTTTGGGACAACATTTGAACTATTTTGGTTTAAAAGACCAAAATTCTCCCTCCCCTTTTCAAGAATTGTTCTGAGCATTCAAGTTCTTCATTTTTCAAAGCTTTTCCAAAAATCTACAGACTCTATAGGCTTGAATCTATAGAATCTGTAGGCTTAAAATTATGGATTCTGAAGGCTTAAATCTATAGACTCTATAGGCTAAGTTCTACGAGCTTCACAGGTTGATTTCTACGGACTCTACAGGAAAGAAGCAAGCTCTCAACACTTAGGCAATTTCAAAGTTCAACCACTTCAAGGTTCAATGGCTTTAAAACACTTATCAAAGAGAAGAAGGCTTGAACCATTGAACCATTGAACCACTTTGGTTCAAAGGTTCAACGGGTTCAAAGGTTCACCAAGTTTAATCACCAAATGGTTTAATGCATTTGGTTTAAAAAGATCAAAATGACTTAGCCAAATAAAAAGAATGAACTGATTAAATCATTGAACCATTGAACCACTTTGGTTTAAAGGTTCAATGAGTTCACAGGTTTAAAGGTTCAACCAGTGTGATGAAGATCAAAGAGCTTAGAAAGAACAAGTGATGGACTAATGGTTCAACTAATTCAAAGGCTTCTACAGGTAGGTTTAATCAAAAGAACAAGTTTTTGACAGTGATTTTTAGGGAATAAACCATTAAACCATTGAACCACTTTGGTTTAAAGGTTCAATAGGTTCAAGGTTCAATGGGTTCAATGAGGCTTGTTTCAAAGAATCTTGGTTCAAGCGGTCAATAGAAACAAGGGAATGAACCATTAAACTATTGAACCAAAGTTGGTTCAATCGGTCAATTCAAGTGACAAGTTCAATGGAGTGCCCCAAGTGTCAAAGACACAAGTGCCCTTACAAAGGGAATTTCTATGGCAAAAGTGACTAAGGAAACAAAAACCCAATAGAACTTAGTGGATGCTACCAAGTGTCATTTTTTGAGCCTCATTTCACTTTGTTTCTAAGAGCAGTGGATGTTGCCACATGTCACAATTTGAGATTCACATAAAATTGACTAAGGCAAATTCCAAGGGGCAAATAGCCCTTTCGGAGGATAGTCTGAAGCTGAAGTGAATAGTTGCAAAAACTTGAAAGGCTAATTTAAGAGCTCAAATAGCCCTTGTAGAGGGTAAGAAGGAGGTAAATGGACCAATTCAAAGGCCAAAAGAGCAAAGGGATTTCCTTCAAAAAAATTCCCTCAGTAAAAGTGACAAAGAGACAATTCCTTTAGACAAATTGTCTAAAGGAATTCCTTCAAACTTTTTCCTTTGAAAGAAAAGTCCAAAGAAATAGAAAACCTACTATGTTGCCATGTGTCATCTTCAAAGTCATAGTAGAAGCTGCCATGTGTCATCTATTGAGGCATATTATCAAATGCAGTGAAAGCTACCAAGTGTCATCTTCTGCAAGGTTCTCAAAAGACCAGCATGAAGTGACTAAAGAATAAAGCATCAAATTGAATCAAGGACCTGATTCAAATAAATAGAGAAGGAGGAACAACCAGAAACATTTACACATCAAATATGTTCCTAGAAGTAGATCGCCAGGTGGATATTGAAAGATGCAAACTTTCAATAGCGTGACCTATTTCTCTGCATTAAAAAAAGCAAATGGGTAAATGCTCCTAAATTCCAGCATGTCTTCTTAACAAAATTCAATGCAACATGATGTGTTACTATTCCCAAGTCCTTTTTGAAGAGGCTATATAAGGGACTCTCTTTTATTTAATGAGTCTCTCTCTCTCTCTCTCTCTGATTATCAAGAACAAAACTCTGCCCAAATTGAAAGGCATTATTGAGACTTTGAGCTCAGATTGTTGATCATATTTTGTTATTGGAATAAGAAACAAAGTGACTTTTCAGACTTTGTGATGTGATATCTTTGTTATTGGGGAAAATTTTCTTATGTCTTTTTCCTTAATATATTTTCTATTCCTTTAATTCAATAAGCAAAATTAGCGAAAGTAGTCAGGAAGGTGTCCTGAAGCCAATTGTGGAGACTTTATGCCCCCACAATTGCCTTTAGTGTGTTTTCTTTTTGTTTCTATGTAAAGGACTTTGGGATAACTTTGTGCCCTCATTGTCCTTTGTATCTCACTCTTGTACAATGGAGGTGGAGACTTTGTGCTACATCTCAATCTACTGGTTACTACATCCTTGGTTACATTTTGTAATTACAACTAGAAGGATTCTTGTGGTTTGCTAAATAGTAATTCTGAAAGAAGAGTGCTTTTTGTCATTATCCCTAAGATTTTTCCTTCGATTTGCATACATCATCTCTAAAAAAAGAGAGATGGATGGTTTGTTTTACCCTTGAGTATTATTTTATGTTTATATATATATATATATATAGGGAACCTCCCCTTGATGAGAGGAGTGATTAGTCCCATTTTGATGTAGTAAACCTACACATTTGGATGACCAATCTTCCTACTTTGGATGATTAGACCTATTTTGTTTATCAATACGCCGATCAACAAAATACTCAACCAATAGTTTTTGGCAACTTCATTGGGGATGAATGTGTAGTCTGAAGCCTCAAGTTTTAGATTGAGGTCCTTCCCTTACCCATTATAATTATAGCCTTACCATCTTCCCGTACCTCTATTATTTTATTTGGTCTTCAAAACCAGAGTTGCTGGGAAAGAGTGCACAGTTTGGAGCCTCAAGCCTCAAGCTGAAGTAGAGCTAGTCCTTTTCCATTTTTGTTCTACAATCTGGTCACTCCATCTAGATTTGTTATCTCTATTTTTCTTAATTAAATCATGGCAGTTCAAGGCCCCTGGGGTAACTCTTTTGGTGCACTCAACTTGACTCCACCTCTGCATGAACTCCCATGTAATTCAAGAAAGAATTTCTCTAAATTCTTTGGTGATGGGATAGTTCACCATGATGAACACATTACAGCCTTCAACATAGCCTGTGGTGTTATAGGGGTGGAATTTAAAGATGTGGTAGTCAGGATTTTTATAGAGACACTACAAGGTGCTACTGTAGACTGGTTCTACCATCTGCAAGCTAGATCAATGACTGACTGGGATAATCTCAAAGCCAAGTTTGAAGTAAATTTCAAGCCTATAGAAGATGCACATGCCTTACTGGCCTAGCTCACTTAGATTAAGAAAGATTCTCATGAGCTTATGATGGATTTTATTACCAGGTTTGATAATCTAAGGCACAGGATTGCCATGGTCACCTAGCCAACACCTTAGAACCTCAAATGCTTCTTCATCAACTCACAACTACTTGAAGTGAGTTTTTTGCTAAGATGAGCTGGCCACATAGACCTTGCTCCTGTTTAGGACTTGGCTATTGAGGTAGAAGATGACCTTATCTTGGTAAGAAAGATAAGGAGAGACCTAAATAGAGGCAAACCTCCTTCATCTTTTGAATACTCACCCACAGTCACCACTGACCCAATGGTATAAAAGCTAGCAAATGAATTACTAGCCTTGAAAAGGCAAATGGCACAAGGTATGTCTTCTACTCCACTATATAAAAATATGCCAAGGAGGACATTCCTTAATTAGCCATATCAAGGCAATGCTACCAAAAGTCAAGGGCAACCAAATCATCTTCTTCCCCCATAGAAGAACCTTGCCCTTAAAGCACTTCCAACCAACTCAGTAGTTGGATATCTAGAAATAGAACATGTTTCCTAGTTCCAACCTAAGTTTGAGCAAGAAAATGGCATTGATCTCTTGAGGGAAGATCTAGAAGAATTAGCTTGTGACTCCCACATAATTTCCAAGATGATCCCAGAAGTGAAGGTGAAGCAGTCAAAGGATCATATGTAGTATTCACTAAATTTGAGAATCGGTCAGCCCAGTAGGCCGATAAAGAGAAGACATAGGAGTGACCCCAACCAGCAATTTCAATTGCTGAGCAAAGAATCCCTCTTCCTTTCCAGTCAAAGGACTTGGTGATTGCCAAAGAATTACATCAAACATCTCTACACCTTCTACTTCAAATTTGTAGATCAGTCCTCCCCCTCCCAAAAACCAAAAGGATGAACTCCAATCCTCTCTTCTAAGTCTATCTCAATCATTTTCCATGATTGATCATGTCAAGAAATCCAAAATTTAGATGACTAAGTTTGAATCCCTGCAAGCTAATCTTAAGTAATTAAACATTGGTGGAGAACTAAGTGTGGACCTATCTGAGGCAAAAATTGTGGTCACCCAAATGTCAGCCCCTGCAGCTCAAATTCTATTTGAGCCTTTAGGCAGGGGTAATTAATTTTTGACCATAAAGGATGCTCATGTCTTAGCTGATGAAATTCCCATAGCTAATAATCCAAGATTTCATCCAAACATGGCATTGAAAAAATTGGTAGGGCACTGTACAAGTCAAGAAGGATCTTCTATCTCCCATGAAGAGAAATCTAATAGAAGATCAGCTTCTAATGATGCTTGGATCTTGGAATCTGATGGTAGCAACTCTTCCATAGCTAGATGCACATCTCTATTGCCCAAATTGAAAGCTACTCAAGGTGAATGGGTCAAACTCCTTCACACCAAATGAGATGATGAGCTAATGGTTTGTCAGGAGTTTGATGCTGACAATCAAAGCATGTGCTAGACTGAACTAGCAGAATAACAAGTTATGATGGTTGAACATACTACTATATTTTGAAGTCAACAAAAGGAACTCTTCACAAAAAGAGCAAGGAGTTGTGGTTTTTAGTTTGAAGACCACATCCCACCATGGGGCATGAAGAAGAAAAAGCCAAGAGGAAGACACAAAAAATTGGTTTCCTGGTGGAGAGTTCCATTCACCCATCACCATTTTTGGGGACAAAATGGTTTCCTACTGGTTTATCAAGATGGCACACCATTTTCATTGTCTCATAATGGGTAGCTTCTGAATCACTTCAATTCTTGAAGTATCAGATAAGTTCACCTGTACATATGTACAATTGTATAGTCTTTAGTTTTATTTTGTGTTTTTTGTTTTCATTTTTTGGAGCCTTTCTTTTGGGATAGCATGACTCCATAGCCTAATGGCACACTTCAAGGCACTAAATATTCTAGTTTCTACTCCCCTCAGCTATTCCAAGTTTTCAACTAAAGGAAGTTCCCCAACTGGAGCCAGCTATTGTCCCCCAAAAATATCACTTATTTTTGGGACAACATTTGAACTATTTTGGTTCAACAGACCAAAATCCTCCCTCCCCTTTTCAAGAATTGTTCTGAGCATTCAAGTTCTTCATTTTTCAAAGCTTTTCCAAAAATCTATGGACTTTATAGGCTTGACTCTATGGACTCTATAGGCTTGAAACTATGAACTCTATAGGCTTAAATCTACAGACTATGTAGGCCAAGTTTTATAGGCTTCACAGGTTGATTTCTATGGACTCTACAAGAAAAAAGCAAGCTCTCAACACTTAGGAGATTTCAAAGTTCAACCGAGTCAATGTTCAATAGCTTTAAAAGACTTATTAAAGAGAAAAAGGCTTAAACCATTAAATTGTTGAACCATTGAACCACTTTGGTTCAAAGGTTCAATAGGTTCAATGGTTCAACAGGTTCAACAACCAAATGGTTCAATGCATTTGGTTCAAAAAGATCAAAAGAACTTAGACAAATAAAAAGAATGAACTGATTGAACCATTAAACTGTTGAACCATTGAACCACTTTGGTTTAAAGGTTTAACTAGTGCAATGAAGATCAAAGAGCTTAGAAAGAACAAGTGATGGACTAATGGTTCAGCCAATTCAAAGGCTTCTATAGGCAGGTTCAGTCAAAAGAACAAGTTTTTGATAGTCATTTTTAGGGAATGAACCATTGAACTATTGAACCATTGAACCACTTTGGTTTAAAGGTTCAATGGGTTCAAGGTTCAATGGGTTCAATGAGGCTTGTTTCAAAGAATCTTGGTTCAAGCAGTCAATAGAAATAAGGGAATAAACAATTGAACCATGGAACCAAAGTTGGTTTAATCAGTCGATTCAAGTGACAAGTTCAAAGGAGTGCCCCAAGCGTCAAAGACACAAGTGCCCTTACGGAGGGAATTTCTATGGCAAAAGTGACTAAGGAAGGAAACAAAAACCTGATAGAACTCAACAGATGTTGCCAAGTGTCATTTTTTGAGCCTCATTTCACTTTGTTTCTAAGAGCAGTGAATGCTGCCACGTGTCACAATTTGAGATTCACATAAAATTGACTAAGGCAAATTTCCAAGGAGCAAACAACCCTTTTAGAGGACACTCTAAAGCTGAAGTGAACTGTTGTAAAAACCTGAAAGGCTAATTTAGGAGCTCAAAAAGCCCTTATAGAGGGCAGGAAGGAAGCAAATAGACCAATTCAAAGGCCAAAAGAGCAAATGGATTTCATTCAAAAAAATCCCCCTGGCAAAAGTGATAAAGAGACAACTCCTTCAGACAAATTATCTGAAGGAATTCCTTCAAACTTTTTCCTCTAAAGGAAAAGTCTAAAGAAATAGAAACCCCACTATGCTGCCACGTGTCATCTTCAAAGTCACAGTAGAAGCCACCACGTGTCATCTATTGAGGCATAGTATTAAATGCAGTGGAAGATGCCAAGTGTGATCTTTTGCAAGGTTCTCAAAAGACCAACAAGAAGTGACTAAGGAATAAAGCATCAAATTGAATCGAGGACCCAATTCAAATAACTAGAAAAGGAGGAATGACCAAAAACATTTATGCATTAGATATGTTCCTAGAAGTAGACCACCAGGTGGATATGAAAGATGCAAACTTTCAATAGCATGACCCATTTCTCTGCATTGAGAAAAGAAAATGGGTAAATGCCCCTAAATTCTAGCATGTCTTCTTAAAAAAATTCAATGCAACATGATGTGTTACTATTCCTAATTCTTTCTTGAAGAGGCTATATAAGGGACTCTCTTTTATTTAATGAGTCTCTCTCTCTGATTATTAGGAACAAAACTCTACCCAAATTGAAAGGCATTACTAAGACTTTGAGTTGAGATTGTTGATCATATTTTGTTATTGGAATAAGAAAGCAAGTGACTTTTTAGACTTTATGCTGTGATATCTTTGTTATTGGGGAAACTATTCTTATGTCTTTTTCCTTAATATATTTGTTGTTCCTTTAATTCAATAAGAAAAATTAGTGAAAGTAGTCAGGAAGGTGTCCTGAAGCCAACTGTGGAGAGACTTTGTGCCCCCACAATTGCCTTTTGTGTGTTTTCTTTTTGTTTCTATGTTAAAGACCTTGGGATGACTTTGTACCCTCATTGTTCTTTGTATCTCACTCTTACACAATTGAGGTGGAGACTTTGTGCTACATCTCAATCTACTGGTTACTACGTCCTTAGTTACATTTTGCAATTACAACTAGAAGGATTCTTGTGGTTTACTAAATAGTACTTCTAAAAGAAGAGGAGTGCTTTCTATCATTATCCCTAAGATTTCTCCTTTGATTTGCACACATCATCTCTAAAAAAAGAGAGATGGATGGTTTGTTCTACCCTTGAGTATTATTTTTTGTTTATATATATATATATATATATATATATATATATATATATATATATAGCATATCTATAGGGAACCTCCCCTTGATGAGAGGAGAGATTAGTCTCCTTTTGATGTGGTAAACCTACACATTTGGATGACTAATCTTCCTACTTTGGATGATCAAACCTATTTTGTTTATCAGTACATTGATCGACAAAATATTCAACCAACAAGGTCAAACTCCAAGGAACTTGCCTATCAAAGAATGAGATAAAAAAGATGATGCTTTGAATTTTAGTTCATCTAAAACCTCAATATTAAATCCCCTTGGATCCTTGGTGATGGTAAGTTCCTTTGCCAAGCTCAGAGTCATGTATTTTCCTATTTTTCCTTTTAACTTATCTGCCCATGAAAATCTTCCATTGAAACCAAGAAAATAAGGATTAATGAGAGTTAGAGTCATCTTACCCACATGTTCCTTACCTTTCACTTCTAACTATTGGTTTGTTTTATCTATCATTCCCTCTAATATTTAGATAGTCATAAGTGTGTGTGGATTTTTGTTTTTTGTGCATCTGGCATTCCTTTCTTACTTGTTAGAATTTGATTTGTCCTTTACCACCTATTTTCCATTCTCCCCATCCCTGTTCTCTCCATCGTTGTTTCTCCCCATTGATATAAGGCTCTATAATGTTGAATAAAATAAGTTAATATGGTTATTTTTTTAATTATCCCACCCCCTTAACATTTATAGTAGATGTGATTTAATTTGATTCGATTATAATGTAAATGAGAGATAAATGTTGATGAATGACATAGATGTCATCATTAAATTCTGATAGGTAACATAGGTAATATTGAGTGACATGAACACTAATAAACCACATATATACTAATGGACAACATTGATGTTTAATGTCATATGGATGTTGTTAAATGACATAGATGTTGTTAAACAATACAAATTTTGGTAGCCATCGTGGATGCTAATGGGTGACACCATCATAGACTGGTGATAGCTATACTAGTATATGACACTAATGTAGATGGACTACATCAATGTAGTTATGATTCATAATTTTGGTCATCTAAGGATTATATAGTACATACATCGTGAATGTGCTCAAATTCACTTTTGATTTAGTAGTGAAATATATTTATAAGTATGAAATTTATTTTAAATAGTAGGAGAGCTAACTTGGAAAACTATTACATCCAAATAATTTAGGTGAATACAAGCTATTCAATACCCCTTAAAATCATCAAACATAAATGTCTAAAACTAAAATATTCATGAATTAATGAAATTTTACCACTAAAATTCACCCTATTTACATCCAATATAGGAGAGTCATCATTTGGTAAACAAAGATAAATTCTTTATTATTTCTCTTTCATTACTAGATTTGAGGTTTATTTGAATCTTATAATATGAATTTGGATTTATTCTTGGTTTGTAGTTTAGATTTAAGTTTCAACATTAACATTTTTTGGCATGATTGGTGGGACACACCCTTTATATAAAAACTTTTTACTTGATTCTTATAATTTACCATATTTTGTGTAGTACATATATGTGTCATAAAAAACTCATCTTAAAAATATTAAAGGTTTTTGTTGTGCAAATATGAATAATCATAAACATATTTTTTCATAAATAATAAATTTTAATAGATGAATAGGAATGGAATTAATAGGTTTTTTTTTTTTTTTTTTCTAGTGATGGGTGGGAAAATGAGACTCTATAGACAAAAGATGATTCATCTAAATTTCTACATGTGGATCTCTCAGGCATCAAGAAGAAGTAAGTGGAGTGAGCCCCATGTGATAAAGAAATAATTCCAAAGTCAAGACACTCAGGAGATGGGCCCTTAATAGGGAATTAAAAGTAAAAAGCTATGGGTAAAAAGTGGTCTCATGGGTAGATACAATACTAGGAAAATGACCTCTAAATAGTGAGGAAGATTCTTCCCTAGTCCCCACATGTGATAATGAAGAGGTTTTTCTTGTCATGCCCAATATTATAGTTGAATAGGTGGATTCCATGTTTTTAAACTCTCTTTTGGCTAAATTTAATGGTATAAGACCAAAAATAAACACTTTTAGGAAGTGGTCTAATCATAAGTGAAGACTAAAAGGCAAGATGGAAATCATTTCCATGGCAAAAAACCTTTTCTTGATTAGTTTCAAAAATCTAGAAGACTATTTTAGAACATTGACAAGAGGCCCATGATTTATGGGAAAATTAAATTTGTGCCTCAAAAAATGAAAAGCTAGAACAAACCTCAATAGCACAATGATGTAGAATATACCCATGTGGGTATGCCTTCCATAACTCCCTTTTGAATTTTAGGTACCAAAAGTCATTAGGATTCACCAAAGCTTTAGGCCTACCCATTTATATCAATGCAGTCACCATATCCATAAGGCATTTTATCACATCCAAATTATATGTGTTCATCCTAGCTAAAAAACCCCTTTTGCACTCTATCATGATCAAATCTAAATATGGAGTCTAGAACCAAAAACTTATCGATGATAGATACATAAATATTTATAAAACTTACAATGTCATAAGCCATACAGCCAAAGATTATCTAGCTATTAAGAGACCCTCCCAACCCACCACCCCTAGGTGGGTTATAAAACATTCTCTTCCTTCATAACCTAATAATTTATCCCCACCCACCCCTCCATCTAAGACCCCTTTCATACCTTCTACCCCAGTAGAAAATAGGAAAAGAAAAGTGTTTATCTCACCCCCTTCACTAATATCCCCCTCTCAAAGGATGGTTCCCTTATCCCTATGATAAATGGGCTAGCCCTAACCATCTCCCCTTCATCCTTACTTACCCTTCAAATTTTAGTAGATATTTTTTTTGAATTTACCTCTTTATAGTTCACACCCTCCTCCTAGAAATAATACCATAGGATCAACATGGTGTCATCTAGACAAGGTCCCTGATCATTTATTAGCATGAATGAATATTTCAATAAAGGAAAAGCAATAGAGCAACACTCTTCATTTTATAGATAATTATTGGGCTTGATACCTCCTTGGGCTTCACCCAATTTGTGCCTCTTAGATTACCTTCATCCTATCACACAAATTCAAATTTAGAACCATTCTCACCATAACAAGGCTAATTTTCTTCTTCCCACAAGCCTAATTATAATAATAATAATAAAGGTAAATGTGAAGTCCAATGGTCACAAGTCTGATCCAAAAAGGGTAAGAAGAAAGTAAAAGTGGGAGAAGAAAAAAAAATCCAAAGGTAGGTTGTACAACATGAGATCCAAAAGTAAAGAGACCAAAAATAAAGTGACAAAGGGTACTTAAACAACCCTTAAACAATACCCCAAATATATAAAATTAAGATCATATCCTAGAATATTATGGGGTTGAAAAACCCTAGGAAATAGATCCTAGCAAGGAATCTAATCTTAAAAAAAATATTGACATTTTAATCCTCCAATTAACTAGGATGTGTGAAGGCAAAACTATGAGAAACATTGATAATATTTGTAATAAATCCAAAATGATCAACATTAATTATAGAGGCACAATAGGAGACTTAATTTTTTGGAATCTTCAAGTTATGGAAGGATTGGAGTTATACAAATTGAAAAAACATATTCTTTTCCTCTTCTTTAGGATTCCTAAAATAGAGATGAATGAATTCTCTCTAACATTTATGCCCCCAATTCTAGTAAAGATAAGAAGAAGATATGGAACAATGGAGACTAGAAAAGGATAGCGGTGAGAGAATTCAAATCCCCCTCTATCCTAGAAAAAAAGTGGAATTCATGTTTATAATGAGATTATGATTGATATTAATGAATTTATATAGGAATTAGGTCTTATAGACATGTCCCTAAAAGGTAATCTATATACCTGGTCAAATAGAAGGATTAGTGAAAAAATCATCCAAGTCAGATTGGATAGATTCTTGGTCTCAATGAATTGGGATATATAACATAGTAGCACCTTCATCTCCCTTTCCAAGATAGGTTTAGATCATATTCCTTTAGTTTTCATGGGAGAGAAGGCACTGAAGCTAAAAGACATCCCATTCAGGTTTGAAAAAATGTGGATCTCCCACTTGGATTTGTCTAAGTCAATCAAGAAATGGTGGAATGAATTAATATTAGGATTTGGCATGTAAAATCTTGAAATAAAACTCAATCATGTAAAAAATAATCTAAAAATATGTAATAAAGAAGTGTTTCAAAACATCTTCCTTCAAAAGATCAAAATTGAAGAATAGTTAAATAAGACTAAGGAGGAAGTCATTCATCAGCTTTTAATATTATCTTCCAAAAATAGGAAAAGGAATTGATAAGTTCTTACCACAATATGGAAGTTAAAGAGGAGACCTATTGGTTCCATAAGCTAAGGAATATTTGGCTCAAGGAGGGTGATTGGAACACAATATAAATTCACAAAATAGCTTCCAAGAATTGTAACACAATTAGAGTTTGAGAGGTACTGGGAGAAGACAAAGTGTTATATAAAGAGGAAAAGGATATGTAACTATAGGTTATAATTTTTGTTAATAATCTCCTCTACTTTTCCCTCCTTAGAATGTGGATTCAAAAACTCAAATCCTAAACTTCCTCCCCTAAGTCATCTCCCATTTAGATAATTCCAACATCCTTACCCTTCCTTCCCTTGTAGATGTCAGAACAATTATTTTTTCAATGGAAGGGAATAAATCCCATAATACAAATGGTTTTTATCCCCTCTTATTTAAAAAATATTGGGACATAATCTAGCAATAAGTGTATTCAATGCTCATATTTTTTTAAATCAAGCATTATTATCTAAGAATTCAACAACACTTTCCTAGTTTTGATCACAAAAAGATGGATACAATCAAATGAAGGACTCTATACTAATTAGACTATGAACCACCTTCTACAAGATATGTACCAAGGATATAGCTATCAAAATATAGTTAATTTTAAATAAACTCATTATATAATAGTAAAAATCTTGTGTCTTTGTAATATAGATCACTAATAACATAATTATCACCCACAAGACTATTCATTCAATTTCTAATTCTTCTAGGTATGAAATTTTCTTAAAACTTGACATGAAAAAAGTATGTAATAGGGTGTCGTATAGATTCCTTGACAAGGTTTTAGATAAATTCTACTTCAATCAAGAGGTTATAAGACTCATCTATACATGAATTTCATCTCCCATGTACTCAGTTATCATAGTTGGGGTCCTGAAAGGCTTCTTCCTAGCTAGAAGAGGCATTCGATAAGGAGACCCATTATCTCTATACCACTTTATAATCATGGTTGAAATGTTTAGAATAATTATATAAGAATCCATATCCATGGGAAATATAAGGGGCATGAGGGTTGTTCCCAACACCATCCTAGTCAATCACCAATAGTTTTTTGATGACATCCTAATGATGGGTGAAGCTTCAGTGGTTGAAGAAAATTGTTTCAAAAAAATCCTCAAAACCCATGAGGATATTTCTAGTTGGTGTGTTAATTTCTAAAAAAGCACCCTTTTCTTCATCAAAACTCTTGAAAACTTGTAGAATAAAATATAAAAAATCCTAGGTTGTGTTTTTATGAATCTTCCATCCACCTATTTGGGACTCCTTATATTCATTGATAAGATGAAAACTAACTATATGAAACCCCCTTATAAACATAATTTTCAAGAGGCTAGCCAGATGGAAATGAAAACTATTATCTCAAGAAGGAAAACTTCAACTTATTGAAACTTCACTTTAGAGAGTTTTGGTGTACTTCATGTCTCTATTTTCTATCCTTGGGAAAATTGTAGACTAATTGGAATAAATTCAAAAAATATTCCTATAGATGGGAGATGAAGATAAGCTTAAATTTCCTCTCATTTCTTGGGAAAAAGTGTCTCCCCAAAAGCAAATGTGGTTTAGGTCTAATAAGAGTGAAGTAGATGAACAAATCACTCTTGGAAAAAAAAGTATGGAAGGTGATAAAAGAGGAAAATTAATGGATTTAAATCATAAGATCAAAATACCTAGATTCAAGGGAAGTCACTAGTCTCTTCTCCTAAGAGGGCCTTGTCAATGGTTCATCTTTTTGGAAAACTCTCAACAATAACAAAGATAGTTTAAATAAACGAATCAAGTGAGATGTGGGAAGAAGTGATCAAGTCATGTTTTGGGATGATCCTTGGTTACACCAACTTCCCATTTCATCTTCAACACCCTAGGACACTCTTAGCATCCATTTTAAGTTAGTGATTGGGTATAATGTTAACTATTGGGAAGAGGAAATGGAATAAAGAAATGGAAAATTATTCATAAGGGATCAACCCTTAGGAGTACCATATTA
Source organism: Torreya grandis (assembly GCA_037957365.1). Classification (NCBI taxonomy): domain Eukaryota; kingdom Viridiplantae; phylum Streptophyta; class Pinopsida; order Cupressales; family Taxaceae; genus Torreya; species Torreya grandis. The sequence goes on from JARHVA010004463.1 coordinate 583,508, forward strand.
TTTTGGACATTAAGCTATAAATACAACTCTTTCACAACATTTATTTCCCTAAATAAGATGTCCTAGTATAGACTAAGGAACCAATCAGGGAATTCACTGTTAAATCAAACTATCCAACTAATCTGGAGCATGTGGAACTAGTTAAAGACTAGAGGATCCTCTTGATTTATAATCTAACCCCTAAGGTCAACACTTTTTTGTCTTGCATCTCAAAAAAATCCTTACTTTGGAAAACCTTTATATAAGGGGACTCCCTATCCCCAAATAGGTGTATCCTCTATAATGAAGAGACTAAAATTTTTGCACAATTATTCCCATTTTATCCTTTCACTTCTACCAATTTGAACCTAGTCTTGCTGAAGTTTAATTTATCTTGGGTTGGTCCCAATTTTTTTTGTGACCTTATCACCCAATGGAAACCTCATTTTTACTATCCTCCCATTTATTTCTTATGGTTCATCTCCTTACCCCATAATTTCTATACATTTAAAAATATAGAAATTCTTGCATCTTTGATAACAAGTATCCTAGCCTCTCCTATACATCCCTAAAAATAATTTTAGCTATCAATGAGAACTATAAAATGTTCTCATATAGATTTAAGTACCATATACCCCATCACCTTTCACCTATTATCACCTATTGGGACTTCCCTATTCCAATTCAGGCACAAAAGTATAAGGTGGATAGGTCTTAGGTTAAATGGATTGACCTACCTATTTCTTGACTTAAGCTGAATGTTGATGGTGTAGCCAAAAGTAGCCCAGGTCTAGTTGGGGGAGTGGTAGTCATAAGGGATGTTAATAGGAACCTTCTATTTACCTATATTGGTCCCTTAGGGGTTCAAACAAACCATGTGGATAAAGTTTTAGTAGCATTCTAGGGAATAAAATTGGTTATTAAATTAGGCATCAAACTACTCTAAATTGAAGGGGACTCCCTAAATACTATGAATTATTTAAAATTAAAATTAATCCTTCCTAGACCATATCTAAATTCATGGAGGATTCAAAAATAATTCTATGTAAATTCAAAGTCTATACTATTTCCCATGTTTATAGAGAGGGGGAAAAGAGGGCATACATATGGTAAACATAAGGTTCTTGAGAAAAGCATTCAAACATTAGATGAATGTGGTTAATCTTCCATCTAAGGCCTCATCACTAATTAAAAAATATAATGCCCTATCTTATGTATAAGATTACTAATCTACTCTCCTCATGATCAATGACATGATGGGAATATCCTAAATCAAGGTGAAAAATAATCGTCACTATTTAAGACTCATGTTATGAACTGTGGAAAGATCCATACCACTCCAAATCATAAATGTCTATATTTATACAATAAGAGAATCTCTATGGAGGATAAAATGGTAAATTTTAGTATAATTTAGTGTTTTTATAACAATCATAATATGGGAGGTGAAAGAGATAGGATTGAACTGATTTTAGATGTAGAGGTAGAAGATCCTAAGGTCTAGTAGAAGCTGG